>JAODJX010000037.1:9426850-9449189 GCA_026776945.1 Isichthys henryi
CCCAGGCGGGGATTCGAACCCGGGTCCCAGAGGTGTGAGGCGACAGTGCTAACCACTGCACCACCATGCCGCCCCTAAGATGCAATATAAGAAAAATTTTAAAATAACAAAGATTTCATCATTTAAAATAAGATTGACACTGTTAAGGGTGCAGTTTCTCAACTAAACGTAACTCAAAAAAGTAAGTGATCCATATGATAAAATGATTTTGTGTGATATAGGCCTACAATCTTACTGTAGGTATATGTTTTGTCCTTGCACTCAGAATTGGCCTCAGTAACAAACAGATTCATAATGAAAACCTTAAAATCTTGTGTTGTAGTGCACCAGGGAAATATGGCTCACCTCAAAATAACTCCCAAATTGGCTATATCCACACTGCTGTGTTTTTGTTTAAAATCAGACACGATCTCCATCCGCACAACTAATTTCATTTAATTTAGGAAGGTATTTCCATACCACTGAAACTATTGCCCTACATTTGACATGCGCACATCAATACAGTGATCAGTAGATTAGTTTCAGTTTGTGCAAATATGTAGCAGTCATCTGTGTAACACACTATTTAGCTGTTTACAGGTCAGCAACAGGGGAAGCACCAGTGAAAGCAGGTCCTCTGCATCTGCAATGTTGGAATACTGTTTACATCTGTGTAGGGTGACCAGGTGACCAGTTAGACAATGACAAGGTGTAACTAGTGGGACCAAATCAGGGATGGGCCACATGATGGGTATGGACCAATCAGAGCACTTTTGGAGTTTGTGTTTTCAAAAGTCTCTGTTTTCACTCATCCACACTGTGACTCTAAAATAGAGTTGTCAGAAGTATGTGACTGTTAGAGCGTTTACAAAAAGTTCTCTTTTTGGGGGCTGAAAACTGAGTGTGAATGAAATGCGAAATGGAGACTCATTTCTGTATTTTAAAATGAAAACATAGCAGTATGCACTTAGCCTCTTACTAGCAGGGTGACCAGTATTGGAGCTAAAATTTTCCCCCTTGCCTGCTCTGACAGTGCGCGCAGACGGAGCAGGGGAGGAGGGCCCCTGTAGGGGATTCCTGACGGTCATCGCCAGCCATTGCACCAGTCACCCCCATGAGAGCTCCTCCTCTAAGAGGAACCTAATGTCATGCTAGCTTAGTTAGCTGAAGTGCCATCCAGAGTGTCAAATTCCATACCTAGCAAGACAGATAGCCAAGCTGCGCATAAAACAGCTTATTTGTTTGGTGGTATTTGTTCTGATATTTGATATTTGCTCTGTTGAAACGTCGCATGTGAACTGACCTACCACTTCAGAAGAAAAAGCAGCTCACTTTACATTCTCTCCCTTTCTGTAGCAAGCTAGTACCGCGATCACAAGTTTATCAGCACATATGAATGCACTGAAGGGTAGGGAGAACGGAAACAGTCATGTGTTAAGTGTAGGGGCAGGGCTATGAGGAGACGTTATTTTCTGATTTGTTGAGTTTCTTGACGGCATAAGCTGGAAGGAACGCCAGGCTGCACCACACGTAAAAAATGATTTGCTTGACATTATTATTCATGGAACTGCCAGTCAGATTTATTTATGTATTTAACCTCTGCGGTTTCATTTGTATCATGACAGAAACGCGTTAAATAGCAAAATCCAACATCATGAATGGCAAACGCAAAACCCAAAAATATCGCTATGTGATTTTTTTGCAACATCCTTCGGCCATGAATAGATATCTGTTTGTATACTGAGGACGTGATGGGGGAGGTCTGTTGATATTGAGCGGGACGTATTCCCTCGCCCTCCCCTATTTCCCACACCCCTTGTACATGTCACTCAGTCTTGATTGTAATCCAGGTGGGGCCTCTGTTACTTCTCACTGTGCAAATGGTGGCCAGCCTTTGGTCTGGGGCGGGGGGCGGGAGTGGCAGTAATTTTTCCTTTGCTTTCAGCTCGGCGCCACAGCTGCCAGGAAACCAAACTGGCCGAGTCTGAGCTGGTAAGCAGTCAAATCCACTCCCACCCCCCATTGCGTAAAATCCAGATCAATAACGGGCCACTTTTTGTTAACGACACTGAGGTAATGCTTTTAAAAAAATATTCTCACTCACCGTATTGATGGAGGGAACACGTGCTTTGTTTCCAGGGACTGGAGTGTCACGTGATGCTGCTGGCGGTAGAATCCCGCGGAGATCCTGATGGGAGACCCAGTGGTCTGATGAGTGTTCGTCAGGTCCCCGGATGATGATCTGCGCCATTTCATGTGCGGGTCCATCATGAGGCACCTGACAGGGGGCTGCACTGCTGCTCATACAGGGAACAGCGGGCAGCAGCCAGAAATAGTTTTTTTTTTTCATTTTTGGAAAAATAATAAATTCATGGAAAGCGTAGAAAAGACACTATAAAATTGTTTATATGCATAGGCTTACATATAGGGATTGTTAATTTATCTAAGGCAGCTTGTCTATGTCGCTAGTAAAAACTACATAGGTCACGTTTTTTCACAATGTTTATCAGAATTTACCTTGGCGTTGGCCCCTGTGTATGTGTGTGTGTGAGTGTGTGTGTATGTGTGTATGCACACATATATACACATACACACACACACACACACACACACATATATTTGTGTTGCATTTTTCTGACACTTTTCTCAAAAACAACTTATGGTAAAGAGTAAGGTTACAGTTTTAGTGGGCTCTCAGGGATTTAAACTGACAATCTGCATCACCTCTCTGCTTGTTGGCTACAGGCCGCATATCTTTGAGACTCTATCTTCTGTGGTATATCTATATTCCGCTGTTCCGAGGATGGACTGTAGTTGTCGTTTAAAAAAATAGAGTTAATCTTTTTTCTGCAATCACCTGTGCTTTAATGTGTTATAAAGAGTTTCACTCCTTGGTCTATCTAAAATGCCTAATTGGTTATGAAAAAGCTTTTTTTAATTAGGCTCATACAGTGTATCATTAGGCGCCCATTATCTGAGCAGCTTTGACCTTTATCGCAGCTCAGCGGCACTCCAGGAGTGCGCTGCCATCACCGGCTTTAACCGTGGTGCAAACGTGCTCGATCACACCCAGCACATCGGCACCGAACCGGGCGGGCCGAGACGTGAATCCGCGCGAGACCGGGATCATTTGTCACCATTAAGGGGGCGTGTTCAGCCGGGCAGATGAGAATTAATGAAGGGCGTTTAAGAGCCATGCGCCTGTCACCCTGTGAAATGGAACCTCCGGAACAGTCCGGGAGCAACTGGGCATATCACACGGCCAGCCGTGAGTTCAAGGTGGACCGTGTGCTGAAAAAAGACACCCCATCTCTTGTCAAGAAGCCACAAATAGCCATTTCTGATATCGTGATTCTTTCGTCATTTCTAACCACTGAAGATGTTTTATTCGTTATCCATCTGGGATAGTCCCCTGTGCTTGTGATCGGAAGGTTTCTGGTTCGAATCCCATGCTCAGCAAAGTAGCTACTTTTCTGCTGGACCAAAGGCCCTTAGCCTCCCAAAAAAAGCTCCAGGGGTGGTAGATGAACGATTGGCCATCAAGCCTAACTCTCACCCCAGCATCTTCATGCATGACTAAGAAAAGGAGAGGAAGCAGGGATATGTGACAAACAGTGTAGCTGTACTCACTATAAAGCTTTATTTCATCTCGGTGTCCACCTAACCAACCAACTATCCATCCATCCAACCATCTATCAATCTTCCAAGTGCTGATCCATGTCATAATCTGTGGGGGTGGGGGGATGCTAGGGCTCCTCTGAGGATGTAGGCAGATGCACAACACACATACTGAAACAATCATGTACTACAGACCCCGGTTTACCTAACTACATGTCTTGGGACAAGATATAATGCATAAAAAAGAGAGTGACTTTTACCACCTTGAAGGACATAATTAAGGTGTTTAATTAAGGCTCTTTAGCTAGGCTGCAGACTAGGCTGACTTAAAACGCTGTAATTGCACTGCTAAGCTTCGCACGCTCTTCTCTGTGCTCTGAGGGATCAGTTAGGGCCTGTTGCACACTGCAGTGATGATGAAGGTCACAGTTGAACTGCAGAGCTAGACGCTGAATCACCCTCGCCCCCCCCCAACCACCACCTAGCCCTCGGCCTCAAGACTCGCAAGAAATGCGGGGCCAGAGTGCTCCTCTGCTCCTCGTCTCAGCGCAGTTGCTGTGCTTGGCACAATTTTTTTTTTCCACAGCCGTGGCGTGACAGAGAAAATCGAACCCGCCAGAAAAGAAGTCATTACATGCAAATGGTATATAAATTAGTGCGTGGCGGAGTGGGAAACACCGCGGGCCTAAGAGCAGAGCTGTCTGCGTATTTTGCTGAAGCAGAACAAAATATCAGAATCGTGCTGCCGAGATGCAGTGATAAACAGTTTCTTTCCCCCTGAAATTATATATACTTAAAAAGGAGGCAGGAACTTTACTGAGGAGATGTCTCAGGAGCAAGTGCTAAAACACAGCAGCTGTGATTCGTTACAGGTAGAGCTTCGTGTGTTAAGTCGATGAAACTCGGTAACTGAGCGGCTGGGAATCGCTCACAACGTGGGATTCAGTGATCTTTTGGTGGGGGATGGGGGGGAGCGTCTGGGTACCGTTCAGCTATCGTCGAACCCTGACGAGTTTTCCTGCTTCACTTATGAATCGTTAACCTCAAAGCAATTGGGGCCTTCGCGTTTGTTCCTCGTCCAGTGAGTAATAACAGAAGCCAATGAAATTGTCATGCCCTTCTCGTCCGATCCTCCTGTGTGCCACGCCTCCCTCACTACCTCATGTGGAATCCCAATGTCACCAGCTGTTTCCAGTCATGTTGATTAGTCCTGTGTATTTAAGTCCGTGTTGAAGTACTGTATGTTTCCCCAGTCCGGTCATTGACGTTATGTGCTTGTCTCCCGATTGTGTCGTTCTTTTGATTAAACCCCGTATTCTCAAAACACCTCGAGTTCTGCCTCTGCTTCCCCGATCCGTGCTTCCCTAGTATGTAACAGAAATGCTCCAGCTACTCGGGCCGTCTGGCTCTTCTGTGACGCCTGCATCATGTGACAAAAGGCAAATCCATTTCACATCCTACTAATAAAAGCAAACAGGTGCTACTCTTCAGTGCTATGCGTAACTTAGCTCAGCCATATATTACGTGTCATTTATTTTATGTATCCCCACAGCTATGAATCACAGATTCTATTTATCCTATTATTATTAATCTTAATCCCTGGACTGATATGTCATCCAGGTGGTCCTCCTATCCCGTTCCCATGAAATAGGTTCCAGGTCCACAGTGACCCTGTACTGGGTAAGCATTTCAGAAAAAGTGATGGATGGATTAGAGTCATTATTCTGAAAAGCTGCTTACAAAGAAATTCTGATTAATATGTATCACATATAAAGAAAAATATTACATTCTGTGCATAACTGGCATTTACTCTAACGGCTTTAACTAGAGATGTTAGGAAGTGATGTCAGGTGTTTTTGTTAAGAGGAATGTAACAGGTTGGATCAAGACATTCCAGATATCTCAGTAGGTTCTTCACTTCCCAGCAAACGGGCACCTGCACTAATCCATCAAGACACATTAAGCACAGGGTGACCTTTGGCTCTGAAACCATGGCATTAAGGGCACTTTAGGGTAAACTATTCCCTTTATCTCAGTCTGTCACCAGTCCTCTGCTTGCAGTGAGGAAAGGTGAATAGTGACGGATGGCGCAATGTCACATGAGCCGCTAAGAAGATCAGCTGACAACCTCCTGGGTTCTACAAGAAAGTTCTGATTTCTAAAGAAATGAAGAATCCTATTCAAAAAATGATAATTTGGTTGCTACCTAAAAATGAGTCGGGGTCTTTGTTCTCATTCATGGTGTGACTTTCCTTGACTTCAATTTTTTTTATTTGTAGCCCTTCTTATTCCCTGGAGGTGTCATCAGAACAATTGGGATGACTTATTGCTTGGGCCATAGCTGTGGTTTTGTGAGCGTGAGCCCTCCGCTCCTCCTGAAAGTGAGCTCTGCACGATGATCGTGGGCACGCTGCACGGCCGCCCCTATCATGTGCATTGTCTTGCTGATATGCTCTTTGTCTGAACTTGCTGGGTCCTGAAAGAGCAGGAAAGGCCCCCGCCGTTTGAAAAACGCCGTCTCTAGAAAGTTCACAGAAGCTGTGGCAGTGTTCTTCCCACATATTCTCACAGAACTTGCTTTTTTTCCCCGATTGAAACTATTCATGTGGGACGCTGTTATGACAACTGCACGCACATCAGCGCTAAAACAAATGTGGATATTAGTGGTAGTGTCTAACTTCGGGTTAGCATCATTAATATCCAGCATGCTTGAGATGGTCTGAGCGGGGCTCTTTAAATTGCGATTATAGCCAAACTTACTGAAGGGAAAAATATATACTCCCTATGTGGCGTTTTCGATCAAAGGCTTAGCCTTGACTCCAGCTGGACTTAAAAAAGAAGAGTAGTGGCATTTAGGTAAATGGCCGACGTTCGAAATGCAGCTGTTTTGGCTTTATGGTTTTGTGTGTGCTGTTTTTGTTTTGTCTTTTACTTCTGACACGTCCGGTAAGCCTTGGGATTTGCTCCCTGCCCTGTGGTTCTCCTGCTTGATGTCGACAGGCGCTAACTGGCTCCCCCCGCAGGCCAGGTGTGGCGGAGCAGTGACCCTGTCGACATTCAGATACTGCTGAGATCGAGAGATCAAGGCCGTCCTTTTCTGGGACCTTTTGACAAATGCCTGGTAATCAGGGGAATACGGTGAACATATATTGTTTTTCTCTATCGAGTTCTTGCACCTTCTCTCCCCCGTCACTGGACTGATACCACTGAAGACTTCATATTGATTTATGCTCCAGTTTATATAGGAAGGTTATCGAGTGTCATGGCTGATTTTGGGACCTTTAGTGTTCTGATGCTGGGCTCTGCTCTTTCAGCCTGAGCTCATATTTAGAAAATTTAGCCAGTTAGCATTTGCTTCATATTCTTTCTATTTTTAGGTGCGGTATTAATGGTGAGGGCGGCACGGAGGATCAGTGGTGCCTCACACCTCAGGCTTGATTTCCACTCCTGTCCCGTGTTTGTGCAGTGTTCTGTTCCCCCCAGGATTTTGTGGATTTCCTCCAGGTGCTCTGGTTTCCTCCCACAGTCTAAAAACATGCAGTTGGCATCTCTGAATCACCCGCGGTGTGTGAGTGTGCGCCCTGCAATGGACTGGCATCCTGTCCAGGGTGTCCCCTGCCTCATGTCCTGTGTAGCCTGCAATATACTTCAGGTTACCCCGTATTTGATAAGCGACTGGCAAGTGGAAGGCCGGGTGGATATTAATGATAGAGATTAAATTGAGCGCTTCAGAAGCATTTCTCACTTTCCTTTGGGAAGCATTATGGGTGGTAGAAAAAAAATGACAGTTTGCAGAAACACAACACCGGCGGAGGAAAAACCGCCATCAGGGACGTGTCAGGCGATATACTCAGACATGGTGGTTACGGGCCCAACAGCAAGGTCCGTGTCTTTCCAACACGAGGCTGAAATTGAGCTGGGGTGCCAACCACCGTGGAAAACAGATCTCAGGTCACCGCTCAGCTGCGGAGTCGCTATCAGCTATTGGGCTGTGAGATGCTGAAGTAACACCGAGAACCTTGCGGACATGCTCCGAAGACTTAACCGTGGAGAACTGCAACCCGGGGAAGGTGAAGAGAACTTTGAAATGAATCGATGTCTTTTTTCAAGTTGGGCTTGCAGGAGCAGAAGAGATTCTTTAATATGTGGCACCCGGACGCAGCTTGATAGATGAACAGATGGGGTCTTTATTTTTAGCATCCATTATCACAGTCCATCAGACACCCATTTAGACGATGTGTAACAGAATAACACAAACAATGCCACATCCAAACCTGTCGACACTGCCACCTTCTCACGCGCCATCTTGTTCTGCCATGAATTCTAATTCCCTCGAGTCGGGTCTTTTGTGATAAGGGGTTTTCTTGGTCCGTAGCCAGAAGTGGGAATATTAATTTAGAAGCAGGAGTGATTCTAGGATTTTTTTTAGGTGGGGGTTATAAGAGGGGCTGTACAGTAATTCATAGAGAGGGGCCACCCTAATCATTAACCCAGAGGTTCCCAAACTGCGATAAAAACTATGATGAAAATTATTTGTAAGCAAAGATTTTGAAAACTAGACGATAATAAAATACAAATGAACATATGATGCCAAAAATGTACTGACACTCTCGTCAAGGAATAAAAACGAGACGAAAATGTCAGGAAGCAACAAATTTGAACCGGATCCAGTTGGAAGTAGCATCTTTAGATATTTGGTCGACTGTAAATATTTAGACATTTAGCTGACTGCCATGCATGATTGGAATAATGAATAATGTTAATCTGAAGTTAATAATCTAACCGGCTTCAAGTGTGTAAACCGTATATCCATGTGACAAATAGAAACCATGCAGTTTTGTCCATGTATTTGTGATCCATCACCACGAAATGAGTCTTATGGGTGAAGTTCTACCAGTGCGACTTAAGACTCATTTAGTGGCGACGGGTCACATTTTGTCTGTAAACTGTTTTGCCATAACTTCTGTGCAACACTCGATCACTTGACTTTAGGTAGGAAAAAACTCACAACATATGGATAAGTTTCACATTTGATGTGAAAGAAAACAATCCTCAGTACCAACCATGTGGACTGGCAGTAACGGTTACAAACACCACAGACATCAAACTGCTTTTCTGGATTGAATAGAAACAAATAGTTTTTCTTTCAATCTGTTTGAAAAAAATCAAAGCCATGGACTGAACTGGGTGTAGAAATTTGCTCAACCCAGTTGGTTTTCACTAGTCTGATACTTGTCTACATTTTTCGGAGGACATTTGAATTTTCTTTATCCAGTTTCTATGCACTGGTGTTGTTTCTTTTGATATGAAGGAAAATGCATCATATGCAAGTCTTTTGCTCATTTAAAGGCATTTTCGAATTAGCGTGGTTGTTCCATAGTACAACCTTTACAACAGTTAAATTTGAGTCCTTAAAGACCACATATTAACACTTAATACTGTGCCATAATAACAGTTCTACAGATGGTTCCTTCAGGAGTCTGTAGTGAGGATGGAGAGAGACCGATCTATGTGTGTGTTTTGAGGGGATGAAATTCTTACTATCCCCCGATGCACTGCATCTTGTTATCGCCAATGCAATGGGAACCAGTGCATTAGCCAAATAATATGTTTTGAATCAGTGAGTCACATAGGAGGAACCCAATCAGCTTACAGATGGGGCAAGTGCCCCTATGGCTCCGCCCCTGTATAGACGTTCTTGCTAAATTTGTTTCTTTGCCCCAACCAACTGGGGTTAGCTTGGGGCACTCGGATGGCTCACTGACATTTACACGCAGGTCATACGTGAACGTCAACACAGTTCTGTTATTAAATGAAATTGAAAGGCCCCTAACATTTCGTCTGAAGCCATCGTCCCCATTTACACTACCTACAAATGGCAATTCAGACGTTCTGAGGCACACGCGAGCAGCATTGTGGAGGGGGGGGGGGGGAATGTATCCCTACTCCCACCCCTCGCGTGTGTAATCACCAGCCCTTCATTACTAATTAGCGACAGTGTCCCCTCCTGCAGAATGACAAGGTGCGAATGGGGGCCGTGAGGCATGGGTGTTGGGGCAGGCGGGGGGGCAGATCTGCAGACGTCTGTTTCCTCACTCTCTGTGGGGGTTGTGCTTGGATCCTATGAACCGGAAGGTGATCATGTGACAGGTGTAGGTGCATGCTGTCATTATAAAGCACGCACACCCAAGTGGGGGCAAGGCCTGCGCCTCTGACTGGAACAGGTAAATATTCAGGGCAGGTAGATTTTAATGTCCGTGGATTCTTGTAACATGACTACACAGCTATATGCATTTTATTTGTCGCAGATGCTCCTAGGAGTAATTGGGGCTTAAGGACCTTTCTCAGGGGCCCATTGGTGAAATCATTCCACCACTGCTGTGATTTTTACTGGCAACCTTCTGATCACAGCTGACCCACAGACCACCCCCCCGTATGTGTATAACTATATGTTGGCTGCTAAATGAGATATACTGTATATAATGCAGGTCTGTGTGTGTAAACCTTGGCATTATAAATGCTGATGATAGATAGATAGACACCCCATTGACACCCATCCGTCCATCCTCTATACCTACCTATCTAGTGCCGGGTTGCAGGAATCCTGGAGCCTATCCCAGGCAACACAAGATGCCGGATATGGGACACCCTGGACAAGACATATATATCGATTTAATCTAAATTTCATTATGTAATTAAAATGTAATTGGTACTGCCATATGCCTGCATATGCCTTTGCATTGTATTTTCTCAGTGTTTACTTTCTGGGTGTATTTTTAATCCACAGCAAACTGCCGAGTCGCTGTAGACGAGCTCCTGCCAAAAAAAACAGCCACAACAAGAGTTTTTACGGCGCTCATCATGCTCTCTCACTGGCCGGGGGAATGCGTGGGCCGAGCAGGGAGTGGATAAAAGCTGGAACGCTCACGGAGCCCGGCCAGAAGCGGCACACCGGCAGGGTTAAAGCAGGATTTAGAGGGAGCGGCAGAATGCACCTCCACATCTGGCGGAGAAGATCTGACCTCAGTGCTCCACATAGTTATATATTACCCCTACTCTTAATTGATCTGTGTCCAACCTGTGTTCAGCAGATGTGGAGAGGGGGAGGGGCTTGCATCCAATAGGCCAATGGGAGAAGCCATAACATTAAGCAGGCCTCAGTTGTCTAGTGTCCCAGGCAAATAGCATGCGGACCAAAACCAATGGACAACGCAGGGTTGTTGTTATGACAGGTGCCTGCTCACGCCCCCCCGCCTCCCCCAGAACGATATGGACCCGTGAGATCAGATCGGGCAGACAACAAGCTCATTTCGATTCCAGATGACCTTTCATGGCGGACCGGACAAATAAATGAATGTGGGGGGAACATGGCCGATTCCACAGGTGCCTGGGATAACGGGCGGATCATTAAAATGAATGATGACTGATTAGTGTAAACACGGAGCTTGTGTCAGCATGTCAAACTGCCTGCGGGGGCAGAAATGGGGGGCAGGGCATTTACCTGACGTTTGTTGTCTTACCGTCACTTGCATGCTCTCACAGTGCTGTGTAAAACTTGGGCAGGGCCACAGGAATACTAACCCCAGCTGAAAGCTGATTGGCCCCTTCCATGTCACTCAACGATTCAAAACACATCATTGGCTAATAATATGGTTGGCCCCTGTTTACGAATTATGTTCCCTCTTAAGCCTCCAATCCTAAAACATCCAAAATAACCCCTGCTAATCAGACATTCTTTACATGTCACCATGAATATTTTCTGCTTTGCTGACAGTCACCATGGGAAACACGGTGGACTGCTAAGAATGTAGTGCTTCTCTACGTCCGAGTCTGGATCCACATTCCATGTCGCAAAGGGCACGTGAATGTACCCCCTGCAGGACATGGTGTCGCTTTGCTAAGCGGTTCTGGAATAAGGACGGACAGCTTCAATAACTTAGATAACGCGTCGTTAAAGGTTAAGCTTTGCTAAGCTCATGAAATATTTATCTATAAAAAAATGATGGGGGCGGGGGTGACTTCGCTGTCCAGGGTACTTTTTATTGCGGAAGCCAGAGAAGAACATGGGAATAGATTATCGTCTAGAGGCGCGAGTGGGCGGAGTTTACCTTCTGTGGCTATTATTTTTTTACACGGGTCCAGATGAGGAGCTTCACCGCGAGTGACTGGAGCCTGAGTTTCGGGAGGCTCATGCGGGGAACAGGTGCTTTATACAGTATAAGTGAAAGACACTGGCATTAAGGTCAATGTCAAACAATGACATGATGCTAGCTGTGGATATAGTAACAGATATAGATGTAGAACAAAGATCATGATCTTTGACTTCATTGTATGCAAACTTAACCCCAATTAACATAAAGCAATTTTTTTTGTTAATGACTAATTCTTTTGTTTGCCATTTGTACAAGCAGAGGCAGATTAATATCTCTAGGGTGCATGGGTGACATTTTTGAGGCAAAAGAAAAAGAAGACAAGGGGGAATCTAAAATAAAGTTACGTCCGCTAAGCAGCACAGGAGGTGAAATTTGCAGGGTTGGGGGGCTGTGAAAAAGCATTGGAGAGCCAATACATTAAACAGCCCCTGTGTACTGGTGAGATCCATGCTTGGGCTCGAGTGCAGGACCAGCTCTTTAATGTTTTGGGGTATATTTTATATCCTGATCAATCTCGCGTGGTAACTGAGTGGAGACCCAAGTCCCCTGTACCATATTTGGGCAGATCAGGACTGCACTGATACTCAGTGACTGAGAAAGAGCTCTAGGGTGAGATGCTGCAAATAGCCTTTATATTACAAAGTGTGAGAATATGGTTATTAATGATTAGGTGATTGTTAATCATGCCTCAAGCTGAACTTCCTTCCGAGGAGGCTGACAGCTCCTCAGGGTCACAGGGTCTTTGCTACTCTTCCCTGTGCCACACCTCCCTCCACTACACCTCCCTCACGTATACCTCCTCAGTTACACCTCCCTTTACCACACCTCCCTCTGCTATACATCCCTCTGCTATACCTCCCTCCGCTTCACCTCCCTTTGCTCCACCTCTGTCTGCTACACCTCCTTCTGCTACACCTTCCTTTGCGACATCTCCTTCCGACAATCCCTTTACCATGCCTCCCTCTGCTACACCTTCACTACCCCTCTGCCATCCCTGCGGATGAGTTAGTGGTCCTGAGGCTGGTGTCTTCTCACATCCCCATGCTCCTCACCTGTTACTCCAGCATTCCCTTCACGTCCCCTGTCCCTGTCTGGGCTCCCCTGTCCAGCTATACCTGAGTTGTTCCTTCCTCTTGGCACAGACCCCCCATCCACCTGATGTTACCGGCTGATTCTGGACAGCCAGCCCCGGGATGCGAATGGACGTAGACTGAGGTGGTGGGCGGGCGGGCAGCATGCAGGCGGGCGATGGACAGGGACAGGCTGGAATGTGAGCTCCGACAGATTGGCGCGCAGACGCAGAGGCGGCCAGCTGGAGTAAGGCCATCCTGGAGAGTAGAGACGCAGCTAAAGCACATTAAGAAGCACGCTGCTCCTTCTCTGAAACGGGCCGAGTGGGTGGGCATGAGTGGGTGGCTACTCTGGGGTCAGGGATGCAGCAACGAGCAGGAAAAGCAGGGCTGCTCAGCAGCGAACAATCCCAGCACATGCAGAGGGGCTGCATCCCAGCAGTGGGTGGATTTCAGTGTGATTAAACAGGTAGTATGTGTGTATTATATGTGCATATATCAAATACAGTACACATCAAATACATAATGTGCTAATCAAGAAATTCTCCTATATAAAATTAGTTGAAGGACATAATATATTTAACTGAAAGAAACAAGCTTTTAAGCAACAAGTGTAATGAAATAATGGTTTATTTGAAATTTGCACAAATGCGTTTAATTGCTTCTTTTCACATGCCCTGTCTTGTTCTCCTAGACATGTACACAGAGTTAAGAGCAAAGTTTGAACCCAGCACAGGGTCAGGCCATTTATGTGGCACCTCTGGAGCATTTTGGGGGGTAGAGACCCAATAGACATGTGATTCTTCAGTTGAGGATGGGATTTGAATCAATGACCTTCTGAGCAGAGTCACAGAAGACTAAACAACTGAGACACACTTTGCCCCATCCATGAATACATTTTCCAGACGAGAATAAAAACACACATATTAATAATATCGACGTATAAAGCTTATTGATAGATCAGTAGTTTGCTTTATTGACAGTACGGGCCTCTTGTGGGTTCCCTATGAATCTAATAATCATCGTCGAATTTCATCTCGACAAACAAGTTCAGCTCAGGCGATTCGGTCCATGGCGTGCTCCCTCTTTACGGATCTTTGTTTTTTTTTAAGCTCCCCAGTACTTGAATCAGATGCCGCAGGTTTATTGGTTCCCGGGGGTTAAATGGTGCATAGAGTGCCCCCCCCCTTTCCCCCCGGCACCCTCGCCCCTGCCGTTTTTGAACCTTTTTTTTTTAACTTTCATGGATCTTTGACTTTAAAGAAAAGCCTGGCACCGACCCAGCATTGATGTTTCTCTGCCTCCCGCTCCTGGTGTCTCTGTCCTCGGCATCAGTGAGAGAGTCGCGCTAAAATGGGGCAGGGGTGGCGGCAGGTACACTTCATTAAAACCCATATTCAGCCATTAAAATAACGAGTGAGACACACCACTATGGCACGTCGTCCCACATAAGGGCGAGTTATTTATTAATATAACGCAATGCTGTGAAATCCGCTGCATCAAGGGTAGAAAAGCCGCCTTTAAAGTATAAGGAACACTTTGAGACGCAAGCAGCACGATGGATGTTTGTGTTCCTCTAGTGGGTCAGATATTACTGGGTTTTTGTGAAGATGACGGTCCCTGCAGTTAATTGTGCAGCACAACAGTGTGGGAGAGAGTTTAATATTGGGGAGTGAGGCACAACTTAATCATTTAAAGGCAAAGGCATATTTATTGGGGGGGAGCGTGAATCAAGCCAAAGTAAATGTTGGGGCAGTATACTGTATGTACCCCCCCTTCCCCCCACACCAGTTAAAAAGCCCCTGACGCAGTACATTAATCTAATGTAAACTGAAAAGACTGTTTCTTTGTGCCAAATAGAGTATAAAACAACTTAATGTATGTCAGAAGTATTTTTTAGTCATTTTGAAAAGTCATGGTATCTTTCCCCAGGTCATGGCATGAATCCATCCATCCATTCATCCATTACAAGGTCACAGTAAGCCTGGAGCCTATCCCAGGATGCACAGGGTATGAAACAGTGGACACCCTGGGGCAAGGCTGAGACAGGGCACCAGTGCACAAGTTCATTGTGTTAAAATTATTCTCATACTTTTAAAAATAAGGCTTTATATATTATATCTATGTTAGCCTGAGTCAAAATTGACCGTGAATATCATAAAATGGTTTTCCTCCAGTGGCAAATTCCGAAGTGCTAATCTCCTAAAAATTACATCTGAAACAGCCTCTCGATGAGGCCAGCCAATTAATGGGAAGGACAGCATGTAGCCGCTTGCGTTCGGTACAGGCTATCTCCTTGAAATAGTCATTTAAGACAGTTATTTTTAATTAAATCAATTCAGTGTTTTACTTTAGTGCACACGAGGGGTCTTAACAATTTACGTAATTGAGTCGGGCCCTATCAGGGGGAGCCTTACTCGATAATGCCGTGGGATTCGGAACGATTGTTAATTTTAATATGTTCTGTCACTCCAATTTGGCCGACACGGCACAGCTTGCAGAGAACTGCGTTCGGCCATTTGCAGCCGGATGTGCACAGATGAAGACTGCTCGCCGTTGGCGGGGAGCCATGGTCCACTTCGCTTCCTCCTCATCTCCAGAGCTCTCTGGGGATTGGCTAATCCCCAACCCACGTTTTCTTTTAAAAAGCTTCACGGCGCCTTGGAGTATCTGCCTTCAGCTGCCTTCGTTTTAATTGCTGGGTGGAGCGGGAATATGTCATTTGAAGTTTTATGTTAAATTGATCGCTTTATTGACGGACGGGGAGACGTATCTTTGGATGGCTGGATGTGTCACACAGTCACTTGATCATTTCTGCTACAGCCAAGGGCTGTTGTCCGTCTAGCCAAAGACTCAAAGCACCTAAACCTTGAAAAACTTTGAAAGAAATCGGAGAGTTTACTCCAGAAAAGCCAGGCGCTAAATTTAGCCCCGTTTAAATGCTGCCCGTCGCAAAGCCAGCGTTCGGCAAGGTTTGGGGTCCCAAGAG
The DNA here is from genome assembly GCA_026776945.1 of Isichthys henryi. Lineage (NCBI taxonomy): Eukaryota > Metazoa > Chordata > Actinopteri > Osteoglossiformes > Mormyridae > Isichthys > Isichthys henryi. The sequence goes on from JAODJX010000037.1 coordinate 9,442,660, forward strand.
AGCCCTTCTCTCTAGGCTTTGAGACTTCCCGCGGGCCAGAATGGGTGCAGGTGGTTCCTCCACTGCCACCTCCCTTCAGTGAAGTCTTACGGTCGTTTCCTTTTTCGCTTTCATGGTATCTGGAGCAACGTGGATTTTGTGGCATGTTCTGGCAGATGTGCTTGACATCATTAGTTTCCATCGGCAATCCCTCTGCAGCGAATGCCGGGTGAGCCTCTCTATATGATGTCATTAACCGCATCAGAGAGAGGATTTGCCGGCAAAGAGGATTTTCATCCCCCACGCATTACATTTGGGAGGGATCTTAAAACGCCGTTAATCACTCAGCTACAGCCGACAGATTGAGACTCCAATTCTCCGGTGCAAATCTGTCACACTACACGTTTACCGCAAAAACTGCTGCTCAGAGCTGGGAATGGGTGGGGTTGGGGCAGATCTGCTACATCCTCTAAGAGATTTATAGGGCGCTGATGGTTTTTAGGCTGTGGGCAGCTGTTCATACATCATGTGACCCCCCCCCTTACACAACACAACCGTTAATCTATCTATCGCCTTTCAGCAATATCATGTGAAAAGTGTTTCACGTGGATAGAGAACGCGACTGTCTTTAAATTAATATCAAAAAAGGATGCAGACTTCCATTTCAGCTGGGGGAAGCAAATTTCTAAGGACCAGTAAGGTCCGTTGCGTCTGACCGGATCTCGGTCGACTCTTTATGAAGGAGAGGTAAATAAATATGAGAGGGTGCTGAAAATACAACTAGCAGTTAATCTATTTTTGTACTTCTCAAGGAAGAAAAAAAAGTTCATGAAATATTTATACCTTACAACTGTTTTTGAGGTCTGCTGTATGTGCCCTGTCTCGGAGATTCAAATCCAGATCTATCCTGTATGACAGGGATACATAATTTATGCGTCTTACCGCAGATGACCTTCTGTTTATTTATTTCTTTCCCTGGGAGCGAGTAAGGGACAAGCCTGAGTCCCATCTGAGTGGTTTCAGTGGCTCTGTCTTCGTTAAGCGCTGACAGCCTTGAGCTGGGAAGGAAGACAAGCCCAATAATGTGAGTGATGGGCGCTGTCAGCAGACCGATCGCTTCAGCCATTGCTTTGTCTGTGAGATTCCAAAGACGTCCGGGAAAGTCTGCTCGCGTGCTATTTGGAAACTGTCCTTTCTTTGACCCAAGAACAAAGGCGTGTGTGGCCCACATGACGTTTTAGGGTTTTTTCTTTTAATTATGCCTATAACCTGCTTCCCCGTTGCAACCAGAACATCGTTAAAGGTCAACACTACTGCTAAACCCACTGCTAATGGTAAAAAATACATCCAGGCTCCGTGATAATGGTTAACAATACAACTAGAACCAATGCTAATTGTCAAAACTACAACTAGACTCGGTGCTACTGGTTCACATGGTCCACATTACAGCTAACCTCACTGTTCGTGGTCAACACTATTACCATGCTCACTGCTCATGGTTAATGATGCAGCTACACTCAAAGTCAATGGTGAACACTAAGGTCATGCTTACTGCTAATTGTCAGCGATGTAACAATGCTCTATGCTAATGGTCAACACTATGGCAAGCTCATTGCTAGTGATGTAGCTAGGTTCAGTGCTAATGGTCAACGATGTAACTACATTCAGTGCTAATGGCCAACGCTGTAGTCAGGATCCTTTCTGATGGGCAAAATTGCAGCTCCTAATACATTTGCCCAATAGCAAAGATGCCCTGCTACATAGAAACATATGAAATCACACGCTAACTCTCCATCCATCTTCCATAACGACTTGTCCAATACAGAAGACCTTCTGGATGGGATAGCACTGTCCATATTATTCTTCCAAATATTTTTATCACCCATTTATGTGAAGTTGAAGAAAAGTGGGAGCTATCGTGGCTGTTGTAGAGTTATTGGTTAAATAGTTACTGGTCAATACCATGAAATGTTGAGAACATTATGATGCTGAGGATTGAAAGCTTTTTTCTGTGGCATAAAGAAATGTGGCGTTAAAGTGGGACATCGATAGATTATCACTATAGCGTTAAGACCACCATGTCACGTCCCGATCGTGCCGCTCTTCCTGTGTGCCACGGCCACTAATAAAGCACGTGTGGAATCCCCATGTTACCAGTTGTTCCTAATCTTGCCTTATTAAGTTTCTTCCGACCTCCTGGTTCCTGCTCCAGTTCCTGCTCCCGACTCCCCGGCTCCCATCCCCAAGGAGGTCCCTGGTCCCCCAGAACCTGCTTCGACCTTACTTCCCCTGGCCGCAGTCCCTGTCCCTGAAGAGATCCCAGACTATCGGACTACCACTCCTCCCCCGTTGGTGGAGGTGGAGTAGGAGCTTGAGTGGGACCCCTCGAGGATCACCTTGACTGCCCCGGTAAACCTCTGCAGTGGGTCACCCCGACCACCTCCCCGGCAAGGCAGATCCCGGCTGGGTCCCCATCTCTCAGTCTCCCAGAGAGGGAGAGGACACCTGCGCAAGGGTTGGGTCCCGCCTGCCTAGCCTCTCAGCTCGCCTTCGGTTCTCCTGGTTTTAGCTCAGCGGTCGCCTGCGGGTCCTCCAGCTCCTGCTTAGAAGTTGCCTGTAACCCCCATGGATCCAGCTCAGCGATCGCCTGTGGTCCTGCCTCCGACGCCTCATCGGTCACCTGCACCTTTGCTGACTGTAGCTGCGCCTTTACCTTCCGTAGCTTCTGCTCCCTCCTTCCCTATGCCAGTGTCCCTTCTGCCTCCTTCCTCACCTCCTCCTGCAGTCCCTTCATCCTCCTGTTGGTATTCCCCCTGTGTCGTTTCCTTTGGTGTCCCCGGATCCTCTGTTTCCCTCTTTGGTGCCCCTGTGTCTGTCTGCGTTCCCCGTGGTTTGTCAGTTGTTGTCCTGGTTGTTGCCCTTGTGCCTGTTCTGTGTCTTTTCATGCTCCCATTTGTGTGATTCTTTGATTAAATCCTGATTTTTACCCTAACTTCTGGACTCTGGTGCTTCCCTTCCTGTCATGATTTCGGTGCATCATAATACACTGACCGCCGTTTCACCAAAGCCGCAACTGTATCCAGAGGCCCAGTGTCCCAGAATAAACTGGACATATTGATTAGCCCAGTCGCAATAAAATCAAACCCATTTTACTGCAAATTCAGCATTCGCTGCAGAACTGAGGTGAGCAGAAAAGGGGAAAGGAAAAAAGGAGGGAGGGCTTAAATCCATTATCTCTCCGGAACAATATAAAAGGGATCTGTCACCAGGCGACGTCGAATAATCAAGCTGAGCTTAATCTAATATCTCTGCAAAAAGTTGAGCATTTTTCCCGTTCTATTTTTGAGACTTGCACTGTTGTGCGGTTCTGAGTAATTGATTCATTGAGCATATAAAGTTATTTTGTTTTCCCCCTTTCCATTCATAGTCAAACCTGCCACGATGCCGCGTCTGGCGGGAAGGCGAGCTGAAAGGCACACCGGGTGGGCGTGCCATGCAAGCCTCCGTGGCGATGAGCCGTTTCTGCAAGCTGGGAGAAATGCCGTCACGAGCTTCGTAAATAAAAATCACCATCACATTACGACCTTTTCTCATTCCCCATAATTACCCTATTGACGAGGACCGAACCCCGCTGCATGATTGCCTCTTTCAAACGGCAAAGGGAGATAAAAGACTAATATTTTATTTGGTTTTTGAAAAGCGCTGCTATGGTGAACTGCACACACCCGGATTTGGGGGTGAACAGGAACTGTGGAAATGGCACCGGCTTTGCTGACAACTGATTGGTCGTAAAGCTTCACTTGCCTTTGAGAATCGCAGCGCATTACCTGCAATGGTATATTATTTTCTTGACAACAACGATAAAATGATCGCATGTGACTCCCCCCCCCCCAAACATTACATTGCTGTTAAGCTGCACACAGGGAGATTGGTGCACTATGTTGCCACCCTCTACCAATGCTGTCGTCAGGATTACAAGTGCCTCTCCCATTTCCGGTCCCTGGGGGGCGTCATCATTGCTGATCGATTCACAGTGGCTGACTCTGGATCTATGTGGGACCCACATGTCGCCTTGTTCGGGGTCCCCGGTGGTGTGTGGGTGGCGGTGCAGATGGGAGGGGTGGACACAGAGGGCTCATTGATTGGCCAGCCCCGGAACTGGCTATCGCTTAGCACAGAGGCCACGTCACGGAACAAGCCCTGTCTCTCCCTCGCTTCTCTCCCTCCGCTCAGAGATCACCACTCATTGATTTTGTTCCCCCCTCCATCCTTATCGTTCGGCTGTGGCTCCTCTACAGTTTCACCGCCTGCGTGCCGCCAGGGGGGACGGCAAATGCCAGGCCCGCATGTCCCACCCCTTCCTGATATCCTGTATATCCCGAGTCCTTTTCAGTCCTCTTCATCTTCAGATACCATTTATCACCACAGCTCATTTGCTAATTTTAAGTTTTTTGACACAGTTTTGTGTTGTTTTTGTATTATTTTTTGTTTTTTGTGTTAGTTATTTTGCATTATTTCCCACATTACTCGTTGATCCGTAGGCCTTATTGACTGGCACTGCTGTTCACTGCTGGTTTTCTCTTTGACGCATCATTAACTGACAGCCGGCTGGAGTCATGTGACCAAACACATCACTGTTCAAACTACATATGACAATAAACCCTCGTTTACTTGACACACTTCATTTTGTATTTAATTTGCCGTGCGATAAAACGTCTGGCAGTAAATATCACAGGTGTGTTTTAACAGTTCCCCTCCTGGAACTTCAACTCTTGTCTTGTCACTGTTTACTATGAGGGAGGTTTGAAAGGGCTCGTACGTACTTAACGAGGCAGTAATTGTAGGGTCCATCCAGGCAGATGAGCAACATAAGCCAGAATATAAGCATAAATCCTTTTGCGTCCTTTTCAACTAAGGTGTGAAATTATATGAATAACCTGTGCGAATGTGCAGAGTGATTCGGCGAATTGCCTTAATCAAAGGCAGCATTCTAGAATATTAGTGTTATCTGGGCTCTCAGAAGACTGATTAACCTTCTCCCACTGGTGGAATATAAATGCACTTTTTAATGACTATCAAGTGAGTCATTGTCATGTAAATTGACATAATGACATAATTGACATGGTGAATTAATTGGTTCGGCGTATAATACATGCAACTGGGTATTACTTGTGATGGTCGTGAGTGACGGATTATTACGTGTGGGGTTGGTAATGCCCTGTTAACGTGGGCACACTTGGGACGGCTCTGGTTTTGCTCACCTTTTCTGCGGAGGACGGCGATGATAGAGACTGACATGCACTTCAGGGGCCCACAGCGACAATTAAGCCCCCGAATAAGATTCGGGAATTATTCAGATTTGACACCAACAGACCTGCTTTTGACTCAAGGCTGGAAGTGAGAAAAGACGCAACGCATTTCTGTGAGCCTGATTCTGAGGTCATCTTGTACATTCTTAATCTGCCTTTCAGACTCACCATTAGTAACTCAGTTCTGGAATCTGTTCAGATATTGTATGTGTATCTACACTACATTATGTATTGCAATATATTGCATTGATAGATAGATAGATAGATAGACAGACAGACAGACAGACAGACAGACAGACAGACAGACATTATTAATCTCCAAGGGACTGTGACGATTTGAAATAGTGCAATTAGAAGACAAATATGGCAATTATGTGATGAATATCAATCAATACAGGGCTAGAGGAGAGAAAGATACATGCGGTTGGCATTGAGAATGTATTACCCTGTAATTCTACAGAGTGCCAGAGAACACAGGATAAATACATCTGAATGCAGTATAGCAATGTGAATGTCAATTTAGGGTAGCATGCTTGTCCAGTGAATCCCTTTAATGTATGTCTTGGTAATAAGGACACCTGCATTTGTCCTTCAGTGTTATGAAATCCCAGGTAAAATGATCCCGGAAGTTTGGAACGGAGCTCAGCAACGGGGTCATTCAGGAAAGCTCATGCACAGACAGGGGAGGGCGGGGCAATTGCTCCGGCGGCCGTCTCTGTACCCCCTGCCTTTTCAATATGCATATTTACTGCTGACGGGGACGGGTTAGGGCAGCAGTGCTCGGTGGTGGTGCAGCGGTGTCACTTTTAAACGCCGACTTCCTTCACTAAGTGCCATGAATGCTGTGACAAAGCGTGGGCCTATCGCAGGGGATGAGGCCACGGGACAAAACCATGTGATCAAGGAATTGGGGGGGGGGTGAAGTAGGAGGTTGGTAGAAAACAAAAGACTACAATACAAAAACTTTTGCCCTTGTGTGGGACAGTACTGTGCTGTCAGGGTCTATACTGTGTACACGGTGGTCAGTGGGAGCGACTGATGTGAATTGTTGTGGTCACTTCACTTGTCCTCCTAGGATGGATGTCCCCCCCCCAAAGCCAATTGTACACAGGGATGAGATTTCAGATTATTCCCTATCACAATGCAGTGTGACTAATAAGCATTATACACCGAAACAGATTCTGGCTTTTCGACTGGCTCCTTACTAAGCGTTCGCCTCTGTACCCCCCCCCCCCCCACATC
>JAODJX010000037.1:9463139-9473576 GCA_026776945.1 Isichthys henryi
ATCCCTGGGCCCTGTCATTCCGGTCTCCATGGCATCGGCCTCTGTGACAAATCCGTCTCTAATCTCGGGAGCGTGTTTACAGCTCGCCGAAAACCCTCCCTCCCTCTCCAGTTAATAATACGGGGAACCAAATAAGGAGGAAGTGCGGATCCGGCGAGGAGAGCAGCTCGGCATGAGCGCCGCGGCCGGGAGCGGCAAATTGCTGCAGGAGGAGAGGGGCCTGCGGCTCTGCCTGCAAAACGAGAGAATTCCCAGCACTCCTCCTGTGAGTCACTGCCATTCGCTGTCAGTGGACTGAAGGAAACAAAAAGCGTTGGTGTTTACCTCCCTCGGTGGGGGCCCTCGTTCCGCTCCGGAAGCCTGAGGGGAACGGGATGGAGCGCGATGGAGCGTGCTGTACGGACCGGTTAAATTTCTCAGCAGTCGAGGGAAAAAAAAGAAAACAGAAAAGAAAAGAGGAGGGCCTTCTCCTCAGTATCTTCTTCTGGAGAATGCAGGGCATACGCGGAAGTGTAGGGGTGTGGACTGCGCTCTGGCACACTGCCCGAAGGTGACATGCTCCCCGGGAAACAATATGGCCGTGTAGGTGGTCACATGCCACCCACATCACTCGAATTGGAGGTGGACACACTGTGTGGGTCAATTAGACTCTCCCCCCAGTGATAAAAAGCCCCCATTCCTGGACGTAATGAGGTGGTCGCCTTGTTCCTGATTTCCATGCTCCTCTTTCCCCACCTTGGGGAGTTTCTCGTCATGCCATCTTTTCCCGTTCGAAACTCTTGATGACGGGCGGTTAATTATTCAGGCCTCGCTCTGTTGTCCCTCACCTCCAGATGGCCCCGTTGCCACACTCGGTCCCCGAACGCACTCGCGGCTGCCTGGCGACACAGCTGCGGCACCTTGCCCTTCTCTGATGCTCTGGGGACGCTCTCGGGACACCCATTGCCAACTCTGCCCTCTTAAATGCTTGCCGGGTGCCGCCAAGGAGTTAATTATTAAGCACCAAAGGCTGCGGGTCGTAAATGGGAATTTTTAAATAATCATTTTATAAATAAAAAAATAATTTTTTTTGATGATAAATTTCATAAATAAATAAATGCACAATCACGGCCAAGGAGGAGCCAGTGCCGCAGAAACTCGCGCTCCGCCAGATCCAGTGCTGTCTGTTAAACACCAATTGATTCCGATAGCCTCTCTCATGGTGAGATTCTTCCGTGAATGTCGTTTTTTTTTTTCTCATCCAAGCCAGAGTGTGAGCACTCCTGTGTGTGCGTGGGCTTATCCGCGGCTGCCGTCTGCGCTCATGGTGTGTGGCAGGGGCCCGCGGCATCTCGGCCAGGCACTTAAAACCGGCACGGTGCGGCTTGCAGCGAGTAGGCGCGGACTGTGAAAGCGGGGTCGCCACTCGCGCCGCATTCCCGCTACTCCACCGTTGCATGCTGGGGGTCTCACTGGGGCTCTAACTTTTCCAGCAGTCCTGTTTTTCAGAATATTTATTCCTGGTCTCACGATGGAGGATGCCATTTTTTTCATAGGAGCAACAGTTCAGTGTGTGATTTTATAACCATGTTGATTTAAGGGGGTATGCTGAAGAAGAGCAGAGATAGTTTACAGTAGCAAAGAGAATAAAGAATAAATAATAATAACATACTAATAAACTCAACAGGCAAAGTCATGTTCGGTCGAATTATTGGTTACATTCAGCCCCCTAAGTCTGGGACTGACGTCATGTCGTTCCCTCTGACCCCAATGTGAAACCTGAGGCCGTGACGATTCTGTGCCACTGTGATGACTCTTGCTGTGAGCCTGTAGCTGGGGGGTTATGTCACAACCTGGGGCAAAGCTAAAATAATGCAGGTGGGCTGAGATAGCGAAAGGAGCCACTACCGAGCGTAGGGGTCAGGGGTCACTGCCGCTCTGTCGGATTTTCGCTGGGGTATGTATGGCCGTGCAGTGTCTACTGGATGCCGTGTGACTCTCTCCTCATGTGCATGAGCGTGGTTGAGTATTCAATTGAAGTCTGCCGAAAAACAAAGCAATTTATGTTCTGAAACATAAGGGACATCTCTATAAAAAAAGGTCTTTCATTTATTTTAAGAAATGAATGCGCAGAAATTTGTTTGTTAGTGTGAGGAATCATGGATTATCATGAGAGTGTATGGGAAGAGTCACGGCATCCCCACGGATCACAGGGAATGAGAAAAATCTGCCGGCCGAAAATGTATGTGTCAGGTGCTGTGTGTGCCCTTCTCCACCAAATCCGCACTTCAGAAAGTTTTCCGAAAGCAGAACCTGGCCTCGCTCTGACCCAGAGGGACTGGCCCTGCTGAAACGGCAGGCTTCTGGAGCGCCGGGCGGCCAGGGAGAGTGTCCTTCAACCTTGCTATTCCCCCAGCGACACAGGGGGAGGGAGGGGCCGGCACCCTCGACACGACTCGCGCCCCGAGCCCCAGCTCTTTGCTCCTATAGCCCACGCTTACAAGCTTAACAGGAACTCGTGTCAGCAGGCGTCCTGATCAGGGAGGCACAAGCAAGCACCGATTTACCTCGGTTGCGTCAGATAGTGACAGCGTAGCTCCGTCGAGGGCAATACGGAGATGCGGGTCGCTGTTCCTGGAAACGCAGTTTCGGCTTTTTTGTACAGAGTGCGCCGGGTTCTGCAGCCGGCTTGTTTTTGTCTGCCCCATAAATTATGCAGAACACAGAGGCAGGCGTCAGTCCTTTTTTGTAAAAAAAAAAACACTCTCTCTCTGTGCTCATTCTCAGGCCGGGCAGTTAAAGTGAGTACGTCCCCTAGATTAATTGAAAAAGGTGTTTATCTTTTTTTTTTTAATCACACAGCTCCACACTTAGCCCTCGATCACACGAGCATCAAATAGGCAGAATCTGCTGGTGATTTGTAAGGGGGGGGGGGGTCCAGCCTTACCTTCATTAGGATTCTCACACACAACATTGATTTTTTTTTCTCCTCCCCCTTTTCTTTTGCCTCTACGCCTGGCAGATGCAACGAATTTATTTCTCTCTGGCTTCTAATTTAATCAGACTTTAGACAGCGACGGCGGTTAATGGCCACAGAAGGGGAACTGTGGAATTTGCTCAATCAGCTGATCTGTGTCGCCGACACTCGCCGCGTAAATTAAAAAGCAGCTCCATCGGCAGTGACCGGACCAGCGTGGGGGTCCTCCCTACACCATCTTGCGCCTGCGCCCCGCCTTTCTGTTTCCTCCATGTAATTACCCCCCGTCATTATGCTTCAAAGCCCCACTCAGTCTCTTGCCGTTCACCGTGTGGTGGTAACTCGCTCGGCCGAGCGATTATTCATGTCTGTGTTGTGCCAAAGCCAAACCCGTGTTCTCGGTCATGTTCTGTGTGGCTGGACGGGTCTACCCCATGTGACACCATCATTCACATGCCGAGGGCTCCACCTCTACATCTCAGTATGAGATATAATGCCCATATAAGGCTTCCATTGCCCCTCCCGCATCTGTCAAGTGTTGTCAAGGGAACGCCATTCTATCAGAACGCCTAACTCCTTAATCAAATTCATTAGCAACTTTGTCTTAAGTACTGGAAAACTAATTAAGCTTCTGGAGCGTGTGTCAGACGAGGAGAGCAGGAAAGTGTGGTGGCCCAAGGGGGTCCTGGAGCCGCATTTTTAAGGTCATGCTAGACATATCTCAGCAACATGGCGTGCAGGGGCCTAACAGGAATGGAAAGGAAAGCCCTCCCCCCACTTTCCCCACCATGGCGTGTCATAGGATGTGGGGCTGTTATGGCAATCAGAGCTTTGCAAACAGGGTGTGGAGACAAAGAGAGAGACATACCAGCTTATGCAACCTTGGGTAAATGTTCGTTAGGACTAGCAAAATCACTATAACTTTGGGGCCAATTCCTTTTCAGTGGGCCTGAGGGACCAATTTCAGAGGCTATGATACCTTTGCCCCCCTCGGTCTCCCTGCTGGAGAGGTCTTTTATGAATCGTGGTCCCCACATGAGAATCTCTTAGCTGTCTGCTAACAAATGCATGCCAGTTACAAGCAACTGCAGAGAGTACGAGCTGTTTTAATTTCCCCTCTGGCGCTGCCTCGGTGCGGGATGGAACAGGGCGAATACGCTTTGGGGCCAGGGTTAGATGTGGAGCATTTTGGAGGTGCGTGGGTACAGACACAATGTCCCTGCGGTGCCATTCGGGTGCAGGGCCAGATGGGTCTGAATATTACTGTGCGTGAGCCAGGTGCTGAGCACCGGTGCACATCTGGACATGCAATCCCATTTCCCCAGGACCACACGATACAGCAGGTCACAGAACCAGCCCGCGGGCAGAAACGGGCTCAGAGAAACAAGCTACAAACAACGTCAAAATCACCAGTAGTTATGTATTATTACATATAAGCCATTACAAATTATGCTAGAAGTATTTCTCTCGGTCCTGCACTTTCCACATTTCTACATGCTGGTCTTTTATGCTGAAATTTCAGAAGTGCACTTTACGCTGTGTTGGACCTCTGATCCCCTCCTGTGTCTGCGAGGCCAGCTTCAATCAGTATGCTACCTGGAGGATGCTTTTTAAGTAGGTAAATCTCGGTTATGTAGTCAGCAAATGAATAACACTCCATTTGTTTGCCCTCGAAATCGCACCAAGATTGCGTAAAATAATTTTGAGAGAAAAGCAAATCCTTACTTGGCTAAGGAGAAGACAACATAAGACCAGCTTACATCTCATCACACGGATCAACTGAGATTAGTTATACATCAACTGCAAATTAAGTGAATTTTTCTCTACGTTCAGTGTAAGTGGCTGGCATTTTAAAAATACAAGTTGCTGATCAATTACTTTCTTCATTTGTTTTTTTTTTTTCTAAGTCTTGATCATAGAATAACTTGAGTACACGAAGTCTTCTCTTACGCACTTCGAACTGCACCAGTGTGAATCATGCTGGCTTTTCTTCTTTCAGTGTCACGCCCGTGTCCGAACTTCCCAGGTGCCTCACAGGCCACATGCCCACTGGCCCACAGGAATTAATTAATTCTGCCGACCTGACAGGGAAATAGGTTATCGATCCAAGTGTTTATCACAGTTGATCTGGCATCCTATTGCAATTTTAGAAGACAGTATTGTTGTTGTTTCCTCGGCTGACATTTGCTTCTTAGTTTTGGTCGGTAAAGCACTTAGCTGATTAATGGGGCTTCCGTCTCTGTGATGACCCAATCTCGGAAGTTTCTGGAAATGAGAAAGTACTGGAAGGGATGGCCTCACAGAGCAGAACACCTTCACCAGTCTCTCTAACGGATCAGTGGCCGTGAGGTTAAGCCGTAAGCCTTTACCGGCAAGAATTACACTCAAGCCCGGTATTCTCACCGATTTTCCTCCCGGGGGGCAAGAATAGTGCATTTTGCAGCCAAAGACCTAACGCGGACCTCTGGAGAGCAGTGGTCATGGTCTTTAACGTCTGAAGCTCTCTATCTTACATGGTCAGCTGGGGCTGCGGAAGGGAAATGGGTTCTGCAAGGACCGTCCACAAGCCATCAATTCAAACGCTTCTCCCGGCATTCGCTGTCTTGGATCTAAATAATCCGTATTATGGTCTTCCCGCTCACTGATAGGGGAAAGCAATCCTCCTCTACTTGATAGATTTTCCGGGGACAATGCTATCTCGCTCTCTCTCTCTCTGCCAGAATGGTGAAACCGTAATTTACTATTTAAGTATATGACTCATGGTGACAGAGGCCTTCCGACGCGCCATTTTTTTGAGGCCAGCCGGAGAAGCGACAGCCTTCTTCTTAACAGAGAAATAAGGCGTGAGAGGATGAAGGCTACAATGACTATTGATTTCTTTCATGATGGGATTTCATTGGGGCAGATGGGTAAAGGACTGGGTATTGTCTTCAGGAGCTGACTTTCCATCAAGAGGTGCCCCCTTTGCCCTTGGGTTGGTTCTGCGTCCACTTAGCAGCTTGTGGCTTCTCCCACCCCGACTGTTACACCTCAAATAGGATCTGGTACAAAACTAGATGAAAAGGCAGATTAGGCTTTGTGGTCCCTCAGTGAGGCACCTGGTTGTCTAAGCACCTCTATCGTTTAGTGGCGCAGCCAGACCACCTGCCCCCCCCCCCCCCCACCGTGATTTTACACTTTTGCTTCATGGTATGTCTACATTTTAAAACCGGTGACTCACTTCCTTTCCTCACAGCTGTGTTCTGAAGCAGTAATTTCATAGTTGGGGTGGACGCCCATCTGACATCTGTTACATCCTGTGTGGAAGCTGTTTCTGGATGTTCACCTGGCCACAGCTTAATGGAAGGAAGAGGAAGATGAGGAGGAGATAGGAATGCTGGCACGGAAGAAACCAGGCCATCATACAGGGCTCAGCAGGCTGTGGTCGTTCAGGGAGCGCTCACAGAAATTTGGGTCTTCACAAGTGACACCTTCACGCAGCTAGCAATATGTCTGAAGTTATATATACTTCAAACAGCTCAGCTTAGACTCATCGACACTCATCTCGACTGGCATCATGAGCACAGAGCGTATATGAGGTGCCCAGAGCTCATTTTCAGGACCGCTGTCTGTTGCTGTGTTCCAGTCGAGACATGGTGGTCTGGGTGCAATTTTGAACGAGCATCAAGACCTTTTGTGCTTGTCTCAATGTATATTGATGTAACATGGACCTAGACGGTTTACAGGAGTCTGAGTTGCATTACAATTGAAAAGAGCCATACGTCATGGTCAATGCAGTGTCCTGGTATATTTTTCTGCAGTGAACTGAGAATCGTGATCAGTGAGGCTGGAAGAAATGAAGCCTTACGACACATAACACCAGTCAATAGGGCCGCCTGAAATGACATCACTTCCTGTTCACCGACGCACACGGCCCTGTGGCTTTCAGGCCGTGTCTGCGACGGGGGTAACATTGTGTGTTTAATTCCACGTCTTCTCCCATCAGAGAGAGTGAAGGCTAAGCGTGTTTTTCTCTCTCTTTTTTTTGGCGCTCCAGCTTGTCCGTGCTACACAGCTTTCCCTCTCGCTAATCCCCACAGCCACTTCAAAGCGCAGACGCCTTAAAAATTTGGTGTGCACCACAGCAACTATAGATGGAAATCTCTGTCTTTGATTGGTGCCTTTTTTAGAAATGGGGCCCCGGTAATTCGGTCCCTCTGGATTTTCCCCGGGAAAAGGGAGCGTTCGTTATAAATACATTAGCGTATTTTTAGCGGCCAGATCTTGCCACACTCATCTTCTCGCCTTACTACCACACGTGTTCCCGAGATCTCAACACACATCTGTCCGGATCTGCATGCCATGAGCACACGGTGCACTAGGAAGGGTACAGTGTTGGGGAACATGGGAAACATGTGGAAGTGAAGGAGGGGCACATGATTCCGGTTTGCATTTCTTTTGAACTGTCGGACTCGGCCCCGGTTACATTTCCGCATTCGAAGCGACCCTGAAGATTTTTCATTCTCCTGTCCTCCTGAAGGAGGAAAACACCACCAAGATGTATTTCCTCTGTTGGCGTGTCAGAGAGGGACGGAGAAGTTGTGGGTAGGGCAGGGCTCAATGCCCTGGGCCAAATGGTGTTCGTAAGGACTGAAACAAAAAAGGGATTTGGGGTGGAGGGGGAGTATGAAGGGGGTGCGAAGGCGGAGAAACTCAAATAACTGACGTGTGAGTTTCAAAGCGGCCAGCACAAAGGGAACATTTAGGAGGCGGGTGACAGCTCGTCAGTGCACAGACTGTTATTTTTAAGCTGATATACAGTTTAGGCTGAAGGATACAGGAAACACAGAGACAGCTCGACACGGGAGAGCCTGCGCTCAACGTAAATGCAGCTTGAATGTCAAAGAGATGCATAATGGCCAGGTTGCGTTGCTCATCAGTCTTTCGGGCCGAGCCAGCTACCATGAGCTTGGTTAATAAATAGTGAGTGCTGGAGTATTTTCCAGAAGTAAAATACACGCTTGTGATTAGTGTTGGCAAGTGGATTGACGGCGGGATCTCGATGGCTGTTTAATTAGCATGTAAAACCTGAATGGCACGGCAAGATCTGGGAGGCCTGAGCTTAGCTGTGCCTTGTTGCTCGTAGTGTTAAGGCCGCTCTTCCCTGCATTGTTTGCGTTAGCTTAGCGAGACATGCGCCGTTAGCTTAGCGACAAATCACAAGGCGCTAGCGCACGTGACAAGCCACAAAGAGCAGCTGATTTTCATCCGGTCAAGATGACCGTCTTGTTCACGGGGTGCCGGTCTCCATCTCGGGTGACCTGGCTAACAGAGAGTGTGGTGATCAGCATCGCAACGATTAGCAAATGGCGCAGTGGCCTATCCATGCCCAAGAATAATACATCCCCCCTGGCACTGGCTCCAGTGACCTTTTGAATAACGCCGCCGGATCTGCAGATGGGCCCAGTGTGACCGCTCCATCTTCGTTCTGACATGTGGTCGAGGTTGGGGCCATAGAAGCCATATTAAATTAAGCAGAAAGGCAAGCCTTTGATCGCTCCAGCACCACGCACAACTGGGAAACTATAAACTAGATTCATCCTCTGTCTGCTGCTACAGTATATTAATATTTAACCACCTACAAGCAAGCGCTTGTATCTGGGAGAAGTGTTACCCGCGGTGAGTATTTGCTTACAGGGCAATACAGGAGCCACTGAACAGAATGACTGCAAAGGCATCTGTGCTCGAAAGTGCGAGACACAAAAATGAAAAAAAAAACAAAACCCTCTCCCCCCCCCCTCATGGCAAAGTCCACACTCACGCCATGCTGACCTATTCAGATATTCTACCGTCACATCTTTTGCTGATGAGGGGGTTTCTTTCAGCAAGGATGGGGGGGAGGTGAATTATTAACCATCTGAGGCATAACCTAATTATTCTGTGTATACTATATCAGTAACAGCTGAAGAGTTATCATCTGTCTGGCTTGTTTGAAATATACGACACCATAGATACCTCTTCGGAGGGCTGTTTGAATAGTTTCATTTCAAAAAGTATAGGCAGAGTCCTGCTAGACTATGCATTTATATATATATATATATATATAACTTTCCTCTCATTAAAATGGAACTTTGACTGTTTACTGCTTGACTTTGAAATCACTTAAGTGGTGCATATTTTATCTCCTGTCTCGGATCTTGATGCCCTTCTCTGCAGTCTTCAATATGCTGATTCCTTGTACACAGGTGCAACACGTGCGAAGTAATCACTTTACCCTTCTGTCGTAAAAAAATCGCAGAACAGTTTAAGTTAAGGGTCTGAGAAACATGACACACGTTTGTTCTCATTAATGAAAGAAATGCCCAGTTAGGTAAAGGCTTAAATTATTCCCTTTGATTTCTGAGTTCTGCGGTTGAAACCTGGAAGAGAGAAACCACCTTAATGGCTAACTTGCTGCTTCGCTGATAGAGTATACGTCAATGACGAACAGAAGCTGCAAAGAGCAAGGAAGGTAAAAAAGGAAAGTAGGATGGGACTTCCGACAGATGAAGGGGGCACACTGGGTGCTATGTAGCAGTCGTCATCATCTCCTCTGGTGGGGAACGGGAGCCAAAGACTGAAGCTGCAAACTCCTGCCTCAAAACCCTTAGATGAGTTTCATCACATAGGAGACCCAATCCTCCCATATCACCATCAAGCCACTACTGCACCTGACAGAGTGAGGCTTCACGGTTGGAGGGGAGGAGCTAAAATGTACCTTGGCAGGGAAATCCCTCAAAAAATCAACCACCCGCAACCTTTATGCATTAGTTCTCAACTGGCAACATGTGATCAACTCTAAACATATACATATCATAAAATGTAACAGGTCCATGGACTGCAGGCTGAATTCTGTTGCACAGCTAGTGACAGGACCCCGCCACGTCCAGCCAGTTTCAACTGCATGTTTATAGGTTCTGACACCTGGTTCCTGGGCCTCTTGCAACTGTGAAGGTATGGTTGACTTTGCTGTTGCCAAAACCTCTTCTGAGCTTTGAATATCCAGAACGGTGTTTTCTCTGTCCTCCCTCTGTGACATCTCAATTTGTCACAATTTCCTAATACTGACAGTGTTGAAGCTGAGCAGGTAGAGTCGAAAATTCGGGTATGAATGGTAGGGACGTGTCCCTGTCGATGTTGTAGGAAGGTCTGTGTGTGTTTATGGGGGTGTGGAGTCGAGGCTGATTTGGTCCCTACCAATTTTGAAATTAAACCTACGCCCTTAATATATTATCAAGTTTATCACGGGCAAACAAGACTTGACCGGTGTGAACACTACCAAATGTCGATTTGGAGGATATCCTCGTCTGGGGACTCACCCAGAATTCCTCAGGAGGTGGTCGCTCTTTCAGGTTAGCTTGATGTGTAATGAGGCGATGGACGTTAGCCCCTGAAGGAGTTGAAATGCAGGCGCCGCCCAAGCTACCACCCCCCCGTGCACGTGGGGAAGTGTCTGCTTCGCG
>JAODJX010000037.1:9473613-9489203 GCA_026776945.1 Isichthys henryi
CAGATTCTCCGACACGGGGTTGGGACGGGTGGTGCTTGTGTAATGAGTGCGCCGTCTGTTCCAATGGCCGCCACCCAGAGATACACAGGACAGATGGATCGTCACAACTCTTGCCTCCTTTTTGCTTTCCCTGCCCCTTGGGCGTTTTCACCTTGGTTGCGTCATGTTTTCTTTGGCGTGAGCTGGGAGGTGACCTCCTGCCCTGTGTTTTGTTTTTCTTTCGAGCCACTGTCCCATAGGCGCTAACATTTGTGCCATCTCATCTTTTGACAGAGGAACTAGCAAAACCCAAAGGGGCTCCTGCCACCAGCCCCTTGTGGCATCAGTCCTTTGTACACATTCCTAACGCTCAGCCGACCGATCCGTCAGGGGAAACAGTGTTTCCTTTGTGCAATTAGCCACATTGCCTCATTAGTCTTCTTTCCTAAGAGAGCGTGAGGTGTCCGGTGGACAGCGGCCAGGATGCTTGTGACAGAGGAGAAACACGGGGTGAGTAGGAATCCATCCAGACCCATTTGTTGGGCGGACGGCGATCCAGACCTTCACTCTTGACTGTTTATCCATATTAAAACCCGGGGACGGTTTGCTCTTAGCGCGACTCAGAGGTTTCTGTCACTCAGTGGTCTCTAATTAGTTCCACACTCTGAGGAGTCGCTATAATTAGTGAAAAAGTCATCTATTCTTCCTCAGTCGAACAGAGAGTCCAGCGCTTCACTCCATAATGCAAAGGAAGAACTTGCTATATGCCAAAACATTATATATCATGTTTGTCGATGACACAAATACCAACGAAATACCATTTCTTTATAAATACTTAATTAGCTAAGAGAAAAGAGGCTGGGAACCCAATGATGGTATATTGTAGCAGTTAAAGGCAGGTATTCATTATCTAGGATGATCCAGTTTCAAATCCTGTGCTGTTGTACTGAGTGAGGTGTTCAATCTGCTTCGCCTCTGTAGGCAATCCAGATCTATACATTGGGCAGAAAAGGCAGCATTTCACGAATGGAGAGGAATTATTTGACCAATTAATTACAGCAATTTAAGATAGAACATTTCCTAAGTCGACAGTTGCAATATTTCACTCTAGGTTTCCACAGGGCTGAAGAAGTAGACTTGTGACCAGATGCTGCCTGCTGTAAATCTCAAGCAGCCTTGCTGACTCACAAAGTTTCAGCAAATACTTTTTTCTGTTTATATATAGAGTGTAAATTAAATGTAAAAGCTCATTATTTTTCTGGCATTTTATAAATGGTACCAGAGATGGATAGTTCAGGTCCAGAAAGTAAAGATTCAGACCAAGATTTTGCTTGAACAAACCATCCGAGTATAGAGTCACAGTTACAGAGTCTGAATTTTTACTTTCTGGACCGGAACTACCCACCTCTGAATGGTACATCTGAATGAAATAATAAAGTAAATCACTGGAAGGATTCAGGCATTAAAATCTTGATTTTCCTAAATGGCCAACTGGCCATTTTCAGTAATTAGCAGGTGCCTTTATCCAACGTAGACTGTGATTTAGTGTGCAGTGAACGTCAGAAATGATTGGTGAGATCGGTGTCCATACTGTTTTTTATTTTTAGTCCTCTGGTTCTCAAAATTCACATACAATGCACATAAGTGCTTAGTCCAAGCATGTGAGTTGTGGATTCAGTTTCCATTATGCTGTGCGTGTGGAGTCTGCCTCTTTCCCCTATGCATGTGTGGCTTTCTTCTGAGCTCTCTGGTTTAGTGTCACCATCCAAAACCATGCAGTTAAGTGAATTCGCATCTATAACTTGTCAATAATGTGTGTGTGTGTCCTGTGATGGGCTATCATCCTGTCCAGGGTGTCCTCTGCCTCACACTCTGTGTTGCCTGGGATAGGCTGCAGGCCCACAGTGACTCCATACTGGATAAGCACTTTCGGAAAATGAATGGCTGAATGGCTCCTTCCAAGGGTGGACATGCTTCATCCAGTTAATTGAAGGCACATTGTCAAGTAATAAAGCAGTATGGCATTATGGGTAATATAACTTCCCAGACTTTCCGTTGCTATTTCTCAAACGTTGCATTCCTGTCAGTTAAAAAAAAAAAATGCACATTATTATGCTATTATGTCAGGTAATTTCTGTATCTGTATTTTTTTCAGAGATGATTAGAAATGTATTCCTCAACTGCAAATGCACAGATAACACAAGTGTATTATTAAAATGAAAGCTCAGTTAGCTCTATTGAATATATTACAAGATTATTAAAATGTTAACATATATTTAAACAGTGCTATTTTTCAACCTAGGATCCTCTGACATGCAATTAGGGGAATTCCATTTAGTTGGTGGGATTGTACATTTTTAAACATCAATTTTAAATGCATTTTTCTCTGCCCTTTTGATGGGTTGTGATGGGAACGCGCACAGTCCACTTGAATAATGGATTGTTGCTCATGGGACCTGGCTCACCCCGCCTGTGCTTCTCGGGTCACCGCGGGCCTGTTCAAACACCTGTCCGTCTGGCCAGCTGTACATGCCGAAGGCACAGACTACAGGACCACCCATATGCAGGCGCACGCAACTCACACGACAGTAGCTATGGGCGAACGGCATCCAAAAAGGATTACGGGATGCCACGGCTGAATCCTCAAACATTCAAGGCACGGCTCCAATTACGCTGGCAAGCGTCCCTGGAAAAAAATCCCAGCAAGGGAACCGATGTCTCATCAACAGCAGCCAGGGTGCAAATTGACCTTCTATGACCTTCTCCCTCCCGTGGGGTGTAGATCTCCAGTGGATCCGTCTCTGGCTAATAGCTCACTACGCCACATGCGCACTCCATCACAGAATAATAAGCATCCTTTGTAGCTACAGGCCAGAATATGGAAGGAATTCTTTCCGAAGAGCGTCATAACATGATGAGAGTTTGGGGCCATTAATTACCTCTTTCATTTGCATCTATTGTCATCGCAGATTAACAGCGAGAAAATGAATCCCAATCGATCTGAGGCATTGGGGGGGGGGGGGCTGGAGAAGGTCCCTCTCAAAGAAATGGTCTGCTTAATTGTCAGTGATTAGCAGGCTACCGTGATGTGGCATCGCTGGGGCTTTCTGCGAACTGGAGATTAAGCCCTGAATCGCCTACGTCGTTGTCAGATTTGTGATCCTCTCTGATGGGGCATGGAGGGAGGCTGGAATGAACGAGCTGAAAAATAGGAGGTGTGGGTTGGGGGAAGCAGGGAGTGTGAGGATTCCCAGCCAATGATCACATGCTCCTGGGGAGTCTTAATGGAGCTCAGCCAGCCGTCACCCCGACTTAATCGATAGCAAGGAGGTAGAGCGCACGGCCATCAGTGGACATTCCCATAGCTGCAGACCTCATGCAGGTCTGCAAGGAGATCAGGAAGTATGTGGGACAAAGAAATGAAACATGAGGGCGGGAAAAGGCCAAAAGGAGAGAAATTAATCTGAGGTCCTGGTTCCTCGATATCTATTCATGATAGACACGGAGGTGAACCTAAGTATGACATCTGTTACCCACACTTGTTTTGCTGATTGCTGGTGATGAAGCTGAGGTTAAATAGGAGAAAATGAGAGTTCCCCAGTTTAAATGAATGTGAATCGATGTTTGCAATCACCAAGTAGATGTGGAAGGGCCAATAGACACTCTACTGATGTCTGCTTCAGTCTTTATTATTAATTTTCCAAATAAGAACACCCTACACCCTGCCCTAGCTATACAATTAAAAGAAAATAAAACCTATTATCCAATAAAACGCTGTTTTCTCATCGCCGTGCTCTACCCCACCCTCCTGCTCGCGTAGCTATGGTTAACAGTAAGCGCTCGCGTTAATATTTACCCCATTATAGTTATTATGCCGTAAAGCGAGCTTCCTTCTTGCAGGATATTAAGCGGAGACGAGCCGGAAAAATAATCGAAATTAAATGACGCTTCAGCAGTCCTGGCTGTGGTGAGAACGAAGGGGTAAAGGAGGGAAGGGGAGCTAGTGTAGCCAGGGCGAGGGAGGCAGGCAGAGTCATCGCTCACAGTGCAGCAGCCGCGTTTTATCTCGTTTGTCCCGGTTTGCACCCTTTCGGCGCGCCACTCGCCGCCGCGCCGCCGCGCTAAGGGTAGTGCGCAGCGCCGTCCATCACCCGTAAACCCCGTTCTGTATTTATTTACTCTGGCTTCCAAGGGTGCCTCGCTTCGGTTTTTACTTTTGTTTAGTAAAAGACCTAATATACCATCCTTCAACTAAAAAAAAAAAAAACTAACTGCCTTGAAGCAGAATACGATTGCGGCTATTAAATTAACCCCCTTCCCCCCACGCAATTCAATTAAATTCACTAACTGAAATAAATCTTTTTTTTGCGATCATGAGGAAAAATACTAATATGACGTTGGATGGTTGCTTTTTAAATATTTCAGTTAAAACAGAATGATTGACCTAGATTTAGTTATTTATTCCAAATGTCCGTTCTTGTTAAACATATCAGCGTGCATTTTCTAGGCTATATGGATTTTTAAAGCCCTCCACAGAATCTAAATATGGCACTCACCGTTAAATGCTGCTTTCCTTTAAACTTTATCACTTGCCGTACAAACATTTTTAGACCTCAAATTTCAGCAACAGAAAAGATGCCTTTCATGTACAATAATACTTCTACACATGGCAGAGAATGATAAGTCTGATGAGGAAATGGGAGGTATATTTGTAAATAGGGTTCCACAGTCCTGATCTAGGCTATTATACAAGGAGTTTATATGCTGGTCTAAACTGCACAAATGTCTCAGCCCCAAACAGAACAGTGAAAGGTGGCTTGGTCATTTCCATTACAGGGATTATTTTACCTGCTACAGTTTGGTTAGAAATAAGCTTTGCAAAACAACCAACCACCAAGAACCACTTCTGTAAAATCCCTTTAATACATCCAGAGATCTGGTGTTCAAGAAATACTTTTCTGAAGACTCAGAAAACAAGATAAATAAATAAATAACTGCGGCTTTTGGTAAGGATGACACTTCCGTACATGTACCGTGCCAAGCTGAATCCTCGCCTGCTTGATTCTTGGCACTCTTTCTGAATCCGTAGGTTTTTATGTCGTTCCTCACCATTGACTGGTTCACTGTGGAAGAATCACTTGTAAACGAAAGGGCCAGGTCACACAAACTGTGCCTTTTTTTTTTGTAAATGTGAATGCGTGTCATTGTGTGCATAAATATCTCAAGGAGGTCAAAACTAAAGGCTTGCAGAATATGATTTCATTACCATAGTGCTTGTTATTACAATAGTATGTTTGGACAGTTGATTCAGGTGTGATTTGGGAAGCAAGAAATCAGTTTTGGGGGGCATGCGGATGTTTGATGTGTGTTCTGCTTTATCAAGCCCAGAGAGGTCTCGCTAATTGCGCTATGCTAATCACTAGTTTCGCCAGCTTCGTTCAAAGGACGGAGATATGGCAGCCTGGCCCCCTTCATAACCTCCACTGATTGCAGATTGTAATTATCGCTTCCCTGCGTTTCTTACAACAGGAGGAGGGGGCTAAAACCAAAAAAATAAGCCTCCCGCTGTCAAACGGGGCTGAGCATCTGTCAACAGGCCTCCGGTAAATTCCCCAATCCTTTCGCTTTCCGCCATCATATGTGACTGTGTGGTGTAATTGCCCTGTAGGAATCCGGAGTCTGAAGTTTGGATTTGATAAATGTAGTCCCCGTAATCTCTCCCCCTTCTTTCCCGCCTCAGCCTAAATCCTTGAGCGGAGCCGGTGGATTCCTCGATTAGCCGGGCTCGGCACACAATCCCGCCTGCGTCCTCGTCTTAATTCCGCTACATCCCGATGCTGTCTTCAGATGGCAGGGCCTCAGGCTATGCAGCTTGCAGGTGGTAGAACAAGAGGGCGAATTACACTCCCGCGCGCGATCGCTCCTGCACGCCACGTGGCGCCTGGCACGGCGCGTTCAGCTCAAAAGTGCCGCTGTCCCTGCAGGCATGACACCCCCCTCCTCACTGAAGACCCCTTCCTTCTGATTCCTCAGAGCCCCCCCCCCTCCGTTTTTAGGGATCTCCAGGTCCGCTTCACAGCCCTAATTGTACAGCTGCCCAAACACTCACACTCATCCCCCCCCCCGCCACCCACGCAAGACTTGGGGGTACAGCTCGCTTCAAAAGTGTGCGCCAGGATCTGCCAAGAGCGCCTCCCGCCCCCATCAGATGGTCTGTGTTTTCGCGTGACTGTGTGCGTGTTTTGTGTAGCGTGGGGGGTGGGGGTGGGGGGTGAATGAAGCTTCACTTCCTCAACTTACAATATGAAAAACAATATTGAAAGAAAAGCATTATCTTGGAAACCTTAAGTTATTTTTTTTACATCTACAGTATAAATAAAGAAATACAGTTTTGATAATTTTTTTCCCACAATATTTGACTGCAGCAATTAAAAAATTGTGCTTTTTCAAGGTCGTACTTGGAAGGGAAGAACTGCAACATTTAATCATTGTTCACCTTTTCAGATGAGGTCATTCTAAGTCACTAGCTAAATACAGCATGTTTTATGCTTTTCTGTTTAGTTGACGTTATAATTGCACATTAATATTTCTGTTTTTCGAGACTTGGCTATTCGTGGATGCCACCCTGCCTCTGTGTTACTGCCTGTCAGTAAATGGATTTAATGCTGTCCTATCTGAACAGCTCGCTTGAAAAGATGGGAGCTCCGCCTCCCGTGGAAATGGACCTTGCCACACAGTGGATGCCTTTCATGGCAGAGAGATCTGCTTTTTACGTCAATGAAGACTGGGGTTTAAGACAAACTCAGAATTTAACTCCAAAGGAGAGTTTGAGAAACTGATTATTTCCAGTTTGTTAACATTCATTGAAAATTGTAATTTTCCCCCTTGTTTATAGACAGTCCCATGAGTTTGCAGCAGACCGTATGTATGAGAGCTCATGGTTTCATGGAAGTTTTTTATTGGAAAATCAAATTCATTCAGACAGCTTGTTCACAATGACAGTCTGCACTCTAATTTTGTTCGCTTATTTTGTGCCTCTCTTCCTTTACTCCATTCAGCTAGCGGTTAATTAACGTTCTTGACTGAGTAACAACACATTAGAGTATATATATTTTCATTTACAAAGTTCAGTCTTAAGCCTCACACCTTTGGGGTTTTGGGAAAGTAAGAGGAAATTAAAGGATGTACATTAAATAAAATGGGGACTGAACTGAAACGAATGAATTCAGTGTGAATTTGTCCCCAGCAAAAGACTTCCTGGCTTCACAGGGCAGATTAAATCGACTCAATGAATTCCCCTTGTGGCCACGGTCATGAACCCAGGAAGTATGGCTTCTCAGGCATGTGAGCGATTGATACGTTCATCTTGATGCCACAGTAACGTAAATGCAACCCTTGACATGTACCCTGAGAGATCTATCTAGGCTCTGCGAGCAGAGAGATGAGCATGTGTGGCTGAGGGAAACAGGTTCGCTACCTGTACAGATAAATTTAAATCAAGACGCAGCGTCCCTAAAAATAAGGTACAAATACTGTCACCAAGTATCTAACGCTCTGTCCCAAGAAATCACATTCTTTCTGCTTCATAAATTTGTTTTAATAAGAAAGCTATGCAGGAAGTCTTTAATACAGGGACTTGAATATGTGCACACCAGGATTAATTATGACTACGAGTGCATCTATGGAAATTGCTGATTGGCCACTCTAGCAGAAGGCAATATGGACCCATTACGCTGATGAAATGGCATGGTAGCCAATTTATACACTGAGCTGAGGCTGGTTTGGCTCCCATTCTGATTGTTTGCTGGAGGCCACACTCCAATGAACGTGGTATTTGGTCAGTGTAGTACCCGGATGGATTGGATGCTTATGTATAGGATGACTGGGCTTAGGCTGCTATGGAGACATTCATATTCATAGCGAACTACAACTGACTCCACGTTGAGCCATTCAGAAAGGCATGCACTGTCCTGATGTAGAACAAATAATTTATTGGAGATCCATGCCAGCTCCCAGCCTGAGAAACATTTGCGACCTTTTGTACACTCGACGATTAAAACCCGACAATCGGACTCTTTATACAGTATGTCAACGCAATCTGTTTTGATTTGTTTACTCTAAATGCTTTGGAACATATTTTTCTTTTCAAACAACACAGTTTTCTTTAAAAAAAAAAGGAAAGCAAAATACAAGTGTGGGATGCATGATGACTGCATTCATTAGTAATACAGAATAATGCCTTTGTTAAAGGCATTAGATATTTACATGTAAGTATAAATGGATATTTTAGAAAATCAATACCAAATGAATCATCTGTTTACTTCATAATTACTAGCTATCAAATTAGCTTAAGTCAATACCTAGTCAGACAGCTGCATGATTTACATCCATCTTTAATGTGGGCAATTTAATTCCCATGGGTCATACATTCAGACATGCTGTTTATTCTTGTCCAGGCTGCTTAATTCTGGTGTGTAAGAGGTTTTAAAAGGAGGGAGTTGGCCATGGTTGACCAATCATTATTCTATTTCATTTTAGATAGTGCCTTTCCAAACAAGGTTGACTAAATGTTAATAACACATAATCAATCAATGGTGGCACTTCCAGACTTAGCACAGTTTATGGTAAAATCTCATGTAAATATAGTAACTAGCAGCGGTGGATAGTTCAGGTCCAGAAGGTAAAAATCGACCAAGATGTTTCATCCCACCCGTTGAGTCCTCTGTGACTGTGACTCATTATACTCAGCTGCCTGGTTGAAACAAAATCTTGGTCTCGATTTTTACTTTCTGGACTTGAACTATCCACCTCTGCTAGAAGTCAGAAGAGATAACAAAACTGAAGTTTGACTGGATACAGAAAACCTTTTGGAGTCCAGGGTAAACTGGCATACCAACGATGAACAAAGTAGGAAGTACAGCGCGTTTGTACGGTTCTCTCTTCTGACTGATTCTGTCTGTGTGTCATTACGTTGTCTGTAGGTCAGCTGTCTCAGTCTCCTGCTGACCATTCCTGAGTCTTCAGTTTATGAAGTAAAAAGGCTTCATGTTTTCCTCCCATGAACACGTCCTGGATGTAGACATCCAAAATAGAAGGCTGGGCGGACGCACATTTTTCTGTCAGTATGTCCTTATAGTGGGCTGAAGCAACAGCAGGTGTGTAAAATGCATATACTGTCAGTGTGGGCAGCCACAGTCTGTCAGTGGCTCTGCTGGGATCAGAATAACTTTCAATTAGCACCTGATTTACACCTGGAACAGCAGGAGATTCACTCCCTCTACATTGTTATGTATGAAACAATTAAGAATCTAGATACAGTTTTGTCCCCATTGGACTGCAGTTGATGACCCTGATATGTGGAACAGGAGATGTTTCTGGAAAAGGGCTCCATTCGAACCACAGAACATGTCAGCGGGAAAGAATTTAACACCTAAACTCAGTGAGCTTTCCGGCTGGAATTGTGTAGGGGGGACTTGCCTTCTGTTTGTTTGCATTTTTGGAACAACAGCCAGTGTATGTCCTAATACAGGACAGGCAATTAACCCTGAGAGCAAGAGGCCCGCTTTCAGCTTTTGTAGGAGAGTCAAGTCGCCATTAGAGAGGTGTTAGCATGCTACGTTATCATGTCCGTCTCAGAGCAGCGGGAAAGGCTGCTGTTTCCTGCGCTCTCCTCTAAAGGGTCTGAATAATTTGAATAATTAGCCACTTCAGACAACTACTCCAGTGCCCAATACAATCCGGCGATGAGTAAAGAACCACCATCACTCACAAAGTGATGCTTTCGGGTTGTCGTGTGGCCACTCAAAGTGCTCTGAAAATGACTCGCGCGTCGGGAAAAAGCAACGGAGCGATTCATAGCTACGATATGAGCGCATAAAAACGCTGGCACAGATCGTGGAGTATCGACAAATGTGTTACTTCCTTTGTGATTGAAACCCATTAAATTTTTCATCTCCCAGCATTCAGGCCAAGAGTATCTGGCTGTATCATACAGGCATATGGCCAAGTCTGAGTGGCAAAAGCATTATCAATGAGTGCTTTTTCCAAAAAACAAAAGAAATCCTTTCCAGATGAAAAGAAATCCATGAACCACCTCGTCTTAAATTAGCACGCTAGAGGCTAGAACGACCCTTGAACACTGTAAGTGTCTCTGTAGCGGTTAGGTTTCTCTGTGGCATAAACATCACCCACCGGTCTTTCTTCCCGCTCACCTTAATTGCATATTCCACTTTCCGACAGAAGTGCAATCCTTATCCAGCACTACTCTCGCCCCGTCAAAGAGGGCAGGAACAGGCCAGCCCCCGATTGTTCTGCTGATTGCCAATTGAGATCTATGATTCACTTTAGAGTTCCCACTTGGGTGTTTCTCATAATGAGCAGGCAAGGGAACGCCTGGAAGATCCGTTAAGATGTCACTTATGCTCTCCTTGTCTCTCAAAGTAAGAGCCACTCATTAGACAATGCAGTACTGGCTGTCCGGCACCTCCACCCAGCCTTGTCAGTGTAGTCCGGGTTGCCAATAAAGTGCGTCCTTATACGTGCCAATCACCGTCGTTTGTTCGTCAGCACGATTCCGCCGAATAATCAGCCGTCGCCGTAACGGACCCCATTATTCCTTTGAAGTGTGACGTGAACAACTCCAGGCATGTTCGAGGGCACCTTGATGGGCAGGCGGTCCGGTGCTTCTTCTAGTAGCCAAATTTCCCCTGCGTATGAACATACTCATAAAGGAGGACATGCGCGAGCCACGCCGAGGGATAAATGAACTGGAATTTAGTTAAAGGTGTAATTGGAAATTGCTGTACTACTTCTGAGTACAAATTCAGGCCGTAAGCAAACCCCTGGCATTTACCTGACTGTAAATTATTCAGTATCTCATATTTAAATGAACGGTCGATCGCTTAGCTGATCATTTACGACACATTTTGTGACTCTGGTATTTATATACCATTTTATTGGTATTTTTATTACTATACATCAGGTATGCAACACATATATTTATGTTAATTGGTTGATTCTGCATTCAGCAGTTATGCACATGTCTTTAGAATGGCGTATCCGAACTTCATGGAGAATTATGAACAGAAAGGGCTGTTTCTCTCTTAACAGTATTTGTCTGGCTGGGGAAACTTCTGGGAACACTGGTCTAATGCCTGTTTCTACTAAATTGTGAGTTTTGAAACCTCCTAAGCATTAATGGCGTTCGATCTGAAACGCACTGCTCTCGTGGCTAAAGTACTTTCATCCGTAAATGACTATAAATCAATATTTAATACCAAAGGATGCGGGTGAAGAAGGGGGAGGGGACAGCAGTGAGTGAGGCTGATGGGGGGGCAAATGCCATCATCACAGGTCCTCCCTGACATACTGCAGAAAGAAATCAGAGCTCAGATTAACAAAGTAGCAGATTTACTAGTAGCATTAACAAAGTAGCAGTATTTACATTGCTGAAGTTGAAACACTGGCTTCCAAACTGCTGCTGACTCTATGGACGTACGCTGTGAATGTGAACACACACAAACACTCACGCATCCACACGCCAGTCATTAAACTGCTTTCTTCAACATGTCTGCTGGGATCTGGAAAGCCCATGTCATCCTAGCTTGGAAGCTATCGCCACTCCCTTCCCTTCTTCCATGATTTCCCTCATGTTACTGACATGTGGAAGTTCCTTTTGCTGACCACCCAATGCTGCCACAGGGATCTTTCTGGTTGCATACTTGATACCTAGAAATGTATGGGTGTCCTATTATACATCCCACAGAGATGAACATTCCATATGCATTGAACATTCCATATGCACTGAACATTCCATATGCATTGAACATTCCATATGCATGGATCCTAGATGGGCTGTTGTCCTTATTTTTGTGCATTAAATTTGTACTTTGTGTATTAAATTAATGATGTCATTAGATAGGTAGATTGATCTGGAACAGGAAATTTTGTACCAGTGATAGGGGACCTTAAACATTTGGAACAAAACTGAATTGGTCTGAGTTGGGAGTCCAATATAATGTGCCGTCATGGCACGTCTAGTAGCACCACTGGAGGTAACTCACTGTTCAGTTCAGATTGTTAGATTTTAATAACAGTGTTTTTTTTTCTTGCCCGCAGGATTACGCGGAGAAGGAGAAGGCCATGGCGAAAGCCCTAGATGACCTGAAGGCCAACTTCTACTGTGAGCTCTGTGACAAGCAGTACTACAAGCACCAGGAGTTCGACAACCACATCAACTCGTACGACCACGCACACAAGCAGGTAAGGCTTGTCCCTCTTTGGCATCAATACACCGGAGACACAGAAAGGACGTAGAACACAATTCGAGAGTGTGACAACCTGCTCACCTTATCGCACACAAAAGCAGGTAATATATATACTCCATATATACTCCATCATCCCGTCTGAGGTGTCCCCATCCTCATACCTTGTGCTGCCAGGAATAGGCTACAGGCTCGTTGCGAGCCTGTGCTGGATAAGTGGTTATGGAAGATGGATGGATAGACCCATACATTCTATGAATAATTCCATATTTAAATGAATCGATGCTGGAGTTCAGTATGTAATTCCTTACTGTACACATCTGTGATGAATTAGTGCAGTAAGCATTGCAAAATATACAACCGGGGATCCGAGGACAGAAGCAGCCTGAGAAATATTTATTTGGTTTCTGAGGATATACATCATGTAGTATGAGGACTGAGCACTCTGAGACATTGTAATTGTTAATCACCTGTGGGTCCAGAGGTCAATCTATTTACCCGTTGGGTGTTCAGCGGCACTGGCGCTCCACGCGTGACCCCCCCCCCGGCCGAGCACGCTCCGAAAGCGTCAGTCATTCCACCAGCCGGCTTCGTCTGCTCTGCCGGTAATAGGATGAGACCTTCCTGACTTCCGTACCACCTCGTTAGTTCCAGCAGTGTGCTTCAAACATGGCTGTGGAGAAGAGCCAGATTATACTGGGCTCTGTTGGAGGAGAGCTTCAAAGGACTTCCCCACAAGGCGGCTAGTGTTTCAAATTACAGCACACCGGTTGTAATATGTAGGAGCAGGGTACCTAAAAGACTAAGAGCAGAGGATTTTATCTTTTCTTGCCAGCTTCATACAGTGAATGCATCATATTTTAAAATCTGATCTACATAAAGGTATTACTTATGAGAGACACACTGTTGCTAACATTAGCATTAACTTCTTTTCAGCCACGGTGGTCTTTTTTAATCCTAGACAGCCTGGATGTGTTCGCCATGTTGCACATGGCGGACATCTTTTATCCTGTAGTTCCCTTGTTTACATTTTTTTCCCTCCAGCAAAGATGTGAGGCTGCCTCATTAAGGAGCTATCTTTTAGACTGTTGTAAGGAGTATAAAGTATGGAAAAACAATAAATAAATCACACTGTATCAAAGAAGCAAGATGCAGTTGTGGTAAAATAACCTCCAGCCCTGGTCTAGAGGTTTGGGATCTGTGGTGGCTTTATCGTTTTAACTTGAATGGGGATCGATCCCTCGCAATCTTTGCCATCCACGCCAGATGTCAATAGTGGGGCCAAATGAACTATTGACTACATGTGTGACCCCGCATCTCACCAGCAGACCCAGACGCATTATTGAGATAAATCGGTTTCACCCCACAAATCCGCCCCAATAGCCAATCAGATGTCAGTTTGCAGAGCCTGGTAATCCATCTGCATATGCAAGCAGCCAATAGCAGAGGCTGTATTTATTACACTGATGATTTCCATGGCCTGCTATCCCCACCCCGTTAAAGATAGCAAGCATTAAACAACGACATGGCTATAAAGTATGGTCTACACCTCCATCCGTCAGCTGATGACCATCCATGACGCAAGTGTAATAGGAAATACATGTGTATCCCCCAAGTTCCCCCGGGGGCCGATATATATGTGAGGACTTTTAACGCTTGACGACGGCTTAAAGGGAAAGCGCATCAGGCGACATTAATGTCAGTGTGATGGAGCGCCCGGCCGCCAACTGTCAGCGGGAGGATGTGCGGCTACGAGGGGAATCGACGCCGGCAAATTAAACATCGTGAGATTCAAATAAAAGTGCCTCGAGTTAAATTAACGCTACAGGTTTTAAATTAACGCCGCCGGTGCAGCTGTGCCAGAAGCGCAACGCCATTCCCTTTTGCCGATTTGCTCGATGTTTGGTCATGATCCATGAATCACTGGCGGTTCGACTCAATTCGCTCTGCAGAGTCTGCAGGGCACCTCAGTATAGTAATCCAAGCATGTCTGCCAGAGGTCTGGAAGATGACTGACTCTCCATCCCAGACTGGACATGGTAAAGCACCAAATGCAAACCGATGCGAGTCGCGCTCTTTCCCCCGAAACAGACTGCCGGCGAGTAGCACATTACGCGGGGCCATGGTCTGCCTGCGCCAAGGCAACAAAGTGTAAAGCAATCCAGAACAGATCAGATCATTTGCCCCGTGCACTGACTCTGAGAGGAGTTATGTCTGATATGGCCACACGAATTCCCCGACTATGAAACCCAGCCACTATAAATGCAATCACTGGAGCCACTTCAAATAAGCGAGGTTACAGCAGCGTTGAACTATATATAACATCAGATGGTCTGAGCGGAATAGCTAACACTGAAGTCGCCAGCCCCCCGTTATACCGTCTCCTGTATAAATCGAAGGATCTTCATGGTCTGATTCTCAGCTGATGATCTTCCAGCTTCCCATATATTCCCGTCCCACTCTGTAGTGAGCCCTCGTCCACATATCTGACAGGAGACTCAGACAGCTTTACGCTTACAGTAATAAAGAGCAACTACATGCTACATAGTAAGAATCTGAACACCATATTGGCTTTCTAGTGTACAGAGTATCGCCGTTTTTAATTCGCACACAGCATGGAATTGAGTACGGGAAGCGTGCCGGGGGTCTATTTTTGGCAAATGCATTTCCGTGCTGAGTTTTTCCGCAAGTGTCGGCAAAAAAGGAGGCGATGTGCCACGTGAAATGCGACGGATTCCCATAAGATACGCCGTTGTTTTCGTTGACACCTCTTTTGTCAATGACTAAGAGGCACCATCGCAGAACCCGTTCGTACTCGAGACCCACACGCCGTCAGACCAGGAAGCTTACTGAAAACTCCAATCAGCGGATTTATTTAGAAACAAATCAAATGAGCAGGACAATTTCAAGAAGGCACTCGAACCTATCTGAGACTTCTTTTCATATACAGGGAAAATAGGTTAGATGGAGGATGACATAGTAAACACACACCTTCATAATGCCTTCATAGATCATCATAAGCAGCATGTAAATATACCTTAACATCCGAACACCTTTACAGCCTTAATACACATTAATAACAAATATTACATGATAATAACAAACAACACAACCATATTATCATATTTATGTATATTTAAGTTGTTGAAGTATGTAAGGAGGTTAACGTATGCTTACATCCTGCTTATTAATGTTCTATGAATGCATTATTAATGTATTATGAAGGTGCAGTTAATGTAAAGCATTACCAAATATTTTTACATGTTGTTTAGTTCTGGGGGGGGGGGGTGATATTTGCATTTATGAATTTCTTAAAATTTTTTATACCTTTTGCCAAAATGGAAGGTT
>JAODJX010000037.1:9489213-9506105 GCA_026776945.1 Isichthys henryi
CCCCCCCCCCCCCCCCCCCCCCCCCCCCCCCCCCCCCCCCCCCCCCCCCCCCGCCCCCCCCGGAGCTTTGCAGTTCTGAATGTCTGATAATTTTGTATACGTTTTGCCATAATGGAAGGTTGTTTGACATGCAAGAAACTTGCTCTCTCCAATGAATGTGACTCTAATTTCTATTTAGGAGAACACATTGTCACATAGCAGTCAGACTCTAGCACCATCACTAACCCGGAAACACCTGTCTTATTTAGAGGCTGAAGGACCTCAAGCAGAGGGAGTTTGCCCGCAATGTGGCTTCCAAGTCCAGGAAGGATGAGAGGAAGCAGGAGAGAGCCCTTCGCCGTCTGCACCAACTGGCTGAGCAGCGCCGAGAGGTCCAATGGTAATGCTCTGTCAGAACCGGCTTGTGCTGTCTGCCTCAGCATGGAGCCCTAGTGATTTTTCATCTAAGCGCTGTTCCAGGAAGCTCACGATTAAGATATAATTTAACCTCAGGCTGAGGTTTTATATTTTTTCCCTGAGTGCCAGTAGCAACTTACTTGTGTCCCTCAGGAACCGAAGTCTGCAGAATAATTAACACCAGACTGATAGCTGAATCCCCAGAAACACTTACTATCCAAATAGTCACTTTAATATGATGATTAACAGCAAAGGTGGAGTGAGGGTAAGTGGTAGCTCTGTAGGACCAGGATTTGGCACTGATGCTGCGTGTGGAGAAGGTTACACATGTCAGGTGTGTTGTGTCACCGTAGCTGCACAGCTTAAATGACCGTGTCTTGTCCTGTTGTGTGTTTCAGTGCCCCGGGGTGTGGTCCAATGTTCAAGTCCACCACAGTAGCAGTGGAGAGCAGCTTCAGGGATGATTGCTGCCGGGGAAGCGTGGGGGGTGTGCTGCCTGCCACATTGGACGCAGGAGCCCAGAGTGATGCCTCCAAGCAGGCCCAGTGGCCCTCTCCCAACAAGGGCAGGAAGCAGGCCTACGGCCAGAAAATAGCTTTTTCCTTCTCCTTCCCAAAGAAGGCGTCCATTAGACTGGAATCATCGGCCGCAGTCTTTTGCGAGGCCGCTGATGAGGGATCAACACGGCGGAGCTGCAGGCAGAAGCTCAGGAGAGCTCCTGTTGAACTCCGGTCCACTGGACTTCTCGAGACTGAGAAAATAGTCAGCGATGAGGATGTGGCCCGAGAGGCCGGTGCAAAACGGGGTGAAGATGAAAGCTGCACCGAGCAGAGCCAGGGGTCCTTGGACCCCACCAGGAAGAACGACAGCCCACTTCTTGGCTCAGATCTTTGCGTTTTATTGGGTCACCCTTTGAAAACGGGCAGTCCCTGCCACATCTCCCAGCAGTCCATGGCTCCTCTTTTAAATGATGCTGATGCTGTCCTGGGTGACTCTGTGGAATCCCTAAAGAGTGACACAGCAGACAATAAACTGGAACATGGAGAAGGGGCTGAACAAGTGCTGGAGATGGACAGGAGTGTCCCTCTTGATGGACTCCCCTCCTTAGTAAAGGACACTGCTACTTCCCCTGAAGTAGACTCACAGAGCCAAGAAAAGGAGGTCGCCGGCTTTGGTGAAAAGACACCTACTCCCCTTCCAAAACCAAGCCAGCCCTTCTGCTCTGTCCTGAGCAGAGATGGGAGCACGGTTCTCCCATGGCCTTCAGAGATGTTGACTTTCACGAGAACAGAGCCATCACTATCTTACAGCTGCAACCCACTACACTTTGACTTCAAGGCATCAAGTGGCAGGAGCCAAGTGAGCAAAATCCAGGAAGTGGCCAGACCTCAGATGAACAAGGAATCCGGTGCTGATGTGACCTCTGCCGGTCCGGAAAGGCCTGTGTACCTCGACAAGCACAACAAGGAGGCCTCAGCCAGCCTGGGTGACAGCTCAGGTCAGGAGAGCTCTGATGGGTCCTTTACTCAGGATCTGACTGGTCCAGCAGGCAGAAAGGAGGATCACGTGTGTGGCCGGCACGCACGTAACGTGGATGGCCAGAAGCGGCCACATAAGTATAAGTGTAACCGGAGGCACTCCAGAGAGAGAAGGCACAGTAAGCGTCATCTGGGCAAACCACGAGGCAGAGACAGGTGTGACCACAGAAGCCACAAGAGGAGGAGAAGGAGGAAACGGAACACACAGCGGGAGAGAGGGAGAAGCAGGAGTATTGTGGAGAGACCTGAAAATATGCTGATGGGAGGTGGGAGCTGGGACGAGTGCGAAAGCCAGTTTGCAAGCAGTGTTTCAGAACAAGCTGAGCGGTTAGAAGATGCAGAGAAAGATGATGGGACCAGGAAGGATGCCATGGAGACAAAGAGTAAGGAGGCAGAAGATCACAGCAACTGCGGGGCGAGTGTTCATACTCAATCTAACGATCTCCACATCAAGCCTGAAGTGGAGCTAAGGAATAAGGATGAAGATCTAAGAGTCCTGTTAGAGGAATGTGGGAGCCTCGTACAGCCATGCTCTTGTGCCATGGGGAGATCCCACCTCAGCAGTGCGAGGGAGGGATGGGTGAGGCTAGGGAAATGTGCTCCCAAGTTCCATCAGGACTGCCTCCTGAAGAGGAGGAGAAGTGAGTCAGAGAGTGACGAAGACAGGCACAGTGCCAAAAGGCAGCCGGGCTCACACAGCATGTCATCAGTAGGGGGTGCTAGTGAGGATGAGGAGGAGCAGGAGATGTCTCACTCAGTGGTGAGTAGGTGCAGTAAAAGACAGAGGAGATGTAGTCCAAATGCCGTATCAGATGTGGAGATGAGTGGTCCAGATCAATGCATATCAAGTGTGTGTTTAGAAGATCCTCTCATATATATAGACCCTGAATCTACAGGGCTAGAAAACAGCATCCTTGAGATAGTCACAGATGTAAGCAAAAGTCCATTAACTCCGGAAGACATTTTAATCCGCCACATGAATGACGAGAGACCATTAGATAATTCCAGAAACCAGGACTCGGCTGAGAGGGATTTGGGTGACCCGGTGCTGGAGTGTGTTAATTGGTTGGCCTCTCCTGCTACTAACCTCAATGCACAGTGTAGCAGGGACACCATTCTTATGGTAGATCCAGCGGTAGAGATGAATGCTGAAAGTGAGATCAAGGACACCGGCACCGAGTCGGCGGTACCGATACCCGCTGCTGAGGGTAGCGACAGGCCTGCAGCTGAAGTTCACCTCTTTCAGCAGACGTGGGAGGAACCCCCACGGAAGGAGCCACAGAGCCATGTAAAGGTCGGCAAACTTTTCCAGCACAGTCTGCAGTGCCCGCAGGAGAGGGGCCCCCAAGGGCCCTGGTGTCAGGAGGGGAAGCTGACCCGAGAGGGCCTCACCTCCCTACAGGCATCTCCGCAGGGTTTTCAGCACCTCTCAGACACAGAGAAGCACCCCATTCTCCATCTGCCGGTCCACAGACAGACATTCCCTGGGAAGCTGAAACCGGTGCTGTCCAGGCCGCCTGTGCCTGTGTCGCAGCCCATACTGCATCCGGTGCACCTGGCCCCTCCCATGTCTTCTGCCTCCATCACCATCCGCCACACCATCCTGCAGCACCATGCTGCCTTCCTGCCCCCTCAGACACCGCTCTTCTCCCAGGTCTTCCCCCTTGCCCGGCTGCCCCTGGGACCCGAGATATGCCCGACCCCGGGACCGTCCGCTTTCATGCCCCAACCTCAGCTCTCAGTGATGGCCCCGGCCAGTATCCACCCGGTGGCAATGACCTTTCACGCCCTACCCCGGCCGGCCATGTTCCCTCCTGTGCTCTCGCCCCACCCTGCCGTCATACCCCTACAACCTCTGTTCTGACCACGTTCGGCTTCCAGATGGGTCCACCCTGAATCTCCCCGTACGCAGCATAGCACCTCTCTCACTCCAAGCACTCCAGGAAAACACTTTCCTTCTACACTAAACCGTGTTTTAGGAACAGGAAGAGGGGAGATGGAGATATTTCTGTTTTTAGTCCACCCCCCCCCACCCCCAAACAAGCTTCTGTCTCCAGGAGGTAACGGCTGCATGGCAATCAGCTCTTATCCTCTCCATTAAAGACAGTCATGTTTTCAATTAAAACCCATCACATTTTTCATTGTTTCGCAAAGACAACAATTAGCAACTGCAGTCTATTATATCCTTTACTACTAGCACAGTGCTACAATATTTTTAGGGCAATGGTGGTACTTCTATGCACAAATGTGAGAGTACAGTATAGTCTACTATCCATGATTGATGTTAATTAGAGAGACACATAAATAAGCTGAGGTAAATCGTACATTGTACACCATTACCCATATGGTCATCACCTTTTACAATATTCACCTCTTTACAGTTTTGCCTTTGAATTCCAGAGCTTTTATGTTCCCCGTCTAGGGTTTGCCTCTTAGATTTATGCCAGTCTGTTACTGTTAATTAGGCCAGATCAAATAGCATCCCAGAATCCCCTCTAATAGAGTGTCGTATGTGAAGAAGTGTGCAGGAGCGTGAATTCCAGGTTAAAATACTGGTTTATTTTGAGTGGCTTATTTTGACAAGCTAAACAAGCAGTGCCACGGGGCAAGGATCACAATGACAGCACCATTGTTGGCGACTGTGCCACAGGATGTTGCTGGCCAGGTGTGTTTACGGTCTCGACATGAGCGTGAAGTACCTGCCCCTTAGCTGGACTTAAGACTTTCTGCTTTTATACAGTCATCTCTCCGGGTGCACAATGTTAGGACGTTTTCTGCAATGACCTCATTATTACTGCGCAGAACTGTACAGCTTGTACATTGTATGTATTTATAATGCTACTGTAAGACTGTAATATATATATATAGAAATATACATAATTATATATATTCCTGTTTTTATTGTGCAAGGCTCCCTGTATGTATTCCCTATTTAGATAAACAAAACTATGTTTTTTACTCAGATTTGCCAAACAAATAAATAAAGGTAAATTCAATAAATAGGCTGCTACTTGGTTGTTTTTCCTGGGTAGTAAAAATTTTGGGTAATGAACCCAGACTATATGAGGGGAGGAAAGCCCAAACCCCACCCCAAAAGTTACAACAATTGATATATGTGTCCTTCAGTTAAAAGCTCTGCTTGGAGATTTTCTGTGTGTCACGTAAATGCCTGGAACTCCACTGATTCTGGCACATGGGTTGATTCCGAGGATGAAGATAGCATTCGAGATCTGCGTGTTTGAGAACCTGGTGGAGCCTAGATCTCCACTGCAACCTTAACCTAGCTATTAAAACGGAGGCTGCAGTCAAGCCGGATAATTTCAAATCAAGCCCAAATCAAATCACACCAAAGGCAAAATTTGAACAGCTGGGTCACTTATCTGGCTTCTGGTATTTCACAACCTTAGTTTCAACAGTTCAGCACAGCTTGGTAAAGCCATCCATTGCTAACATGTTAATGGGGTCCGCCATTAAAGTTGTAAGCACTCGGTAGATTATACACTTACATGCCCACGATTTTCCACATATCCACCTTCCCACCCACCCCCTCCCATAATAAATTGCAGTTCCACTGCAGCTCCGCTATTGCGTGCCCAGTAATCAGTATTTTTATGTAGCCATGATGCACAATGTGCCGTTACGGGCCTCCTGGCCCCCTCCCCGGACCCCCATTGTGCGTTCTGAGCGACTCTGTGCCGTTCGTTTTTAAACATGTTTTCACTCTTCCTGGAAAATTAGCGTCCATTCATCTGCCAGACAGAAATTTGGCAGTGCCGTCCATAAACAAATTTATTTATTACGATGTTTAAAACTGAGTGTTCTGCTGTAACTGTTTACCATGTATTTGTTAGTCCTGGAGGAACATGGGCCAGTAACCAATGCACACTGCAAATGGCCACAGGCAGATCCATCCAGTGTAGAACTCTAGTGCAAATCTTCAGAGTAAATCTCTTGTGCAAATCTCCAGTGATGCTACAGAATGGCCTCATATGTATGCATGTAAATGTGTTTTCTTGTGCATCTGTGTTCATCCATGCGTCCAAGCAATTTCCATAACTGGTTACCCAGAGAAGGGTTGCAGGAAGTCTAGAGTCAATCTCAGGAAACATACAGTATAAGCGAATGGGACACCCTGCATGGGAACCCAGCTCATAGGAGGACATACTCTTTTACATGCCATTGCACACAATGGAAAATTTCAAGACACTAGCTCACCTAAATGTATATCTTTGGACAGCGAGAAGAAACCCATATAAATAAGGAGAAGATGCACATACGCGCATGTGTGTGTGTGTGTTAAATTAGAGAGAAATTTCGAACACTGCTGGCGCTGTCAGTCTACAGCCTTCTACATCCCCCTCTTCTCGGCCTGCATATGTATGTGGGATCCTTACTTGGCACTGATGATATGACAACAGTACAGTGATCTAATCCGTTAACACGCATCCTTAGCAACGGGCCTGACAATCGCACAATCACGCGGACCGCTCCGGCTGCGTGGTGATGCCAGTCACAGAGCGCGTTTCAAAACAATTCCATCGAGGATTTAAGCAGGATGGATTCACCCAGGCGAGACCCAGGCGAAGTCGAGCTTTCTCTCGTGGGGATTTGCGCTTATTCGACAGCCATGACTTCAGGTCCCAGTGGATGGTGCTCCGGCGCCGACCCAAATCATTACGAGCAAGGCGCTCGACTCAAATCTCCTATCGTGTCGAGCGTATGAATGGAAGTAGCTTAAGAGTCACATGGGCATCTTCTGGTGAGACCGTCTGCTTGACAAGTAAACAACCAAACTCCTTCGACTACTCTGGGATGCTCGCCAAACCCCAAACAGTGCCTAAAAAGGGGGCCCCTCACCCGTCAGCTCCACGCAAGGGCACAGGTGAGACTTTCGTGCTCTTCAAGACAAACCCACGGCTTTCTCTGCTGTGTTTATTGGACAGTGAGGCCCGGATTCCCGCCTGCTGTTACTCCGCAACACATGTCTCAGCCAGCTCCCCGCACGATGCTTTAATTCATTCAGAACCCACCCACCATTCCCTTATTAAATGCAGTTTTGGCCAGTGACTCAAAGTCACACTCCTTATTTGTAATCTTTATTTTTGTCCCAACGTGGCCCTAAACAGTACAGCAAGCTCAACTAAGATTTCAAGGGCATCTGTGAGTCAAGATTTTGCTTCGCCCCCCCCCCCCCAACCCAGCCTCTCACTGTGGAACTCAAGTGCTCACCCCCAAGGACATCACCGCCCCCGTCTGTCTTCGTGAGTCGTGCGTCCACCCAATCTGCCTCAGCATTCCTACCTTAGTGCGGAACGAGCCGTCAGATGCGTACACCACTCTCGATTGTTTACTTCTTATAGCATTATGTAAGGGAAATTAATTATATAGGAATGCAGCATTTTGCAACTTGGCCCAGGCGAGTTTTTTCTTAGAACATTGCCTACAGTTCTTGGATGGCCTCACTCCCGACACCCACAGGCATCATTGTTCTGCACCAGAGACACGATGCTGACACAAGTTAGCGTATGTGCTAACACACACAAACGAAGTGCAGTCCTACCATCAGTACCACTCTCCCGCGGCGAGCTGTCCCACTGTTTGCTTCGTCAATGCTCCACGGTTTAATTTGTATTATCTGTGGGTACGTTATCCATATTTGAAGTTGAAAAAATAAGAAGTGAAAAAATAAGTTCAGACTTTTCTGACCAGAGAAGACACCTTGAAGGGCTGAATTTGGCTGCAACTATGCAAGTAGTAAAAAGTGTGATGTGATGTAGCTGATTGTTGTCAAACATGTGAAAACCTGGTATTTTGCTCTGTTTTACTCAGGGGTATATACAGTAGTCCCAGCTGAAAATCTTAGAATGGCCCCTGATTATGCTGCAGTAAACTTGTTTACAGCGTTTTCTGTGGTCCAACTACTCTACTTCTTGCTTTTCCCCCTAATGAAACTGATTTGCTCTCTGGTTCCTCTCGACAAACCACGATGGATACAGCTTTCTGCCCTGGCCCAGGCCTGCAGATCCCCTTTGTGTTGGTGGTCCTGAGCCGCTCCTCCACCTCCCATCAAATCCTCCCATTGATTTCACTTCCATTGAATTACAGACTTTACAATCTGCTTTAGAATAACTTCTGTCCACTAAGGGAGGCCGCATTAAAGAGGGGAAATTTTTAGCTTCATCGAGCAGCCAATACTGAAGGTATGGGATGCTGTAATCGGAAGGTCACTGGTTCAAATCCCGTAGCTGGCAGTATGATTTTACATTTGGGCCCCTGTGCAAAGTCTTTAACCCCAATAGCAACAGAGACTGCCTCACTCTGCCCTCTGATCCATACTTGTATGTTCTATTCAACAAAATCTTCTGCTAAATATACGCACATTTCTGAGTACTGGATCTATGTGAGAGGTCCGCTAAACCCACCATGTGATTCCTATGCTGCATATTATCAATCTTGAGAAACTTTGAGGTATATTAGTGAGTCTTTTGTCAAACAACAGTTGTTACTCATGCCACCCATAAGTTTCCACACAAGCTTTGTCACAAGCTGATCGCACTATTATTGCTTATTGTGACGGGATTTTGTGCATGGATCCAGTGTTGCCAGGTCAACTGGAGCATGTTGCAGTGGAGACCAGCTTTAAGAGAGGAGGCCATGTTATTGGTCATTTACTCACCATCTTCCATGTCATGTTATTAAACTCTGTGCGCATAGAGTATTATATCATATTTGCAGCAATGACAGTTTTGTATAAAAGCTGGATAAAAGGTTGCAATATGAATGGGGGAAAATGAAAAGCAAATTGCCATTAATCATAGTAATTTGTATTACATTAGCGGGGTGTGCAAAACGTGGCACTTTAACATCAGTCAAGCAATAAAAAACCAGGGAGCTACACAAGTCTAATTGATTATGAGTTTTTAAGGCTTGTGTTGAATATTAATGGCAAAAGACAGCAATGGCCTTCACTAACTGTACAGTAATACAGGGATTCCCTATAAGTGGTGTCCATCCCTCCATTCATCTGTCCATAGAGGCTCTGTGCAGCCAGCGCCGCAGGAATAAAGCACGGGTCAACCTTAGAGAACCCCATCATCCAGAACACTCACTGTTCAGATGGAAGAAGTCTGCATATAACCTAAGACATCAAAGTCCTCAGTGCAGTGTCACGCACAGAACACATTTTCACAACCTCTGCTTTCCAGGCTACTTGCTAAGGACTTGCAGGATGGGGAGAAGTAGCCCCACTGTCACCCCTACATCAAAGTCAAACTGGACTCAGGCTCTTAGGTCATTTGACACTCAAATTACCTTATTTATCCATCATTCAGGCACCTTGTTTATCTTTTTATATGTCAAATCTCATAGTAAATGCCTGGAGGCATCTTTCCATATGTCTGTTGTTTTTAAACTTTGACTGAGAGAATTGTGCAAGACATCCAGTGTACTTGTACTTCTGTATCTAGACAAATGGCAAATAAATTCTATACAATTCCATCCATCTTCAAACCGGCTATCCTGCTCAGGGTAATGGGAGACCTGGAAGCTGTCCCGGGCACTACAGGACATAGGGATGGGGTGTACCAAGGACAGGATGCCAGTTCCCTTCAGGGGACACTCACACACACATGCTATCATGGCACAATGGGTGAATTAGCCTAACGACCCTGGAGTTAATGAGGCAACAGCACTACCCACTGTGTCATCGTCAGTCAGGCTCTACACACAATCTTTAAATAATAATTTAAAAATTATTAATAAAATTATACTTTGCTCATTTGATATTTTTTCTCAGCTTTCCTAAATTTTAAGTCTTATCTATGGAAATAGCCCTAATTCCTTTGTGTGTGTGTGTTTGTGTGTGTGTGTGTGTGTGTGTGTGTGTAGGATGTGTTGTACAAAAACCTTGCTAATTGTATCTGGTAGCAAAATTTTACTGTAGGACTGGCATCCAGTTATTAAAAAAGGAAATTTGAATAATTGGGTTCAAATCCTCTTGGAGCACGAGGGCGTGACAGGTACCCAACGGCGGCTCCGGGGGTCATGTTTAATCAAAACTGAAAAGTAAATCTATGAATAGAGATGTGGGGCGAAAACGCCGCAGCTTCTGATTCCCGGGAATGCCAGCCCTTCGTTAAGTGTGTCCTTGACTAATAGCTGACTAATCACACCCCTAACCGGGAAACAAAGAGAGAAACAGTGTTGCGTGCATCCGTTGCCTTGTTCCGTTATTTCTTCCCTAAGCTCTTCAATGCCTCGACTCCTTTACGTGAGACAGTTCTGTACCTTATCAGGCAAACGCTGCCCCATCTCATCTCCACCCCATCGTTTGAAAATGAGCTAGTCTCCATTTTTCAGAAGTTTTCTTGAGCCAGTAGATTTTCTGGGCTGGTGTCACCAGTATTGGAGATCTTGCAATGACTTGGTGTGTCCCTTTGAGGTTCAAGCTTCAGAGATGTTTTATTGGCCACGTTCGACAAGGGCATTGTAATGCTAACTCATTCAGCCGCACGAAGCACATGCAACAACAGAACACAAATGCAGAATAAATAGACTCCAGACAGTTAGACATGCAATATCGCAGTGAAGAGAAGTAACACACATTATTATTCACACAAAGTGTGGTAATATTTCCATAGACCAGCTCAGCTATTCATCATGCGGACGGCTTGGGGGAAAAAATTATTCTCAAATCTGTTAGTCAGCACTGTGATTCTGCAAAGCCTCCTACTAGACTCCAGGCATGAGAACCGCTTGTGGTCACAGTACTTTGGGGTGTGTAACAAACTGCTTTGTTGCAGCAGTAGTGAATGGATGGTTGGTAAGTCGGGACCAGTGATTTTATGTGTTCACCTCACAGTCCACTCTTTTGCCTTCCTGTCCTGAGCTGTTGCTCCTCCAAATCATGCCATACCATACCATACCATGCCATACCATACCATGCCATGCCATGACATGCCATACTATACCATACCATACCATAAAATACCATACCATGCCATGCCATACCATATCATAAAATACCATACCATGCCATACCATACCATACCATACTATACCATACTATGCCATGCCGTACCATGCAATGCCATACCAAGTCAAGCTATGCCATACCATGCCAAGCCGAGCCATGCAATGCCAAGTCATGCCATACTATGCCATACCATACTATATCATACTACACCAGGCCATGCCATACCGTACCATGCAATACCATACCATACCATAAAATACCATACCAAGCCATGCCATACCATATCATAAAATACCATACAATACCATGCCAAACTATGCCATGCCATACCATACCA
The DNA here is from genome assembly GCA_026776945.1 of Isichthys henryi. NCBI lineage: Eukaryota > Metazoa > Chordata > Actinopteri > Osteoglossiformes > Mormyridae > Isichthys > Isichthys henryi. The sequence goes on from JAODJX010000037.1 coordinate 9,500,459, forward strand.
TGCCATACCATACTATACCATACCATGCCGTACCATGCAATGCCATACCAAGCCATGCAATGCCAAGCCATGCCATACCATGCCAAGCCGAGCCATGCAATGCCAAGTCATGCCATACTATGCCATACCATGCCAAGCCGAGCCATGCAATGCCAAGTCATGCCATACCATACTATATCATACTATACCATGCCATGCCATACCGTACCATGCAATACCATACCATATCATACATAGCATACCATAGAATACCATGCCAAACTATGCCATGCCATACCATGCCATACCGTACTATACCATACTATACCATACCATGCCGTACCATGCAATGCCATACCAAGTCAAGCCATGCCATACCAAGCCAAGCCATGCAATGCCAAGTCATGCCATACCATGCCATACCATACTATACCATGCCATACCGTACCATGCAATGCCATACCAAGTGAAGTCATACCATGCCAAGCCAAGTCATGCAATGCCAAGTCATGCCATACCATGCCATACCATACTATACCATTCCATGCCATACCGTACCATGCAATGCCATACCAAGTCAAACCATGCCATACCATGCCAAGCCAAGCCATGCAATGCCAAGTCATGCCATACCATGCAATACCGTACCATGCAATGCCATACCAAGTCAAGCCATGCCATACCATTCCAAGCCAAGCCATGCAATGCCAAGTCATACCATTCCATACCATGCCATGCCGTACCATGCAATGCCATGCCAAGTCAAGCCATGCAATGCCAAGTCATGCCATACCATACCATAACATACCAGGGCCAGCCCTGGGCATTCTGGTGCAATAGCCGAGGTTCTGCTGGGTGCCCCCCAACAATCCTGCCCCCAAACACAACAAAATTAATAAATAACCCCCATATGTATGCTAAAAACATGTCTGTAGCACAGGATACCTGACTGCTAACTAGCTAGTTAGCATCTGTTTCACAAGATAAGTAATGAAATATTAAAGCTAGTTAGCTAGATTCTTTTAATTTAACATAGTCCAACTAACCTGTTGCAATAAGAAAATAGCTCTGCATCATTTTCTTTTTTTCCATCTTCATTTCGGCTTTTTCTACCATGTCCCAGATTCTTTTCTTGCCAGTTCAGTGACTGAGGAATGACATGTTATTCTGATGTTTAATGAGCACTGCTGGTGGTTATCCCGTAAATAGATGTTGCTATTTCAGCAGTAATAAATAACTAAATGTCACGGACTGCAACCACAGTCGCTCATTTGCGCCCCCCTAATCAACTGGCACCCTATGTGATTGCCTATGTTGCCTATAGGGCAGGCTGGCCCTGTAGTATGACTTACTGTACCATAGCGCCATTGCTGAGGACACTTTCCATGATACTAGAATAGGAGTTTAAGGTATATGTCATTTTGCTATCCACCAGAGCTGAGGAAGATCTCAGACTGCTCATCAAGACTGAAGATTGCATTTATAAAATGGTGAAGGGAAAACTTCCAATCTGGGAAATGTGTATGAGAAAATTTGACACACTTGTGCAGAGGTTTTGCATGATCTTACGTGTGAAACTTTAAAAAAGAGACCTCCACACAAGCACTTTATTTATCGTGACTGGTAGAATTCAATCTAATATTCCCAGAATGAGTCAAGACAGTACAGTCAGTGAACTAACCTAAAAAGTTACCTTCATGCAGTGTAACATGTCTAGATTCCATAGACAAGCCTCAAATCTGGCCTCAAAGCTTCTCAAACAATGAATGTGAATAAAAATGAGATGAAATTCAAAGCTTGCCTTTGGTTTTCCCTAGTTAGCTGTTCCCTGAGAAAGGCCACTGTTTACATTGTACACCACCAAAGTACCCCAGACTGACCAAAACAAAACAAAACATGGCAGATTCTGATTTCGTGACTTAAACACTAAACATCTCTATGAGTCTCTGGAAATAATCGTGGCACATACATTTCTACTTAATTATGCGCCACTCACCAATGCCGTAAGTACCCTGAGTTTCCATGGCGACATCTCAGACAATAGCTACACAAATCCAAAAGCACTTGGCACATACACCAACTCCAACTCTTAAAAATTAGAAACACTCGGGCAAACTTACAGTGGGAGCCGTCACTTTTAGTAAGCAGACATAATGAATATTTCTTCTTGGCAAAGCTGCCTACATATCATAACTTCTCTCTGCCAGCTGGTAGTCCTTTTTTTTTCTTTAAAATATAATCAAATTAGCTTACTAATAGCAACAGCTGCCTGTGCCGATTTCCAGGCCATTGAAGTATCCTCCATTTCCTTTATTTACAAGCCAGGGTAGTAACACACATCTTTGTTTTTTTTCTCTTTTTTTATGGCAATGATTACAATGATGATTAGTTGCAGTGAATGGTGTTATTACTGTTGCATATTAATGCATTCCTAATGCATGTAGAACATACATAACAAATTAGTTAGATAATCTATCTATCCATCCATCCATCTAAAATTGATCCCCCTGACAGACATTTATGACTCTAAGTCTAGATTTGATACTTATTTGAAGATAACAGTAAAACCTTGATGGCTCTCGGGTAAAAGCTTCCCAGCTTAATCTCAGATAATATGGGTTCAGCACCCTTAGCTGCTGGTAATTTCTTTTACTCTTCCAGCTTCTGACCATCACATGATCCTTTCAATTCCAGGTTCTCAAAACTATGAAGCTATTCGGTCTTATCCCTTCTGTCAAATACAGACTTAATGTGCAATTCAGTCAAAATGCAAAGTGCTTTGCTCTAAAGCGTTTTAAAAATAAATGCTGTACAGCTTCATGATACGTAAATCTGACCAAAGATTTATCATGCGACACGCCCTCACGTTGGTGAGATTCAGGGTGTTGTTTGACAAAGTCCATTCACCCCACGGGGTCTGTAAGACACAAACCCTTATATCTTCAGCCTGAGATCCCAGTAGCTGAGCAAAGAATAACCAGCTAAGCAAGAATTTTCCACACGTGTGACATTTCTGCAGCGCAGGCAAGCGAAGCCGCAGCGTGCACTGGGACCTGCTGAAAATCACTTTTTTTTCTCCCCTGTCCCTGGTATCGTACTTCTTTCAGGTGTACATTCTGCTGCATCCAACTCTGACACCCATGTGTTTGGTTAATTAAGCCAAAGACCAGATACGCAGATAAAGATTTCCATTCACAGTCGTTAATCAACGGTTTCTGAATGCCCGAGGTTCCCACTTTAAATTAGTATGCTAATCTAAAACCACCAAGCAGACCGATTTATCTACACCACCCACACGCTTTAACAGTCCATTCTCTTTTTTAGGGTTTCAGCAGCATGTAGTAAATTGAACTTTCGCATCAATTGGGCTTTTTTCTCTATGTGTGTGTATGTGTCTCTTGTCCACGCAGGCTTAGCACACGGCTAATAAGATTTAATTTTGTTTCCATTTAGCAAGACATAATGACATATTTTCTGGATTATTATTGGAGGGGGCTGCCGTCGTCATTCCTGTTTTATTTCAAGGATGGAATCGCGGGTTTGTGTCACTCTCTCCAAAATTGGATGTCAGCTTGGTCAAATGGGGAGGTGGGTTCGCAGGGCGCCGAGCGCCTGTGTCGCCTAGTGCCTGCCTGATTGTGCACCATTAATGGGATTTGGGGGCGAAACTCAATGTCGCCCCCTGGGGGGCATCGCGCTTACCGCAGATACTGACATATTCGAATCTGAGTGGTGTTCGTCTTTTGAGCCGAATACAAATGCGATGGCAATTTATTTTTTTTTATGCGACATTTTCATTTCCCTGCACGAGCTTTGGACAACGGAAGGTATCAGCGGCGGCTTTGAGAGAAATTCATTATTCTATTAACCTTTAGACCCTCGCCAGTCAATGGAATAGTGTTTTGTAGCATGTCCTCCTGCAGCCTCTACAGCCACTCCATTTAAATATTGCAAACAGAGCAGCTATTGTTAACTGTCATACAATGAGGCCAAGGGCGAGAGGTTGCTATTAACTTGGGATTGACCGTTATCGGCTAACTCCACGGGAGAGGAGTGGGATACGCCCTCATACACGCGTCATGAAGGAGATAGAAGGCAGAGGACTGTAATATTCACCCGAAAGAGTCAATCCGACTTTAATGGAGTCACTCGGAGGGATTGACGAGGCTCTTTGCAGCTGCCACATACGTTGGAGGGTGCTGAAAGGGATGCATCAGTTGCATCTCAAAATGACTTCGGCTGGAATTTGTGTCAACCCCTCATCCTCCTGCCCTCGCCAAATTCTGCATCGTCGCATTTTTAAATTTTCCCGTTGACTTGTTTTTAATTGAGCAGAAATAGTGGTGTCGGCAGGGGGGAACATGGCGGCTGTCTTTTGCGCCTCACTTTCTAGTTGCTTCATAGGGTAATTCTGCGCATCTCGGGCCGAGAGCCGTGAAGTTGCAACTCTCACAGGCTGTGGCCCTGCTCGTTTTTCATGGGAGATACACATTGCGTGTGACGAGCATCTCGGATCCCTGCGTCTCTCACCGCAAACACCAGGTTCCGCGTTCTTTTTTTAGGCCCCGTGAAACACCGGTATGAGGCACCCAGTAAAAGCTTGAAGGCAGACTCTGTGTGGGACTGACGTCATCCCGAAGCTAGAGCAGGAGTACTGAATGCAGCGTGCAGTGACAGGTACGATAGCACCTGCAGTCATAAGCAAAGCAGCTATTTAAAGCCTATGTCTATGTCGTGACACTAATGGTTCTTATCCCACCTAAATAGCTCCCAACAGCTGCCAATAAGAAGAAACATCGCTAGGAATTGATAAACCGAAATGTCACAGGAGAGGATATCGATATCAAGGGCCTCATCCTGCCACCAAGCTGACGTGGCGAATTAAAACGTGGATGGGGGATCGGATGTGTTTTCAGAGTGCCGATAAATGCCACGCCACAGCGACAGAACCCTGCTGCACGACACAAACCTCCACAAGTCCAGCGAAACGATCTCATCGACGCCTCCCTCTGCCGACGGCGGTCAGGATCAATGAGGCCTCCTCTCAGCCGCCGTCCCCCCCGCTGTGCCGCCACTGGCAGGCTAAACGCCACATTTACCATAAATAATCCAAGGTCCGGAGGCTGGCAATGCTTGTGGGAGGATTAAGCCTACGAGTGGCAGCCCCCAGGCTTGCCGGTGGGTTGCTGTGCCGAGCTCCCAGCATGCTCCAGTGCCATCCGCCGCTCCAGGAACTCAACACAGCTTAATGAGGTGTGGGGAAAGCCAAACAGCCCCCACCTCGGGGGTGCACCCCAGCACTCAGCAATCAGGCGGCCTCAGATAAGAGTAATTACGTAGAATTATCCCAAAATCAATGGCAGGAGAATAGAAGTCTATATAAAGATGGTGCTTTAACTCGCTGGAGCCTGCCTCTCCTATCTAAGACCCTGAATAGCTTTTATGGTGGCCCTAAAGATCTAAACGATAGGATCGCATTTATGATACCTGGAGCCTGCGTCCTGGAGTCAGAGGACAAGGTGACACCCAGCAGAACGAGGATGTCGGAGGAGAATAAGGAGAGATAACGATTTCCCTTTGCCGTGACCTTAGGCTCATTACAGGGCCGAGACACACAAAAGAGACGGATGGAAATGAGGTCGCGGGGGGGAAGCAGATGGCGGGGGAC
>JAODJX010000037.1:9515186-9525208 GCA_026776945.1 Isichthys henryi
ATTGCTTCCGGGATAGGCTCCGGACCCCCCGCAACCCAGTAGGATAAGCGGTTTGGAAAATGGATGGATGGATAATAATAACACAGATATTTTTCCAATGAACTTAAAAAATGTTACTTCTATATGATTGCAATCATTTTTTATAATTAATCTCAGCAAATATGTGGAGCTCAGCTACAAACACAGGGATAGATGAGAGGCGCCGGCAGCGACAACCTCAGCCTACCCTCTGACTGGCACCCGCTCAGTAACTGGTTGGAGCGGGTATTAATGTAATATTTGTAGACCCCATCAGTACACGTCCTCACCTTCCATAGTCTAGGTAACTTATTTCACGTATATTAAAATATTTAGGCTCGCTGGTCTCGTCATAAAACTGCAATGAAAAGCCAGCAGGAGAGGCATTTATCAACATCTGTCTCACTGACAGAGTGGTGGGGGCATATCTTGAACTGCACTGAAATTCATTGTCAAGTGTTTAGCCCGCGAACTAACATTACTGCCAACATAACAAACACGTATGAAATAAAACCCGCAACAAATGTAACTAAACACTACACAGTATCTTGCTCTGCCATTACATATACAATATCAGTCAAAAAATTTTGCACACACTGAGATTTCCTGCATTTGCATGTTACGCACTTAACATTTACTAAAAATACACTGAATATTCTTTGCTAACAAATTTACAGCATGCTCACCATTTGAGCTAAAAGTAAAACATGTCTTATCTTTGATTCATCAAAGTAACCTCCTCTAGCAGTTATAACGGTAGAGCAAATCAAATCTGAGGCATTCTTTCTACAAGGGACATTAAATAATGCTCTGTTTTATGGGATTAAACAGTGAACCAGTGCGTTTAAAGTGAAAGGACAGCCTAGAATTCGACTGCACCAGGGATGTCAAACTCCAATCCTGGGGGGCTGGAGCCCTGTGTGACTTAGCTCTTTCCCTGATCCACCACAAATGATTTAGCTTATGAGCTCTGTGGTAATTACCACAAGCAGCTGAATCAGGTGTGTTAAATAAAGGTAAACCAAACTGTGCAGGGCTCCGGCCCCCCAAGACTGGAGTTTACACCCCTGGACTACGCCATCACCACACAACTAGTTAATAAGATGTCAAACATACACTGTTACATACTTTTTCAATGTTATAAAGGAACCTTGTTTTATCTGACTTACATTTTCATTTATAGTTATTAAATCAACTTTCCAATGCTTAACAAGAACAAATGTAAAAGCAGTAAAAACCTGTGGTGTGCACAGTGGTGTGTCTCCCTTTCCCTAGGTGCTGCCTGCACTGTGATCAGACACCATTCTTTTACCAAAAGAACGACTGACTTCGATGCAAATTTTAATTTGATATACTGAATATCGCGCTTGCATTAACAGTTTTATTTGCTTTAAAGTGCATTTTGATGATACATATAGTCCCTCCATGCTACTAGGTATGTTACAATCCACGGGAATCCCGGCCGCCATTTTCTACGATCGCCACTGCTATAGGTGCATCACAGGGTAATCCCAAGCTAAAATGGGCAGTGCGCTGTCTGTGATTGACTATTTCTGCGAGATTCCTTGTTATGACACACTTAGGATTCCCCTCTTCAGCCTCGAATTCAAATTTTTCAATTTGATCATACGGTTTGTCATTTTTGCTTGCGCCAAAAATTTTCATCAAGTTCAACCTGTTCTAAACCAAAATCTATGCTTTGGACATTAACAAAAAGTAAAAAAAAAAAAAGTGGACGCTCTTTCTATTGTTTTTTCTCTGAACTGGTGAAGTTTCATCAAAATCAAATGAATCTGAGACAGTTATTTACCGTTCCGAAGATTGCCTGTTTGATTGACCGAGTGTCATGGCGGACACGAAATCTATGAAAATTTCCCCAAATCCTGCACAGATAAAACTGCTTTAATACTATCAAAAGCCGGTATTATGGCATTATATGTAATCAAAAATATATTAAAAAAACACTTGAATATGTGTTGAAAGTTTCATTCAGTTCTCAACCCACAAGGAAGTTATTGAACATTAAGTCATGGAATTCACTTGTTGATCACAGCTTTTGTTTTATTCTAATGCAAAGACAATTCATGGAAATTAGCCATTCCCCGAATATTAAAACTGTCATAACTTCCTTAATACTGAACATAGAGGGGTGGTTTTGGTATCAAAATTTATGTTTCTTTACACTCTACCTGATGAAAACATTTGCAGGTCTTAATTTTACTGTCTCATTTTTTTTGTAACATACCTAATGCTACGCACTGTGTATTCCCGGACTACCGCGCTAAAATGTAAGCCTTCACAGCGCAACATCGCCAACGACATCTATTTGGGTATAGTTTCTTACTGTCTGAAAAAAACAACTGCTTTCTCCGCTTTTTAACTAATTCTATTTCTCTCCTCCACTGACTGACGAAATTTTAAAAAATCGGCAGATGTTCGTCGCGGCACAGAAAAACATCCTGGGCGCAACGAAGTGCACACTTGAGGGGGGTTACACACTTTTTCTTTAACAAACGGAAATGTATTGAAAGTAAATAGGAAAAAAACAGCAGATCCGTTGAGAGGGTTAATGAAATAAAAAAATTAGTTAACATATTCTCTACTGTATATTGGGGGCAACAGATTGGCATTTTCTCAGTATTAGGAGGAACACAGTCCCGCCCAAAGAATGCGTAGTTACGACCATGTTAAGGCTGACCCAGAGCGGTAGAGTGGCGACATCATAGGCGGCTCATTGTAAAAAATGGCAGGGCAATTTCCTGCCAACTTCCGGGTCATGGGGACGGTGAATAGTTCCTAACGCTGACGTTCAAGGCATAGAATCACATTCATTTCCACTGCTTACCAGGCATTTTAAGCGGTATGTTGATAAAATAACAGATTTTAAAAAACATTTCGTGCGTTACCTGTCATTAATATAGTAATTGCCGTTATTTTCTTCTTTTATATGTGCTCAGCGTTAACTGTTAATGATTATCATACTTAATAGTTATGACCTAAGGTAGCTTAGCCAGCTATCTAAGCTAACGTTCCCATTTCACTAATGAGGTTGTCAATAAATTACTACTGACGCAAGGTAAAGTTACATATTAAGCTGTTTTGGTTGTCAGCAGATTCATGATTGTATGTAGCTGTACTATTACCATGTTAATACACCTTATTAAAATATCAGTTTGCAGCTCTTCTCGAGTCACATCGTTCATTGTAAATACTACCAAATTAATGGCAAAATAGCTAAAAATTATTTTGCGATAATTTTTCTGCCAAAACAAATACCGTGTTGCGGTAAAGTGTATGTATTTTACGTGCGCCTTTTAAGGGATAATTTGTGAACAGCTTTCGAACAAAAAGTGTTTTTTTCATGCTATTTTGCCTCCCACAGTTTGAATTACTTAGAATATAACTATTAGATTGTTTCTATATATTAACCTTTATTTTTGGTATTCTTATTTCCCCCACTCCTAGTGTTTTTGTACCTAAAGTGTGAGGTGTGAGTGTCAGTTTATGCAACGTTTGGACAATTTAGCTTATTTTGTGGATAAAGAATGATAATAGATTTTGATCAATGGACTCTTTTTGAGGTGGGTGCTTCCTATATAAGTACAGGCATATTTTGCCTCGTAGGCCTTATGAAACATTATACGATATTGTTATTTTTACATTATTTCAATAGGGAAATGGTTGAAAATCGCAAAATTTGTGTACGGTTAATATTTCTAACTATTTTTATCCTTAAAAATTAAGGAATTAACTGCATACGAAGAAAGCAAATTATGGCTTGCTTGAGATGTAAAAAGTTTAATTTGTTTAGAAACTGTTCTTTGTGTACGAGGAAGATATATGCAATAAAAGGTTGCACAGTTATGGTAATTTGTGAATTGATCTTTACAAAATACACAACTTCTTATATTAAAAATTCTTAGGAAAGTGAAGGGAAGTCGATTTACACTAAGAAGTCAAATCCGATTACTCAGGGATCTTGCGTTATGTAATGTCTGCGTAACTCTTTGCCTCGGAAAAAAACTGATAAACTGACTAAGTTGTCACTCCATAAACCAAATTGACATTAACCTATATCCAGTACATGTAAAGGCAGTTTAAAATGTACAGAGATGGTTTAATATTTTAATATTCAGTGTTTAATAATGCATTAGCTGCTATCTGCCCATAGGAGAACTTGACAGGGCGGGGTATGTTTGGAACTATTAAGGGCTACATGAACCACGTGATCGCGTGGCGGCAAGATCAATCAGTGTCGCAACTCTCTTTCTCAACGGCTCTGGGCTGGTCACCTTGATATGGACCCTGTGTCACCCAGGTTGTTGTCATGACCACGCCATGAACCCAGCAGATCAGGAAGTTAGATCTTGTGGTTATTTCCAGCTCCTATCTTTTCCAGCTTCCTTTCTTTCCTATAAGTCTAAATCAGAGTTTTTTATCTCTGATTGTTTGCTGTTTTTTTTCCCCCTTTGGCTACAAGTCTGCATTTTCGCCTGGGTAAATCTGGCTGATCTCCGACCTTCTTTTGTATGACCCCGTGTTTGCCTGGTCCCTTGGTATCCGCACTTGATTTACTTTTCCGATTCCGTACTAGGGCCTGTATCCGGTTACCCACCAGCTCACCTCCAAGCCAAGGGCTAAATCGAGATGCACTTTTCTCCAGGCGGGTGTTGTTACACCTAAACTAATTGTATCCCAGATTAAAGGGGAAGCTCTGCTCAAGTATCTGGATTTGCTGGGTCCCCTAGATAAAATAATGGTATCACTGTTCACACAAAGAAGAGACTTTACCAAGGTTTTCCTGATAAAATCAACCCTTTTGGATCTAAAAAACAGATTTCTTCGAGGTCTTGCAGAAGCCTCGTTTTATTACCAGTACAAGCATCTTGTGATGTCTTGATATGAGACTGTTGTAAAATGTCAAACGTTTCTCCCCTTAACTGCCATTGATTGTGCACCTCAGCCTAAAATTTTAATTAATTCTCATGTGATTCCTTTTATTTATATACTGCTCACTGTTAATGTATTTTATAATTACTCTAGGAGCAATTCAAGAAACAAAGACTCGTTGCTGAATGAAAAAAGAGACGTTTCCTGTTATGACATAATAATGGCAGATTGGAACAGTAAAACTTTCTTCTGCGGTGGCACTGAGCCCAGAACTATTTAGCTATACACAGTCAGTCCAAATTAAGGCTGCATCAGTATGACAAATACATGGTTTGATAACCGTAAATCCCAATATTGTGGTTTTCAATGGATGTGCGATTAATTGCAATTTTCAAAATATAATTAACAGCCCATCATGTTTGCCTGTCTGTCATATATGAAAAGCTGAGTATCCCATACCAAAAAAAACCTCAACAAATGTTGTCACATGAAGTTGGCAACCTATCTACAAATTGGTGTGTCGTTCTCAACAATAACAATTTTTTTTTCTGAATCCAAAATGTATGCACACAGTCGAAACAGTTCTTCATTGTGGAGGGTACAATATGCTACTAATGTTACATGTGTCAGGATCACCGGTCAGAGAACAGGAAGGAAGAAGGGAAGGACTAGGCTGGCAGGCGAGTCCTCAGGCGGTGCAGGTGCCTCAGGGATGGGCGGAGCAAGGACCGGCGGAGCAGGAGCCTGGGGCGTAGCAGGAGGTGGCATCTTGGGCGGTGCAGCAGGCGGAGGCAACATCTCGGGCGGTGCAGCATGCGTCTCGGGAATAGCCGGGACCTCAGCCATTTCCTATTCAGGGTTGCGGGGGGTTCAGAGTCTATCCCAGAGGCTACGGGGACGAGGCAGGGAACAACCCAGGATGGGGTACCACCTCATCACAGTACAGGAAACATATTAATTGCAGCGGACTGGCATCCCATTCTACATCTCCAGCCTCTTGCCCTGGACTTTCTGTGAAAGGCTATAGGGCTCACTGGGGCCCTGTGCTGGATAACCGGTTGGAAGATGGATGGATGATTATTATTCCATGATGGATATTCATTGCAAAATAAAGGAAATTATTCTCCTTTTCCAGCCATTGCTTGTTATCCATTCCTCCATCCATCAGTTTTCGAAGCACTTATCAGGTACAGGGTCACGGGAGGCTTGGAGCTTATCCCAGGAAATATAGGGTACCCAATCATTATCAAATTAGCAAAATTACACCCACACCAACACCTATTATGAAATAAAATATTTTACTAGTTAGAGGAACACCACCAGTAAATATTTCCTTATCTTTGTGTGCTTGCAATGCCAAGCAGTCCATCTATCTTCTAACTGCTTATTCTGGTTGGGGTTAAAGGGGGGTCTGGAGCCTATCCCAGGCAGCCCAGGGTTAGTGTTTCCCAACCCAGTCCTCTAGGAACCCCAGCAGTCCACATTTTCCTTCTCTCCCAGCTCCCAACACATTCAAACCAGGTATTCAGTTTTCTTGATTGGCTGGGAGCAGGGATACCTGGGATACCGCCGCTGCGGTGGGCAGAAATCTTGCTTTCGAGAACGTGACTTTTGGACAAGCATGAACATTGTGGAGATGTCCTTGAAGGATACTCAGCTTTTCATATATGACAGACAGGCAAACTGTCCATTTAAGATCGTTAAAGCTATAGGAGTATAAGAAATTCCAGCAATAAATTATGCGTTTTGTGCAAACTCAGCATGTCTGCTCTATTTACCTTCCACACAAATAGCTAACCCTAATCATAGCATTCATTGAATCTGCCCAGGCCATATTCAGTAAGAAGCCAGCTATCCTTTGTATTAGACTTTAAACAGAAAAATAACTTTCCTCGCAAGCAGAGGGATTATTACTAAGCTTTCCAGTGCTAGCTGAAGTTTCACCTGTGTGTGAACCTTTGAATATCTTTAAAAAACTTTGACGTTCCACCCTATGACACCCCAGTGACGGTAAACGCTTTCCTTTTTATAGATTTTCAGCAGATTATTTTGTTGAACTTTGGTGAGATTTCTTCTCCTACCGTGATAACAGTTAGTGGCAAAATGATTAATTCATTAGTGTTATAATTACACCAAATGATTGCATTTAAATGCTTGCAGGCTGCAAAAAAAAATAAAAAATTAAAAACTGTTCGCACTGGGTGTGACTCGAAGGAAGAATAAAAAAACAACTTTGCACACAGTAGATAACGATGCAGCTGCATATACCCTCATATGGATTCTTTACTTTATTGTTTTGGGTCTTTGCATCTCTAGCTGTGATGTACCATATCTGTAAGCCTGTCGCTATGGGGACGCAGATATGTAATGGATTCCTTACTTTGGTCACATTTCAGTGAGCTTAATTCTGTAGGAGCGATGTGCGTCTTTTCCCCTAAGAACATAAGGGCCGCCCATCAATGCAGAATCTGTGCCGTAAACCGCAGATTTGCACCATTAAAATTGTAATGGAACCACCTGGGACTCGGGCAGTTTGAGCCAGCAGTCGGACGTAAAATCCAAATATAAAACAAATACATTTAAAAACAGAGGCATGCAAGCTGGCACGTTTTAATCGTATTCGTGGTCAGCATGACCTTCTGCACCCTTGAATTAGGGCGTATGCGTTGACATAAGATTGACAGTTGGCGAGATGAAGTGACAGTGACTCTGGTCGATATTAATTCCCTACAGAAGTCTCAGATTCCATCTCCAGACGGTGTTCCTCGCACCAAATGGCTGAAATTGTGATTTCCGAACAGACCTTCCATTTGTAATGCATTCCCTCTTGCAGCGTACCCAATATTACATGTGCAAAAAAAGCTCACATTCTTAGATAGGAATTCTGAGAATCAGATTTTGTATTTCAGTAAACAAATTGGTCTTCTGCCAGAGCACCACAAAACTCTGCATTTTGTAAATTTGTTCATAAATTTTCCTTGACAGGCTGCAAACTGCTTCACATCATAAAGAAATATTTATCAGTTCCTACTAAGAGTAAAAATTTTAAATTGAAGGTTAAAATGTTGCTCTAAGTTGTTAAATATGATCGACCTGACCGCCATTTTGGATAAACATTTTAGGTAACATTAAAAGGAGCTGGGTTTTGGTTCTGTCTCCTCAGAAAGCACTAATTCATCCGCGTAGATACATTCCTTAATGACTCTCAGGCTGCCATCTGAGTAACCAGGTAAAATATTAACCAAGGGTGTGCTGACCACACCAGAGGTGACAGCAAGCCCCTTGACAAGCCCCCTTGACTGTTTGTTTACCTTGAATCCTTTATTTGATATAAATGTTTTGCTTTCACCCTTTTCTTGATCTCTCACTGCAAATTGACATAACAAAGTGCTTTTAGATTCAGCAAAGCTGGCGTGCTGACGTAGGAATGGCCCATATTTAAAATATTCTTGTAGACTCAGTGTTTCACGAAGAGAGCTGCATTTTAACAACTAGTTTAGAGGTACATAACACCTGGTCTTTTAGCTTGGGGTTAGCTAATTAGCAGTGCCGCTACCTGCAGAAACGCAGGGACAGAGAGTGTCGTCGTTCACCCCCCCCCCCCAACAATTTGTTTCTTGTCCCTGCCGGGGCAAAGCTGTAGCATCAGCAACACAATTCGCTTCGATTTGCACACTGTTCTTTGAGGAGCAGAAGGAACTGAAGCGATTCGGCGGGTCTGTGTGCTAGCTGTCAGATATCGTTAGGCGAAGGACGTGTGGTCAGCAGAGATAGCAAGCATATGTTTATGTCACAAAACAGTGCCCTCCGAAGCAGGCTGATTGAGCTGAGGCTGACAAGGACAAATTCCCCTTCCCTGCCATTTCCTCTTTCTTTCTGAGCCGCCAGATAATGCGAGAGAAACTCACGGGCGGCCTGAAACCGCTGACATCAAAGGGCTGCATCCAAAGGGTTTATTCAGATTAAATGAAACACCAAAGGTCTTCGATTACAGTCGACTAAGGTCATTTTTTTTTTAAAATTTATGTTTGTTTTGTCTTTTCATGGCGTTTTTTTCTTTTCCATTCTAAAAAGATAGGCTATTTTCGTCTGGTGGATAATAGACAAAACTGCATTTTTCATATGCTCTGATATCTTCTTTCACACCAAAGCACAAGCAGGGTATTCTTTGAAGTACCTCATTTTAAGGTGAGGAGCTGGAAAAAAAACACATCTTAATGGACAGCCATTAAAATTCAGGCTGTTCAATGCTGACAAGAATGACAATATGTTCTACATAACACGATACTGCATTTTTAATATAATAATACATTTTATTATACATTGTATTATAGCTGCTGCCTGTGTTATTCCCTGTGAGGTATATATTTTTGTCCTCATTATAGCCACTATTGAATATTTTGAATAGATTTACATTCTTCTGAATACAAATTGGTAAGTACACAGCAGTACAGCCATGTCCAGTCCCAAAACAGATATATCTTCAAAGTGTTCAGAAATTAGGAAATTCACCCAGACTGTGTCAGGCGGCTTCTGCTCTGGTCCAAATGCACAAAAAAGATAAGAGCAACTCGCTGACCTCAATCTATGCCACTCTTAGGCTGTGAAGCTGTGCACGATTGGGTCGGCTCTTATAGTGTTTTCCAGAAAACCGATTCTTACTGATTCGAAACTGTTTGAATTCTGGTTTAGTTCAATGCAGTCATAAAAAAAGTCTAGACTTAATGATTTATTTCCAGGGCCACAACTGAGGGAACATTTTCACATTTCTGTGTAATCCCAATGATTCTGTTTCTAATTGTTTGAAGGGAGATTATTGGGGTCGGTTTCTGGTAAGCTGTACCAGGTAATGACAGCTGACTAAAAAAATGACTCAACGAATCTGTCCTTGTTATGAGAGGGGGAAAAAATGAGGCCGATTAGTGTTCAGCCATAAAATTTCAAGCGGGGGAATTTGTTTCCCGTGGGTCATGAAGAGAAATTGACGACGGACGTCGAGATGAGGTGAGCCGCCAACCCCCGCGGGCGCCGCCCCCCCCCCCCCCCCCACCGGACGCAAGCGACCAAGGGGCGACGGAAGGCAGCGGACAACAGCACACAACGGCCAGCAGAAA
>JAODJX010000037.1:9569276-9579924 GCA_026776945.1 Isichthys henryi
ATTTCATGTTAGGAAGAAGTCATCATTCCAAGGAAACCTGAGATGTTTTCATCACGGTAAGTGATTTTCTAGAGATACCCCCAAAGCATTCACTCTCTGTCTGCAGTAATGTGAGTGAGAACCTTACAAATCACAACGCTCTGTTATTCTCCGACACAATTAACTTTCATCAGCGAGCTGTCTCACACTTGAATGCTTCCCATAAGTTTGGGGCTGGGGGGGGGTAGCAGCCAGCACACATCTGCTGCTTGACGACGGCAGCTCACACGTTAGCGCTCTGCTCGCCATGTTTAGCTCAAGCACAGGGTGTATATATATATATATACACGCTTTATTTATTTATTTATTTATTTATTTCCTAGCAGATCGCTGCATTTATCTCCCCATGTGGGACGCGCCCGCTGTGCTTCTGAGAGTGTGGGGGGTCCGGGGGGAGGGGTTCTGTACCTGATTTATGAGCAACATTTACTCTGATAACATGTGCTTTTGAAGGCGCCTTTTCAAGGCCACCGTTTTCACACAGGTGAGAGCGCGGATCGCACTGCGGAGACGGACCTGCAGGTGACTCCCACGGCGCACCTCACACCGACGGAGAGCCGTTCCTCTTAATTACCGCCTAATTGGTATCTTGGGAGGGCCAACCATCATTTCATATGAGCTAGAGGGCCAGCGGCAATAGGGGGGAGGGCAACGGCTTTCACAAAAATACACCTGGAAGTGTTCGGCGTGGGGGGGGGGGGGTGTTGCTCAGCGGAAGCCGAAGGACCCAGATGCAGGAGACAAGTTTGCAGAAATAAACATGCTGCGACAGCCACGGACTAGCCTTTCTAATCCCACTCCTGCTGCTCCGCGGTGCATGAAGCTGTGTTCCAGTCCAGCTCGTAATTAATTGGCCGTCCCTGAGCTACTGACTGTACTTAGGGTTTGATAGAAGTCGCATTGATCTGAATGTATATTTGAGGACTCATACGGTTCTTCTGTTGACTTATTTGTTCTTAGACTTTGGCCATTATGAAGCTTGACTAATTAAACTTTTCTAATGTGTTTGTTCTGTGGTCAAATAAGCTTCATGTAAAACTCACGTGAGGCACCGTTCTACTTAACAAATGATGAATGAAAATAATGGAAGCTGCAAGATATTTTTCAATTTAGTGGAAAAGTTATTATTTTTAGTCACCCTTTGCCATCAAATTATCTTTAAGGCATATTCCTCAGCTAAGAGAAATTCTGATTAAAAAGCCTTCAAATTAAAGCCTAAAAAGTAATAAAAAAATATTCCTCAACCATTCTTTCTTTTTCACATTATGTGAATTATGTCATTCGTTCAGTCCAGTTGAGACTAACGGCACCAAATCCAGCTCAGACAGTGGATCAGTGGGACCAGGACTGAAACGATCTTCCGTAGAGAGTTCACTGTTCCGGCCAGAGACAGCCTGAATTACTGGTTGATTGTAAATGAAAGACTTAATATAGGAATTGATTGACCTGTATTGTACAGGTATGCCAGGTTCAGATCTTGCTAGCTTCTCTGTTGCGTGTAGATCGCATGTTTTGTCTGAGTCTACGCACTTCTTGAGAAGTTTATAGCACTACTGATTACAAATGCAACGTTGTTTAAGGAGTATTTGCAAAGCTCTTTTTAACAGAGCTGTCTTGCACTTGTAGGCAGTTACGCCTAGCGGCACTTGTACAAAAGTGGGCTCCTTGACAGCTGTATGCTTTAGATGTACTATCTGCCTCGCTTGTACGGACAAAAACATCTACTAAATAAGTAACCGTAACTGTAAATGGTCCTGGGAGGTTAAGGCAGCTTGCTGACTGTAGATCCATCCCCTGCTGTCTAACCTAAGGGGTCTTTGCTCTTCTACTCCGCTGTCTTGCAGCTCTTTCTGCTTGCACAGCGCACGCTGTGTGTTTACACGTGTACATGGAAAGTGCTCTGGGGCGAGCTGTGTCAAGAAGGGCATGTTTTAAAAATCTAATCGAACCCATTTGATCTCTCACTTCACATACAAATGTCTACAGACCTTCCCTGTACTTCCGTACTTCACATTAGAGGAAAATCAGGGAGGCACATCTGATTGTGCCTGACTTCTCGAGGGCAGACTGGGTAAGGAAATTACCTTGGGTCTGTATAAACCACCCCCCCCTCAAATCCCAACCCTGAGCATTCGACTCTCGGGTCACACCAGATGCAACACGGACTCAGTCCAAAATACTGTTGGCAGCACAGCTAATGGCTATGAGAGGCCACTTGAAGACGTTTTGTTCCGCTGGCAAAGCTTTCAATTCAGCTGGGATGCCCTGTGCGGGTCAAGCTGAATCATTAGCGTTTTCACCAGCATGTTTTTTTGCTGACTTGCCCACTTCTCCTGCTTTAATTACGGAGAAAAGGCACAACGGAGTCACCACCACTTTCTTTGATGCTGCACGCTAATTCCTGTTGGGCGTGAAGAGCGAATATTACTTAAGTAAAAATACCAATATGGCTGTAATTATAACGCACCTACTGTCTTGGTGAATGGCGTTAAATATAAAGCTCATTAAATGTACCGCTAAGCTCAGGTTCGACACGAATTACAGCGCTCCGGTACAGCGGACCCTGGCTGGAGACACCCCGGTGAGTTAAGTCACCATGGATTGGCATTTCTCTTGTGAGAGTCTGAGGGTATTCGTCACACAGCTGGTTGAGCATGATGTGTATTATAAATCTCGATAGTGTCTGTAAAGGGGGAAAAAATCACACATGGTGACATAAAAAATTTAGCCCCCTACACTCTCTGTGATACTTACTGGAGGCCTCCATTGGCTCATCCGCTCCCCCCCCCCACCAACCTAAGCTTGTATCAATTATCCAATTTCTTTGGCTCCATGCTGACTAATGTGATCCCAAAATGGGCCACCGGATCTTGTCATCCAGTGTTTGGTACCACAGACCCGTGATTCCTCCACACTTCGCTTAGCTGGGCTGCCTCTTCCAAACCTGCATCATGGCATTCGGTGCTGGGCAGATGGGAGAACGAAGTCACGTCCAGTGAATCCTCGAGGGAAAGGGGGTGGGGGGGGGCCTATTTATAGAAGGCATAGGAGGTACTGGGATTGCTATTTTCATATGGTGAGCTGTCCCCGCTTGAATGGTGAATGAACTAGAACAGGAACAGTGACAAGTCCGGGTTTTCAAGATCTGCTTAAACGCCAGTAAAGTGTCTGAGGAGGCGTATGTGTCTAAGCAATCTGACCTCGCTGGGAGGAGAGAAGATGGTATGAAAATGGTCACCACACCACACTGACCTGGTTTTTGAGCCTCACAGATATAAGGAGTTTTTAAGGAATAAACTTCAGATACTAGAGATTCTAGTGGGAACACTAGATATGCGGTTGCCTTTTTATCATCGGAGAAGCACTTCAGACGCAAAGCTCTTCAGTACTGCATGGTATCTCGCGTGATTTTCAATGCGATTTTAATTTTAATGCTATTTTAATGCCATTGGTGGCGTGACATCGGAGTTGACTTTCTGTGCTTTCATCCGTCGATGATGAAAGACAATTAAAAGGCAGGTATGTGTTTTGCTCATTTCGTTATTATGATGTTATTCCTCCTGAACGTCTGAATCACTCGCTGGGCCTGTCGTCATGGCAGACGTACATTTGCGGGGGGCAGGAATAGTGGAAAATGACCCGACGAGGGGTGGAAGAAGGAAGCATGGGGAAGGTGCGATGCGGAGGGAGAGGGAGGCGGTGACGTGCCGGCCTGGCAGAGTGGTACGGGGGCCAGGCTGGGCCGTGCTGTTTTTATGCTGATGGGGACTGTGCTCCCACCATCTGCTAGCCTGCAGACTCCAGGGAGGCCTGTCAGAGTGAATGTGTTCACCGAGCGGAAAGGGGAAAATTGCTGCAACGCTCAAACCACCCCCCCTCCCCTGTTTTCCTGCCCCCACCTTTCATCCCCAGACCGGAATGAGCTGACAGGGCCGAGCCCTGTGCCCGAGGCACCGTGGACGGCGGCGTTGGGGGGACAGGGGGTTCCTAGCACATTGCCCGCTCCCCCCCACCACACATCACTCAGCCCCTGCAACGAATGAGACTCCTCACCTCACAGTCTGACAAGGTACAAGTTCATTCGAACCATGAGCTTGAGGACCTGAGGTATTCCCTTCTGAACAGCACACCAGCATCTTTACTTTCTGAGAAAGGAATCATATTATAGATGGTTCAACACCCTGCCAAAAGGCCACCCATTCATCCATTACATCACAATGCTTTTGTTTTAATTTCCATCAGAGGGCGCTGTATGTGTGTGTTTTTCACCCAGCTTTTTGTTTTGAATGCAATGTAGTTTCACGTCACAGGGAACGGAGGAGGAAGTGTGTCGTGAGCTTCAGGAGTAGCACCTGGGTATGGAATGGTGCACAGAACCACCCTGTGGGCTCAGAAAACGTGACAGGATTGGTTGTGGGACCTTTCAGTCACATGACCTTTCAGTCACATGACAGGACCTGCTGTGGGACCTTTCAGTCACATGACCTTTCAGTCACATGACAGGACTGGCTGTGGGACCTTTCAGTCATATGATGGGCCCCGCTGTGGGACCTTTCAGTCACATGACAGAACTGGCTGTGGGACCTTTCCGTTACACATTTAATCCAAATCACGTCAAGAAAAAAGCCCGGTTAAAAAAATACATACCAAGATCACCAAACTTCAATATGAATAAAAAGCAACCAACTTTGAGTCAGTGTAACTCCGGGTATTAAAATTCACTGTCATTCCAGCTTATGACTTTACCCAAACTGAAGACTCAACCAAGCCAAGCCACAGCGATTACTAGGTCACTGCTAGCTTAACGTCATGAATGAGGACAGTCATGAGTTCGGCTCTGTGAAAATGAAGCAGTATTTTCAAGCCATTATTTCCCTAAAATACAGCATTGTTTTCCCTGAAAAACAGCAGCGCTCTCAGCCCCTGCATCCGATAGCACCCCGCGACTCATGCAAGCTGATTTCCGTCTCGTTCTCCCTCCGCCGACCTGGGACATCAAACCCCTCACGTCTCCCATGAGATAAGCAGCCGGGGAACATTCCTGCGTGGCCTCACAGATCAGCAGGGTTCTGGGCTCGTACAGAATTCATTTGTAGGACAGCTTGATGTCTTCTTTTCACCACCGGCGGCCCGATATCAGGCGAAAGACCCCGATGCTGCACATGAGGCCGGCAGATCGGGACGACAAAGGCGGCCGTTTCATCTCCATATTAGCATCGCTGGCATCGGCTCCGACAGAGACGTTACTACCTCCTGCTCCTCAAAGGTCTCGGTGCGTTTCATTCTCATATAACCTGAAAGGTGCATTTACCCTGTTTTTCTGGGAGGTATTTTTTATGGTTTTCACTCAGGAGAATTTCATTCAAGAAATGAAAGGGGGGTTTACGTGAGTCATCGTCACCGAAATGAGCGTTTGCCTGTCATCCGGTGCAACTTATTACTAACGGTTGGAAATGGGGGGAGGGGGGGGATGTTGTGGGATTGACAGCCATGGACTGGAGGCACGTTATTAAACACAGAGAGATGATATGATGGCAGCTGAATCACAGAATTATATGATGGCACACCAACCCCCCCCCCCCAGATTACCAAAGGGAAAATGTGATTAGATGTGACTCTGTTTGTTAGCCCTCGGCCGGAAACAGACATACGGGGGCAGGATTTAGAGTGCCGGGCACCTTATTTGGAGCGTGGAGGTCATGGCGCCATTTATGCCGCTGAGTGGATCACCGCGGTGATGAGCACTGCCTTTTTCATTGGGTTTTACCGCTGGTCAGATTTGATTTTAATTCGCCGGGGCTCCTTGGCGCATAAACAAATGCAATTCACGTGGCTCTCCATCAACCCCTGGTGAAGGTGAATAACACTTCCAGGACCCCAGATGCGCCCCCCCCCCAAGCACTGCATTCCCGGTTAATGATGGAGTCCCGCGATTCACTACTCCAAAAAAATCATTCTTGGAGGGAGAGTGTAAGGAAAATTTGCAGACACACACAATGGCAAAAAATCTGAATAAGTAGGTGGTAAATATGGACTTTCCTGGAAATCCAGGGGACAAATTACCTTAATCCCCTGCTGCTGAGATACAGGATATCCTGCACGAGACTGTGTGGCATTATTGCCAGATTATCCTGGAGTCCATCATCCGGAATTTGAATAAGTAAAAAAAATAACTAAAAACGAATGCTTCAGAAATTTCTCCAGAGGACCCTGCACAAATATAATCTGGCAGCCTGACAGCAGTGAGACGCTCGGAGCGTAACCGATAAGGTGAAGCGGACTCCCACCCTCGGCCAGAGATTATAAGGTCTAAAATGTGGAGCATCTTAAACAGAGTGTCAGTTAACTTTTTCAGATTTTTCAAATCCTAGGCAAAAGCTCTTCGTCCTTGCCATCTTTCCGGCCTGCTGGAGGGAGAGCGGTAGATAACCTCGTTGCTGGGTGATGATGTACCCAGCGTAATGCAAACAGCGGGGAGGCGGAGTGGCACGGAACACCTGCCGTCTACCGAGAGCAAATTAGGCATGTGAGATTGGACCGATCTGGAAGGGGTCTCAGCACATCTCCTTACCACAGGATGCAAATTGCATTGAAGTTCCCTCCTCCCTTTCTTTGGTGGCTTGCACAAAACAGTTTCATTTTTTGTGTTGACCTCTGCCGGTCAAACGTACGTTTGTTTCCCCTGCACCAATTCTTCACATCTCAGTATTTGCGTTTCAGTGAATGCAATGAATGAAAAATACAGTAATACTTTACTTGACAGGGCAAATAATATAGTATTAAGCTATTACTTATGTATTTATTAACCACACACTAAGTCTTAGGTACATACTGATGTTAATTCATCATTAATGATTTGTGACGCATGTTGTATCTCAAGTAACTATATATGTTACTTATGTCTGATAATTCTGTAAACGTTTGTGAACGACAAAAGAAACAAGGAATGAATAACAAGTGAAATACTATAAATGTTTCTCTCATGTTTTTTCATCATAAATGAATTGTGAAATCTTTTTAAGTAGCTATTATATATATATATATATATATTTATTTATTTATTCATGATTTGTTCATAATTTGTACATCAGTAGTAACTGACTCATTAAGTATTTGTGCCCTGTCAAGTAAAGCGTTGATGGAAAAAAACAAGTAATCAAAGTTTAGAAAGAACTTAATAATAGACTAATTAAATGAATCTATTTATACTAGAATTCTTGCAAATAGGGTACAGTTACAATTCCTGACCCCACTCGAGAATAATCAGTCCCAGCTCATTTTCAGCATCTCTTGTGTGTTACCAAATGTCCCCCTGGGAAACATAAACTGTATCCCTTTTATCCACCTCTATCTGTATTTGTCCATTGCGTCAGACAAGCTATGAAAGAAACACTCATGCGAATGAGTTACTCAGGATTCAAACCATTTGTGTTTGGTATGTATGTAACTCCACACAAATACATCTTCAGTGCACATTTTGCAGCATGAATTTATAATAGTTTTGTCGCTTGTGACAACTTAGCAAAACTTGTTAGCCTCCAAAGATGTTTGTTACAAAAAGTACCCATATGCTCTGTCCTGGGCCAGCACACATCATGCCATAAGTGTAAACAAGGTATGTTTACCTCAGCGGGTTGCTAATCTTTTATGAAAACAATAACTTTGCAGAGCAACTTTATGTCACACAATGTTTAGGCAGAAAGTACAGTCCACCTGGATGGCTACATTGGGCTTAATGAAGGCCAGTCCAATGCTACCTAATCTAACTGTTTATTAAGAATTTTACCTCTTACTTGTAACACGAAGCAGAAAAGGGAAAAGTGTTAAAAGGGTGATGAAAAAATGGTCCCTTTTATGCAATATCATGTCTGAGGAAAGCTCAGCTCTCAACATTCAGAGTAAGGACTTTGGCCTTGCCATTACAGGGGGGCATTTCTGTGTTATAATAACTGCAAATGGCATGTAATGGGAAAAGACATTCATGGTACTCCGACCAGGAAAAGATCAAAGTGCGCAAACAGGGATTTGTGCCCGACCTTGTATAAGGTGAGTATTTACTGGCCTCTCAGAAGGTGTGGAGCCAAATGACTCTTAGCTCACACTTGGCCATGTAACAGAAAGACCTGCTGATTCCTGCCGTGAATTTCAGAGGCTTCCCTCTGCCAAGCCTCCTGAAAGGAATTAAGGTAGAAACAAATTGCTCACACCTAAAAACAAGCAATATAGGAGTCACTGCGTTCCGTGTCTGAGGTTTAAATGCTCCGCCAGCCGCTTTTTGAAAGCGCAGTAAATGTTCACCGCGTGCTAGATGAAGGCGCCGATCATTTGTGTTCAATGATGCAACCGTGTATTGTATATAGCTGAGCAGATCTTCCCTTTGTGAGGCGTAACAACCTTTTAGATATCATTTGAATGCCAACTAGAGCATGACGACGGAGGGAAGTCAAGTCAGACATTGTTTTTTCAGCTCTTTGATAACATAATCTTTGTGGCTGCAAAGATTCTATTTGAAATAAAAAACTTCTCAAGTTTCCAAAGGAAGACATCTTGGTCAAACTCACATTTCTCACAGACATAAAGCCTTTTTCCTATTTACCCGTTCTGCTGCGTTGGTGGTATTGATTATGGAATCCACCCCATACTTACAGATTGCTGAGCACTATTAAAATGTGATGTTTGCTCTTCTGTGCACTGGCCATCATTTGTCAAGATGGATTAGTAAATTCTTTATGCCGTTTTGCAGAAGCCTTCAGCGTAATCACCGAGTTCTGACGAATCACACTTTGCTGTTGAGAACAGAGATGAAGTACAGCAAACCAGGGCCTAAAAACGCACCTTTGAGCAGCTGATAGTGGGTAATTCTTGGAAAATTTACCATAGCACATAATTTCACATCATAATATATCTCTTCTTGTACAGCCTTGCATCAACTTACATTCACATTTGGAACTGGGACTACTGGACAACAGTCAATTTGGCCGTATCTCGATATTGTAACTGTCCATCACATATAGGTTACTATATATACCGTATTCCAAGTTAGATATGGGCAGTGGGTCATTAAACAGCTGGTGTAATGCTGCCCATTGTTCTGCGCCTGTTACACCAAGCGATACACCTGCTAACAGCCTACTACACCCACTAAAACGGCCTACTACGCCCGTTAACGGCCTACTACGGCCGCTAAAACAGTCTATTACACCCACTAACGGCCTACTATGCCCGATAAAACAGCCTACTACACCCGTTAACAGCCTACTACGCCCGCTAAAACGGCCTACTATGCCTGCTAACAGCCTACTACGTATATTATTTGCTATGGACCTCAGACGTAAACGCAATCAGACATCACTTGATCAGGTGTAACCCGGTATAACAAATAAACATCTCTGGTAAGACTTTATTACGGTAATTGTAATAAGAAAAAAACATATGTAGCCTTCATTTACTTTTTGATTGCTTGTTTTATGCTTTATTACACAGGGATTGAGTTAGCAGCCTTTGAAAATCTTTACAATTTATGCAATTATATCAAAGCACTTGATTCAATTATTTACATGAGTAAAACTGTCTGTTCTCCTGAGATGTCTCAGGTATCAACAGTTCTATGTTTTTCTTTCTTGATGTCAACAGAAGTTACTGAAAATCATTCCCAGAAACAAATAAGGGTTGTTCAGTTACATTATTTTATGGTGCATAGATTTGGTTTGAAACCATGCCTTCAGCAGCCAATGTAGATTGTTTGCCAATTTAAAACAAATAGCCAACAGTCTGGTTTGCCCACAGGGAACTATCGCAGCCAGAGACACACTTCAAAATATAGTTTTTTGCTTTTCAGGTCCAACAAATGAAAAATAACCTACCAGAGCACAATCATTCAGAACATTTTTTTATCACATATTTATTCACTGACGATACTTGAAAAGTCGCTGAAATATCTCAATCCAGTGTTTCCCAATCCACTCCTTGGAGGCCCCCAGACAGTCCATGTTTTTGTTCTCAGTTAATAGATTGGATGCTACCAGGCGCTGAGATGGAGCAAAAATGTGCACTGTCTGTGAAGGAGCAAAAACATGGACTATCTGGGGGTCTCTGAGGACCGGGTTGGGGACGACTGCCTTAATCAATATGAAAACATCCATGAGCTACAGGCCATAGCAAACGCAGGCAGGCAGTGGATAGGCATGGCTCCCAGGGATCCGCTTATTTACAGACACACCGTGGCAGAGAGGCCTAACTTTCCTGAAAATTAATGCAGAAAGATGAACCCTAATTGGATTTGCCTTCAGCATGCTGCACTTTCAAGTTCTAACCCAAAAAGAGGCTTTTTTATTACATTCATATAAATACATAGACCACTGCATTATTTTTCAAAAATGTTGATTCTTCCCAAATTTACGGGAGGCAGACAAGAAAATATTGAGCTATTTAAAATTTATTGAAAACATTATTGATTTGTGTTAAAAATGCATACCTGAGTATGTGTGTGTATATGTGTGCGTGTCTGTGTGTATTTTTATTTATTTATATGTGTGTGTGTGTGTGTGTGTGTGCACGTGTCTGTGTCTGTGTATGTGTGTGTGTGTGTGTGTGTGTGTGTGTGTGTGTG
>JAODJX010000037.1:9580024-9602106 GCA_026776945.1 Isichthys henryi
GTGTGTGTGTGTGTGTGTGTGTGTGTGTGTGTGTGTGTGTGTGTGTGTGTGTGTGTGTGTGTGTGTGTGTGTGCGCGAGCGGGTATACCTATCCTTATGGGGACATACAGTAACATGATAAATATCCGTTTTTTTCCCTTATGGGGACCGGTTTCCTGGTCCCCATAAGGGAAAAAACTATTTTATAAAAATCTGTGACTGCTATGAAAAAACTAAAAATGCAAAAACTCTTGTAGTTTGCTTGGTTACTTATGGTTATGTTTAGGGCAGGGTAGGGGTTAAGGTTGTCATAGTTAGCGTTAGCATTTTTCCCATAGAAGTGAATGAGGTTTACCCTACATGCGTGTGTGTGTGTGTGTATTTTTATTTATTTATATATGTGTGTGTGTGTGTGTGCATGTGTGTATGTGTGTGTGCACGCGTGTGTGTCTTTGTCAGGCTTTTGGAACAAAACGTGTCGGAAATAGAAGTTCAGATAGATAATAAATACCAAATTTAATAATTCAGCGTAAGGCTTCACGTGAAATAGGCATTACTTATCTCAGCATGTACAAATAGCTGCAGTAAAACTAAACGGACAAAGCCCTTCCACAACAATTAGATTTGACTCTTGTACCATTAACCTAAAGAATGCGATTGCCGATAGGTACGGGCACAGGTAATGGATGGTAAAGGGAGGCAGATTGTAGAACTCTATTAAACACTCAGTCAGGAAAGGCCTTCATTTAGCGTAGCACTGGTACGCACACTGGCAAGAAGGATAGACATCCACCCAGATGCAAATAAAAATGAAATGTTAATATTACACTCCTGCTAAATAATAGAAAATGCACACTGTGAACCCAGGGATCTTGGGTAGACAGGGTATTCTCATTAAAACTTGGCACTTCCATCATTTATACCATTATTAATGCATTGGCAGGAGACGGCTGTATTTTATTTGTTCGTAATATCACTTGGTTTGGATGATAAACTCATTTGCAGTAAGAAAATGCTCATTTTAGGATAATTTATGAAGATGTTTGGTTCACGCAGTGTCTGAGTGTCTAAGTCAAGGTAGCCCACATCTTCAGAACTGCTGGTCTAAATCTGACCTTAGGTTTAACTTTGGGCCTCATTTGGGTTTTTCTCCAATGACCTGCAGTTTTGGTCATGTGGTATATGAGTTCCCAGCAGTGGCCTGGCATCCCAGCATCCAATGTGTACCCTGCCTTGTACCCTGTGCAACCTGGGATACACTCCTAGTTAGAAATGCAGTTGCAGAAGATGGATGGACTAATATAGTAGAGCTGGGACTGAGACCATGCTTTAATACACACTGCCCTCTGGTGACTGTGCAGCAGTATAACACCATAAAGCCAATTTGTTTTCCACGTGACTCCTAAGTGCAGAGTTCATGAATAATTTACATAAGTGTTCTGACAGTCACATCCACGATTTGACCCGATGTTTAAAAAGCCCCTCCTCTGAGAACGATGTTTGACCGAGCCCAGCTTGTGCACCAACGTTTATACTAATTCTGTATAATATTATAATATCAATAAAAGGAAACAATCAGAATGTTTTTTTGTTATATATTCTAAATGACATGCACTTCCACAGACAATAGCAATGTATTCTTCACATCCACATGTTATTATTTCTATAAACTGAATTTATTATACAAAGTCAATATTTCATTATTTGTTTTTGTGTTTTCCCTGCAACCCTGACCAACATAAGCAGTCAGAAGGTGGCTTCCTATTAATTCACTGTATTTCTGAATTTCTAGAGCAGATCACTGATTTCTGTTCAGCAGGTGAAATTTATTTTTTGCCTCATCAGCTAAACCTCCATTAATCCACTGCTACAGCTTTAATACCGTTTGGAGATTGACTCTATGCATTTAATCACTCATCCTAATACAAGAGGCCGGATGGCAGACGGTAGTTTTGAATACTATGGAGGCTTTACATTTTTGTTGCGCCAGCCTTTGCCCATGTCAGTCTGCATGCCGCTGCTCTGGGGAGCAAGAGATGCTGTGCTTTTGCTTCAAAGTGCTGAGCTGGTGAAAGAGATCCTGCATATGTGAGGTATGGAGGAAACCTGATGCCCCAAAATGCACCACAGCTGATCAAAACCATAACAAAACCATAGCATCGTTTATGCCCCAAACTTCGGCTTCCAGAATCTTCCCAGCATTATGGGGCAAAGCACAAGTTATGTAAATTAATCTGGAAAAGGGACCAAGTCAGAAAATAACAATAATGTATGTCTGCAATTGTTTTATCATGATATTTTTATAGATGGTGCAGTTTGGTGAAGTTTAATCCAAATACCAGACTCTATAGTTATCTATTACTCCTGAAGGGTAAAATTTAGATTAAAGGCTAAACCAGCAAGTGCTGCTTGGAAATTCAAGAAGAAATGGGATACGGCTGGACCATAATGGTGGCAGCATCTATACACTGCAGAAATGAGCGACCTAGCAAGCCAAAGACATAAGAAAAGTCATAGAATCGTCCCCTGCTTCACTCATCCGGAAGGGAGGCATTGACAGCGACAGCAAAAGCTCGTGCATCATTCTGGTGGTCATACAGCAGCCTAAATGTGAGGGGAGACTGAGAATGTGCGACGGAGGGTATTTAAAAGATGTTATTCTCCTTTATGTTTATGCACTGCCTCTTTAAGGCTGATTCCCCAGGCTCACGTTCGGGGGCGTGTCTAACCGCTCAGCAAATCGGTGGCTAGAACGGGGGTGAGGGTGCGTGCGCAAAAAGTACTCAAAAGGAGGGAGTGGGAATGGGTTGTATTAAGCTACATGCGTAATGCGCCACAATTTGTGTGAAGCGGCCATTTTGTCCGGGAATGTCAAGGATGTCGTACGTGGCTCAGATGTAGAAAGTTCGATGTTTCTTTTCAATGTTACAAAAATCTCATATTAACAAAATTTATAGCGTGCCTCTTCTTGACAGTACCGTCATTCATGTGCTTTCAATTGATGGCTTTTGGACAAGCTTTTCATCGCCTTTCTGGTAGTTCCTCAGATTTTTGTGAACCGAAAGGTATACAAAAGACACTTAGCTTTGAGTTCTTCTTGCTGCTTGTAACTACTCGCTTCCTGGTAAAATGGCCGCCGCATTGTTTTCATTTATACATGCTTGGGGTAATCAGCTTAATGCAACCCATTATCTCAATAGGGAGAAGGAAGTGAGCAGTTAAATAGTCAGATCGCACTCGTATTTTTTTTTACTGTTGCCTGCTCTTCATACTGTATGTTGGTATGAGTGTCTTGTTGGAATTGAGACGGTAACGGGGCACGGCGGCATCCTGGAGGCCACACGACTGCATGCATGCTCTCTCCACGTCCATGCCGACTGCACCTACGGCTCTACTTCGTCGCAGACCTGGAGCAGCGCATCTTCCCGGTCTACTCCCGGCACCATCTTTAGCTGCAACAATGGACGTTTCTCAAAACAGACCATGAGTAGTGTTGGTTGCCCCCACCACCGGAGACTCTCCACCCCAGTGTCGGAGGAGGAAAAAGGAGGGTAACGGACAATAAAAGTATTTTGCACTGTTTACTGCACTTTTGGTATTCTTCGTGACTCTGCCTGAGAGACAGCGCTCAGTTCCACGACTGACATTTGGTAATTATAATGCACACTGATTTTGTGCGCCCTTTTATATGATAAGGGTGTTTTCTTGTTGTCACAAGTAATGGTTGCCACTCACAGTTATTGTGCACTGTACTGAATTTCTGTTGATACTGTGCCCAGTGCTCTATGTTTTTTTTTTTGCTTCGTTCACTGCATTTTATTTTTGTTGTGTATGAAAGAGCAAGAGTACGAACGGCTCACAGTAGATGTATGTTAGTAGTGATGCGGTTGTGGAAAAACCACGATATCAGCAAGAGTCCACCGTCACATGACACGTGATTAAAGGAATGACATCATTAAGCCTCTGCCTTAGTAATACAGCTCTCCACGATGTCACTCTTGATCTTGGATTCAGGAGAACAGACTCTTGACTCATGTTAAGAAGCGTCACAGACACTTTCCCACCTACGGTATATGTCAAGACATTGGTGACCAGCAGTCCACATGGCAGGCTAGCATCTGGAGAGGCTTCACCAAGAACTTCACACCTCATCTTCAGGGGAACCCTGCACTGACCTTCTATGACCACCTCGCAGCGTGGGGGGAATAACAATCGTCTGTCTCCCTGCCACCTTAACGCAGCTCACTTTCCCACCATGGCTGACAAACTGTATTTCCTTCATCATTTCTGAACTGACACGCTGTAGGCATGCGTAGGTGGTCCACTGCCTATGCCACTCCATCTGCTGGACTCGCTCCATGCCACTAAAGAGGTGGCAAAGACCACTAAGAATATTCATTCCCAATATCCCAGGAGCACCTCTATCATGCTCATGGGTTGGATTATCTCGTAACACTCATTTTCCTGGCATCTTTCCCGTACCTTCAGTGTCAGCATAGAGGCAGTCTATGACAGAGATGTGTAGCCCGTTTGCAGCCGTCAGCTTTATCCACTTGGCAGCAGACAACACCTTGCCCTCAAACTACTTCTGAAGATAAGCTGCAGATATGGTTGTTACTTCAGAGCCAGTGTCTAGTGAACAGCGTGTCTTCGCACCATCTACACGTACGTCTATGGTGAAGCAGTCCACGAATGCGCCCTTGGGCTCGACCCTAAACTGCTTCACCTGGAACGATAATGGTGTGATTGGCCTCTCCAAGGCTGTACCGATAGCCGCATGAGCCTGGCCGTCCATGTGTTTCTCCCTTGACACCTCTGATTCAGTGGCATTAGCTTTACGGTGCTCCCCTCAGATGTGTGGCACATGCGGTTAGTGTGGCCTGGCCCCCCACAGGTGTCGCAGAGAGGGAGTCTCCTATGCCTACCTTGTGGAGGATAGCTAGAGTTCTCTGATCAATAACCATTTTTGCCAAGGATAGCGCCTCCCGTTGGTCCTGCCTTACCTGTTTGAGGAGAATGGCTTAGTCTTTCATGTGAATCGATCGTTCTGCAAACTCTCCTAACTTCTCCAGGTCTCTTTCCATGACCGTATCATCTGAGAACTGGGTCTCCATGTCCTATGCCACTAACTACAGTCAGTTTCTCCACTGAGAGTAAGAGGGTATGGGCAAGAATTGATCCTGCTTGTGACACCAGATGTGACAGGTAGAGTTATACCTGCATAGTAGGGGAACACTGCATAACCTCTGCAGACGGAAGGTCCCGGCCTTCCAGCACAAACTGACTCACACCTACTCTGTATCATGGGGGAATGGGGCTTCAGGAATTTCAATGTCACAGGCCGTACCTGAAGCGAGGTGGCCTGGCGTCCTTTACCTACTTTGGTTTACAATAACACCTAACAGCTCCCCCCTTTCCAGTCCCCGGCCCAACAGTAGTAAGAATAACCCAGCCCCTACTGGAGAATCGCTTATCTGAGGCCATCAACAAAACATCCCCATACTGTAGGAAAGCACTGACGGCATTTATTCCGTTATCTCACCGGTGTCTTAAGTAAAAGAAGGTCTGAGAAAAAGAAAATGAATTGCAGTATTACTTCAAATTCCAAAAGTATCGAGGCTGTAGAAACATAAAAATTAGCTTTATGCCTAAAGCCCAGTTCTCACTGGTGAGATATAACTAACATTTCAATCCCATCGTAATACCACATGACCATACTACAGTGTACCTCATCATACCTTCAAACCCCAACTAAAATAGAAGACAAATCCCATTAAAAAAACACAGAGCATTAGGGCACAGGAGGGCTGGGCGGTATCCCTTAAAAATTATATCACGATATTTCCAGAGATTTTCACGGTCTTTGATATTTATCACGGTGGTTTTGAGTTTTTCTAATGACCAAATTGATTTGCTAATAGTTATGGAGTGTACAGTATAATGACACGTGAATTGATAAGAAAATGAGATTGAATTTGTTTAAAAATAGTGTTTTATACCTTATTTTTGCAAGAAAACAAGTATTTAGGTTATATAATGATAACAATCATAATAAAGATAAAATATTTTATCAATAAATCACCCAGCCCAAGGGCACAGTATCATGAAATTCAAACCAGTGCACTATAACTGTGAGTGCCAACCACTACTTGTGACAACAAGAAAACATCACCCTTATCATATACAGCTGTGGAAAAAAATTAAGAGACACCTCAGTAGCATAATTTGTTTTATTTATGAAATTAGTTACGGTACAGTCAGTGGTTAAGGGGAAAACGGAAATGATGAGAGGGAAGAAGAGGGTAATGAGCAAATGGATAGAAGATGTTAAGCTTGGGAGTGTGGAGCACCTGTTCTGACATTTGCAGATCCCCAAAAGCCTTACATTCTGCATGTAGATGCAAGTTTAAAGGGACTTGATGCTGTGCTCTAACAGTAGCATTCTGAAGCCCCAGATTAGTCGTTTCAGCAAGCCAATCACTGAGCCCATCAGAGAGGAATTATCCTATACATCAGTTACAGTTTTTGTTAGTTGGCAGTAGTTGACAAATTCCATGAATACCTATATGGGGCAAAATTCACAATGCATACTGATAACAACCCCCTTATTTACGTGCTGTCAACAGCTAAGTTCAGTGCAGTAGGGTATCGTTGGTTAGCTGCTTTATCAGCATAAGAGTTCAATAGTCAGTACCGCCCAGGCTGGGGTTTGTTTAGGACCAACCGTTTATCTAGGAACATGTCGGATGTGAGAAGTGCAGTTAAATGGATGATGATACCTTAGTCTGAGGTCAAGACTATCTGCCAGTCTGTGTTGCAGAGCTATGAACCACTGTTCCATGCTGTGTTTCTCAGCTATGAGCATCTCCTCATTTTGCCCCTGACCTGTATGCTTTTCCAGTGAACTTACAGCTTATGCAATGGATGTCTACGCAGGATCTCAGGAAAGCTCATGAAGAAGAAGCCATTGCACCAGTAATCCAGGCCATTGTGAATGGATATTGGAAAGGAGATGGAAATAGCGATGCAGAACCGTCATGATTTGAGGAGAGAAACGGGGAAGCTCTCCATGAAGGATGGGTCCCTGTACCAGTTTAGCAAAATACAATCAGGAGGAATAGTCAGTCAATCAGCTGGTCCTACCAAGGGAGTTGAGAGGTGGCAATGAAGGACATGCATGATGACGTAGGCCACTTTGGATAGGAAAGAACAACTGATCTGCTCAAGAGCAGATTTTTCTGGCCCAAGATGTCAGCAGATGTGAAAGAGTGCATTAAACAATGTGGAGAATGCGTCACTCACTAGACCCCCCCCCCCCCCACAAAAAGCTTCTCCATTGCAACAGATCATAAGCCATGGGCCCTTGGATCTAGTCTACATGGACTTCCTATCCATGGAACCCGATTTCAAAGGCATAGGCAGTGTGTTAGTGGTCACTGACCATTTACACAGTCTGCTCAGGATTTTGCTTTGAGGAATACTTCCTCTGGCAGCACAGGAGCTCTGAACTGCTGCTACCTACGTCCAACCCAACAACTTCTCATCTGCACCTCATCTGCCGTGGTACCATAAGTGACTGGACCTGAGTGGGAATGTGTTTGCTGTAAACGGACCTTCAATTTATTTTCATATAGCACCTTTCACAACAGAGTCGCCCCGAGGTGCTTTACATGGATGCGTTGTGATAAGTGCAACATCATAATGAGAGAACAAATGAAAACAGAAATGGAAAAAATGAAGAAACAAAAGAAAGCCAGATGACAACGGACGAGACGAACCAAAAACTCCCAATTAGGGAGAAAAACAACCGCTGGGGGGTCCAAGGTCAACAGGCTGCCCAACCCCCCTGGGCAGGCTAACATTATAGGAAAAAGAAAAGAGTGGTTTTGCTTGATAAAAAGTCAAATGGGCAATGAAGCAATTAGCCAAGCAAAAAGACCCAGGAATCAATGACGTACCGGCAGAATTGCTAAAACTCATACCTACTGCAGAACTAACAACATTATGTCGACGAATATGGAGGATGTGCGAGTGGCTGAAAGAATGGAAAAGATCGGTATTTATTCTGATTCAGGAGAAGGGAGACACAAAGGCCTGCTCAAATCACCACACCATAGCCTTGATACCACATGCAAGCAAAATCCTTCTGAAGGTCATTCAACAACATTTAAATACAGTTGTCATTAGGGAATGGCCAGATGTGCAGGCTGGTTTCAGGAAAGGCATTGGCACTCGCAATCACATTTCCAACCTTCGATGGATTATGGAAAAAAACAGGGAGTACCAGAAAGACCTACACATGTGCTTCATTGATTATTCAAAGATATTTGATGTTCTTGAGCACAATAAGCTCTGGACCTGTCTGAATGAAATGGACACACCGCCACACCTAATCAAGCTCATAAGATCGCTCTATCAAGATCATGAAGCCACAGTCCGAACACCATATAAAGACATCGGTTCAAGATTGGAAAGGGTACATGCCAAGGATACATCCTGTCACCAGCAACTTTCAACATGTATGCAGACAATGATATGTGGCAATTAGGCCTGGATGAGTCCAAGGTTGGTGTGAAGATAGGCAGCAGAAGCATCAGGAGCCTGCTGACGATACCACCTTACTGTATGAAAACAAGAAGGATCTTGAAGTCTGATCATGAAAGTCAGAGAAGAACGTGACAGTGATGTATTCACTATGGCAGTTATAGGTCTTGCCAGAACTTTCAGATAAGTTCTTCTTTAAGGAGAACTTAAGTTTGGATTAAGTTCTTCTTTAAGAAGTTGAGTGTGGACTGAGTCTAGTGGACAAGTGGTTGGTTTGACTTTAGTTGTTATAGCTGTTAACTTCTGTTCACTGATTGGTCCAAAAGCATCAAGCATGTGTGAGCGTTCTATTTGCATTAGAGTTATTGGTGAACCATTTGAAGAAGTTTTCAGGTCTAATGTGTATAATTTTATTGTTAAAGAAATCTATAAAATGTTCACAACAAATATTACTTGGAGGCAGAGGTTCAGCCTTATTTGTTAAATGAGTGATTGTCTTGAAAAGGTAGCAAGGGTTATTTCTATTGTTATCAAGAACGTTAGAGTAATAGACTGAGCGTGCCCTATATGGGGCGTGCTTGTATTGTTGCAGGCTGTAGGACTATGCCGAATTGAACACCTCTAAACCCATAGATTTCCATTTCTGCTGTAATCTATGGCACTGCTGTGTGTAAGAGCGTGTGTCATCATTAAACCATGGTGAATATCTGGAGGTTTTGACAAACTTAAAAGGTGCCACTTCGTTCAGAACCTGACTAACCACTACATTATAGTCATGCGTTGACATCTGTGCTAGACATGAAATTCACATTACTTACTGCATTAATAAATCGTAGGGAATTTCTATCACTTAGGTGATGTGTCAAAGTATAATATTCTCTGCCATAGTCAAAGAGGGTAGCTGAATCACAAAGATGATTATAGAAAATGGTCAGCGAAGGATGAATACAAACTCTGAGTGACAATCAGGTCTAGTGTATGGTTATGGACATGGTCCCGATATGTGCTGATAACAATCAATAGAGGCCAGGAGGGACAGGAAACTTTTGCTGAAAGCATCAGTCACTATGTCTCACATGTATATTGAAATCTCCAAGTATTATAATATTGTATAAATTAATAACTAAGGCAGTAAGAAATTCCCCAGATTTAGTCATAAACAAAGGCTGTGGTCCAGGTTGTCTGTGGACTATAAGAATATGGATGGGTGGGGATCGGACATCATTTGAATTAGCATAGCTTCAAAAGTTGTCAAATCTTTCTCAATTTTGTGTTCAATTTTTAAGAGTCTTTTTAAATTAAGTGCCCGATACTAAAAGCCTTCAGGTGAGGCTTCAATAAGAGGAATAGTGTCTGTGGGTCTGAGCCTGGTTTTTGTTAAAAACAATCACGGATCTGCACCAGTGTCCTGCACCATGTCATTGATAAGAAATGATTTGTTCATTATTGAAAAAGAATGTTCAGTATTGAGCATTTTATGGTGGGTTTATGTTGTGGCTCATTTAACCTTAGAGGGATTGATATTACGTTATCTGCACAGGAGTCCCACAGTGGAACGTTTATGTCTAAGTCTTAGTCTAATAATAGTTACTATTTTCTTTGTAGGCTCACACAAGTCTTTCCGCATAGTTGCTAGATTTAGGGGATGTTGTGTGATGGAGCACCTGAGTCACAGTCAGACATGAGCTAAAGGTGGGAGAATAGAAAAGCCTTTGATTTAAGATGGCAAGGCTGAGGCCTGGGTGCTGCTCTCAGTCAGACAGAAGAAATATTTGCCATGTATCTGAATTAGGATGGAGGCCGTCCCGTTTATAAAAATCAGGCCATTCCAAAAAAAGTTTCCAATTATCAACAAAGGCAATGTTTTGAGATGCACACCACGTTTCCAATTAACGGTTTAGGGAAAGTAGCCTACGATAGGTCACATCCCTTCTATAGAGAATTAGTAAAGGACCAGAGACAATTAGAGTCCGGCATTTTGTTTTAGCTTTTGCACACACAGAAATGACGCTTCTCTTTAATGCCTTGGATTGTTGGACTTAGTTTCAGCATGAACAACCAAAATGGAGACTTGGTTGCTGGAGAGGGAGTCCAACTTCGCCTCGATGTCGGAAACTCTGGCCCCGGGGAGGCAGAAACCGCTGCTTTCCAACTGTTAGAAACTCTAACTTTCCAAACTATCTAGTCTCCAATCATGAGAACCTTTTCTACTTCAACAGACACACTGCTGAAATCATACTGTGAGTAGCT
Organism: Isichthys henryi; assembly: GCA_026776945.1. NCBI lineage: Eukaryota > Metazoa > Chordata > Actinopteri > Osteoglossiformes > Mormyridae > Isichthys > Isichthys henryi. The sequence continues at coordinate 9,590,798 of JAODJX010000037.1, forward strand.
GGATTGCTGAAATGGGCTCTGACATACATAGTCAGCCTATATAAAGAATTAAAGGTAGCTCAAGTCCAGTGATATCACCAACGCATCTTAACTGTTAGTTTTTATGAGATACCATTGGGATACTTGTTTTCTTAAAGATATGCTATTTTATAGTGAACTTCCAACCAGCACAACAGCACAGGAATGTTTTCGCTGCCTAGATTATTTCTAGTAGAATGGGCTGGAGTGGAAGAGCTGGGTTGGAATTTGCAGTGATGGTGCTGCGTCTATGACAGGGTGTCGTTAAGCAAATTCTCAATAGGGCACGAGATGAGAAATGGAGACACTTTTCAGGACGCAAAAGCTTAGCATTACACGAAGTGATGAATGTGGCAGTGAAAACAATTAACTAAATAAAGAAGAGTGCCATGAACTCCATGTACTGCATTATGAGAGGGTATGAATTCAGAACATGTTCAGCTACTGCATCACATTGACGCAAGATGGTTATCAAGAAGGCAGGTCCTCATCGCGTGTTTGAGCTGAGAAATTAAATACATTGTTTTCCAACCAATATAAATCCCCACTGGCAAACAGTTACGAGGATGTGAAGTTCTTAACTCAGCTTGTCTCTTTAGCTGATATTTTTTTCACTACTGAATCAGTAAAATCTCTCAATTAAAGGCAAACACAGCAGTATCTTTGTTTCTGAGAAGATTGAAGGATTCGAGAGAAATCTGTCACAGTGGACGAAGCGTGTCCAGGAGAAATGGATGGAAATGTTTCCAGTTTTGAGTGAAGTTTTGGAGAACATCCCACATGTGAACATAACAGATACCTGTTACAGTTGGCTGAGACGTTTGTGGAATACTTCCCAGACGATCCAAGAGATGGCAATATGTGGATGTTGGACCCCTTTTCTGTGGACCCAAATGATGATGACATTGTTCTCCCCATAGAGTTAGAAACTCAGCTAATGGACCCACCGGCAGACAGCAGTCTAAACTTGTAGATGACCAAAGTAGACTTGGGTTCATTTTGGATCACTGTGTCAAAGGAATACCCTTGTCTCACACTTAAGGCTGTAAAATATCTTCTGCCTTTCGCAATAACTTTTTTTCCTGGCTTCTCCACTGTGACCACAACTAAGACCAAAGCCAGGTACTGTGTCTTAGAGTCAAGCTCAAGCATCACACTGACTCGGAAAGTAAGAAAGTGTTATTATCTTAAGAATTTAGATTACAGTTACAGAATTCTGCTTTGGAATTCACCAAATGTGAATATTAAAGTTACATTTTTGGTATGTGCTTGCTCCCAACACAGGAAATGAGATGAGCACTGTTGGCTGTTGGAGGCATTTTTGGGATTGTGCTTGTTAAAGCTTTTGTTATAAATACGTCTTTTATGGTGGTTTCTGTGTCTGAATGTGATTATTTTTTTGTGTGTGTATTTGTTACATTAAAAGCATACCTGTAATAAATAGGCTACATTAGGAACTTCTCCATAATAATCCTTTATGTGAATGAGTTTTAAATTGAGTTGAAAGAACCCAGAGCAATTGTGGCCAAGTTCAACTTTGGTTTCATCAGACCATAACACATTTTCCCCACAGGCTTTTGTGAGACTTGATGTATTTTTTTGCAAAATTTAGCCAGGCCTGTGTGTTTTTCTTTGTGAGAAACGGCTTACATATTGCGACCGTACACCAAAGTCCAGACATATGGAGAACATGGGAGAATGTTGTCATATATAGTACAGAACCAGTACTTGCCAGAAATTCCAGGAGCTCCTCCAGTGTTGCTGTGGGCCTCTTGGCAGCCTCCCGGACCAGTTAGCAGTTTTGGAGGGACGTCCAGCTCTCGGTAACATCACTGCTGTCCTATATTTTCTCCATTTCTTGATGACTGTCTTCATGGTGTTCCATGGTATATCTAATGCACCCTTTTCCCGACTGATACCTTTCAACAATGAGATCCCTTTTGTTGCTTTGCAAGCTCTATGAGAACCATGACATTTGCTGTAGGACACAACTGAGTGAATGTCAGGAAAATCCTACTAGGACAGCTGAACTTTATTTGGGGTGAATCAGAGTCACCTTAATTGATGGCAGGTTTGTGCCCAAAAAGTCTGAATGCTGTAATTAAATCAAAAGGTGCTTCAACAAAGAATTACTTTAAGGATGTGCACATTTATCCAGACAGCTTATTGTACGTTTTTTTATTTTTTATATCTTCCCCCCTAACAGACTTGTTTGATTTCAATTAAATTATACAGGTTATAGGTCACATTAAAGGTGGGAAAAGATTTGAAATTATTTATCATGGTCTCATTTATTTACATCACAAAAACCGGGCATTTTAACAAGGGTGTTTACACTTTTTATATCTACTGTACTTCTGTGAATGCGTCAGAAAATCTGTCACGGTATCAGTATTGAGGCCCAGAGTTGCTGCATGTTTTTTAACAGGGGTTACTAAATATCCTGGATGTCAGGAAATAATGTTTCCCTCTCATATTTGGGTAAAGAAGCATGCAGGATGGCTTAAAGTCATTCAGGTACATATCTACATGTGCCTAAACTAGTATTACTAATATCGAGGTCGAGAGTTGCTGTGTGTTTTACCAGGGGGACCCATATATTCTAGCCTTAGGTAAATAATGTTTCCCTTTCATATCTGTACACAAACGTATGATTAATGGCTGAAAAAGTCGTCCAGATACCTGTTTGCATGTAAATAGATTTGTATCAACAATTTGGTGTCCTGCAATTTCTGTATCTGTGTGTTAGCGTGGGAAATCATGCATCACAATGTTTTAATGGAACTGGATTATGTTTCAGGGGGCAGCATGGTGGTGCAGTGGTTAGCACTGTTGCCTCACACCTCTGGGACCTGGGTTCAAGTCTCCACCTGGGTCACGTGTGTGGAGTTTGCATGTTCTCCCCATGTCGTCGTGAGGTTTCCTCTGGGTACTCCGGTTTCCCCCCACAATCCAAAAACATGCTGAGGTTAATTGGAGTTGCTAAATTGCCCGTAGGTTTGCATGTGTGAGTGAATGGTGTGTGAATGTGCTCTGTGATGGTCCCCCCATCCTGGGTTGTTCCCTGCCTCGTGCCCATTGCTTCCGGGATAGGCTCCGGATCCCCCGCGAACGAGTAGGATAAGCAGTTTGCAAAATGGATGGATGGATGGATGGATTATGTTTCAATGGGTACAAAACATCACTGTGAGCAGCAGTTGATAAATGTTAAATAGTTTCTGTTAACTTTAAAGTATAAACAAATCGCTTAAAGACAGGTGGCATTTTTGCACAAGTGTGTATGCCTCAGCATGTTAAAGACATTAAGAAACACATTAAAACGACAGCGAAACCGTCCAACCACAAAGTAATGGGTGATGTCATGATTTCAAATCAGCGCGCGACATGGGGAACATGGGAGAACTGAATTTCCCGTAATCCCGGGACCAGAATCTTGGTTTTCATGCAGTCTGGATAGCGGTGTTCCCCTACTACGCAGGTACAGCTCTTGACATATATCGTACGATTACCGTTTGTGGTTACTTACCACCCCCAGGATTACAGACTCATCTTAAGATATATGTGACACGCCTGTATGATGTACTGAAGCTTCTGAGCCACAATGAAAAAATACTACACTAAGTAAAAGTTTGTGCGGTGAGCAGTTTTAATTGTCTGTAAATCAGCAAAGTATGCAAAATGTATAAGTACACAGAAAAATGTTCAAATAAGGACACATTTCTGAAAGATGTTATAAGATAATTCTCACAAAGCTCTAAAAAGTAACTGTAATTAGCCAAATATCTTTTCTGCAAAGCACTTTATGGCAAATGCTCATTTTTTTATTTTTTTGGGATAACATGTATCTTTAAAAATGCTTACAGTATTTTACAGTTATCTATTATCATTTTTATTATTGTTGTTGTGGTGGTGGTGGTGATTGTTGTTACAATCATTAGCATGGCGAGACCGATTCACTTTTTTAGCTATATTAGCTGTTGCCAGAATATGATTATTTAATAAAATGACGGCGCTCAGCGCGCTCTCTGAAAGCGGCGCTGTGAGACAGGCCCACACGCGAGGCGGCTGCATTACCCAGAAGGCATCGCGCCGACGCAGCGCGCAGCCGGAGCCGCGGCCTGAGCGACGCTGCTCTCTACACAGGCGGCGCTTCCTCACGCTTGCCGACCGCGTCGCAAACCGGAGCCTTGTGCTGTAGCGCTTCTCCGCCGTCATGCCTCCGAAGAAGCCACCGCAAGCTTCGGCCGGCAACAAGAAGACCCAGGAGAAGAAGAAGGAGAAGATTATCGAGGTGAGGCGCCGTGGCTGTATGGAGCACCGGGACCTGAGCGTGGCCATGCTGCGCCCGCGGCCTAGCCAACGCCACTCCATCCCGGCTGCGGTCATCCTATGGACGGGCCTCTTTAACGTTTGGGAGACAAACGCGTTTCAGTGCCCAGCGAAAGCCAACCGCATGATCTATTTAATTAAAATACACATATTATAAACGCAGTAACTGTGGATGTGGCAGAGGGCGGCTTGTCTGCCGCGTTTCCCGGTCCTACGTGCCGCGACAGCCTGTCGGGCCGTGATGACCGGCCGAGTCGCGGGACTGCTGACAACCCCAGTATACTCCCCAGCCCCCGGCTGTTCCCTCTCCGTCTGCGTTGCCCCGAAAGGCTCCCGTTACCGGCTCAGTGTCTAACCTATTTTGGCTCAACGACTATCATCCTACCTAATCTGTTGACATGAATGCTAACAAACATATTATAATAATAAATCAAATGCAGGTTGTTTTCAATTCTCTTATTAGACTTCCTTATTGCCTTTCCAACATGTTTATTTTTTTAGACCACAACTTGTATGTATTATTTATATTCATGGTGTTTCAATGATTTGAACATCCCTCCTTTAAGGACAAGACATTCGGATTGAAAAACAAGAAGGGGGCGAAGCAGCAGAAGTTCATCAAGACCGTTACACAGCAAGTTAAATATGGACAGCAAAATGCAAGACAGGTACTGGCGGTGTTTACCTGTCACGCATAGTTCCACATCTCCTAATTCTCATCCCAGTAAACAGCATTAACTTTTTATCTTCATTATATTACGTTTGTCTGCAATAGATGTACGCTGTGCTTTCCATTAAAAAGGAGCAACGTGTGTCAAGGGATATTCCCAGATTCCTGTGGTCATTAACACCTTGATTGACATTACTTCAGATCGCCGCCATCGAAAGTGAGAAGAACAAGAAGACTGACAAAAAGAAGGAGCTGTCCGAGCTAAATGAGCTCTTCAAGCCTGTGGTGGCAGCACAGAAAGTCAGCAAAGGTATCCAGAGCCGTGCCCTCTTGGATACACTCATATGATTTGTGCTCCGCTATATCTAGCTGTTTTTGTGCCGTGAGAGGTAGACTAGGAACCTCAGTGTCTCTAATAGGAACCATTTCTCTGCTTCCCCCTGCTTCTTCTCCAATCGCATGTATATATGGGAGCAGGATTTTAGTATAGACACTCCCCAGTTTGCAATGGGGTTACGTTCCCATAATGCATTTCCGCCTTACGTTATGTTTTTCATACAGTACACCTGACCTCAAACATAGCCTAGCCTACCTTAAACATGCTTGGAACACTTATTTTGGCCTACAGGCAAAATCATCGAGACAAAACCTATTTTATAATAAAGGGTCGACTATCTTGTGTAATTTATTGAATATTCACACCCATCGTAAAGCTGAAATAACGTAACGCGGCCCATCATAACCCGGGGAGCGTCTCTAACTGGCAGACTCTTTATCAATTAAACCCCCCTAAAAAACGGCACCGAACAAAAAATACAAATAGTAAGTAGACTGGAAAAGACATTGAGCTAACCTTTAGTGTTTACTTCTGTTCTTAATATACATTACATGATGTACTGTAAGTGATTCATCAGTGTGGGTTTTTATAAATATTGTAGGGTAAATTTTAATGAAATAATCCTATTACTTGTATGAGATATAACCTGACCGTTTTGCACTGTGCCTGGACAGAAGATGATGTGATGTTGGAATATTGTGGTCTGTCACCACTGCAGTCTTTCTATGTGGTGTCAGGTTTCCCCAAAACTTGACTCTGTCCCTTTCCTGGAAGTCGTGGCCTTGTATCTCCACAAAAGGCTACAATTAAGGTCTGTCTTTGGGTTTAAATGTTTAGTTTATGCACTGGCACAGAAGCTAGAATTGAAGCAGATGATCTGTTTGGCCCAGAAAAGTGTTATTTGTAGTTGGCGGTGATTTCCGTTTGATTGGAACGGTTTTGTGTTACCCCTCTTTAGGTCTCCATGATATCACGTTGTGATATATGGCATTTCCACAACTAATATTGCGATATTTATAAAACAAAAATGTAGGTTTAATTACCTGAAAAGAGCTATAGCCAAATAGAACTGATTTTATCAATTAAATAAGAGGTTATCAGTTAAATAAGATGGTATTGCCACAGATTGTCAAGACACAAAGCACTGTTGACAAATGCAATGTGATTAATTCACACATGCACACTGATGACGATGCCGAAATGATATATCATGCAGCCTTGCCTCTCTCCAGCAAAACAAACCCTTCCAAAAAGCATAACCCCCTCCCCTCCTCCTTTCTAGGTGTGGACCCAAAGTCAGTCCTGTGTGCCTTCTTTAAGCAGGGGCAATGCACTAAAGGAGACAAATGCAAATTCTCCCACGATCTGACGCTGGAGAGGAAGTGCGAGAAACGCAGCGTCTACATCGATGGCAGGGATGAAGAGCTTGAAAAAGGTACTCGTCATTTTCTTGCTTGGCCTTTGACATTCCGAAAGGCGTGCTTTGGCATTGAGTTGTCATGTAGGTGATGCAGTAGTATGGACTTTGTGAAACCCGTGTGACAGATAGCATGGACAACTGGGACGAGAAGAAGCTGGAGGAGGTGGTGAACAAGAAGCACGGGGAAGCCGAGAAGAAGAAAGCGAAGACTCAGATCGTAAGCGGCTCTCACCGGGCGCTTCAGCCAAGTGGTTTAGGTGGAGCTTGTCACCTGAGGCCAGGATTCGGATGGTCTCTTTCCGTCTCCCTGTAGGTCTGCAAGTACTTCCTCGAGGCCATTGAGAACAGCAAATATGGCTGGTTCTGGGTCTGCCCGGGTGGAGGGGACAGTTGTATGTACCGCCATGCCCTGCCACCTGGTTTCGTGCTCAAGAAGGACAAGAAGAAGGAGGAGGCAGAAGAGGAGAAGATTTCTCTGGAGGAACTGATAGAGACGGAGGTAGATTCTGTTTCTATAAGAAGGATGGTGCATCTCTCTCTTTAGCATGGACATCTTGGGAAATAGGACAGCCTATATCTTCGATTGTTGGATGCTTGTACTGAGGTGTTTCTGCCTATTAAGGTTAGGTTTCAGTTCTCCAAGTGTAGCTTGTTTTATAATGTGGGTGGATGTGCTTCTATATAACGTGGGAGGTGTAGTCAGTGATGTTCCTCTGAAGCTGTCTTCTGCTAATGAGATGGTTTATGCTGCTACTTGTGTATTAATGTACTGCAAATTTCTTATGCAAGACTGGAATTTTAATATGATTAAGCATAAGTCATAGTACGCATTTCGCTCAGTCTGTCAATTGCGGAGTCTTTGGGTTTGCCTGAAACCTGCGGCCTGAATCGCATTGCGATCTTCTGAATTTGATGGGCCCTTCTAATGTCCTCAGCGAGCTGCCCTAGGCCTGAATGTGACCCGCATTACTCTGGAAACGTTCCTGGCTTGGAAAAAGAGAAAAAGGCAAGAGAAGATCATGAAGGCGGAACAAGACATGGAGAGGAAGAAGGCAGATTTCAAAGCCGGCAGATCGTTGGGGGTGAGTGAAGCTTTTGATGGTGAACTCTAAACCCAAACAAGCTCAGAAGCACTGTTGTGCATCTTGCATCATTAAAAGTTCACTTTTAAGCATCTTTAAATTAAAAAGCTTCTGGCTTTACAGTGACAACAAGTGGCATCTTCGGCTGTAACCCGCGCCGCGTCTTGTAGGTCAGCGGCAGAGAGGTGTTTGAGTTCCGACCTGAGCTGGTGAATGACGACGACGAGGAGGCTGACGACGCAGGGTATGAGAAGGACGACGACGATGACGAGGAGGAGGACGACATGGATCAGGAGGTATGCCTATCCATCGGGTGCCGTCTGTGTTGAACGGCGTGGAGCTCATTGTAACATCATTATGTTGTTCTGCCTGTTCTCAGTTAAACCCCGTTTTTCCCGATCGCTTGAGTTCTGTTCCTGATTTCCCGGTCCCGGCTCGGCCGATCGTGACAACCCCAAGCCATGCCCCTGCACTAGACTATGCCACGCGGTCCGTTGTTTATTTTTATTACTACTATTAATTTGTTCGTAAATTGCGTAATTTGTACAACTATTGCGTAACTTTTTGGCGAGCAGTGGCTATGAAAATGGTATAAAGTACACTGTATTACCTGATATTTTCAATAAAAAAAAAGCACTATCAGCAACAAATGATGCTGTCACAGCGAATGCAAGGCTGAGAGTGAAGGGCTACCCTTTGTTTCCGCTGAGAGACGAGCCGCGCGACTCATCTCCCCACGCGTACAATTTATCTTAGGTCGGCTTTCACGGTTCGACTTCTGAGATTCAGATAGAGTTCCAGGTCGATTTTTTCTCCCGAACTGGTTGGTTCGACTTTTTTTTGGCAATTAAATGATGTTAAAATAATTTTAAGCTATTTTGTCATAAATTTGGTAGTAAATGTGGATGAAAAGTGCGCAATATACCCTGGAAACAGCCTCCACGCTGAATCATACGACGTCAGCCGAGCTGTAAAGTTCTGGGTCATTAGTGACCCGAGGTATGTGCACTAGGTTTACATATCAGCACAAGTCTCAGCGTTTGAATAGTCCTGTCTAGATGTATGGTTGCACAGTAATTTTGTTACTGTAACAGATTCCAGTTCAGTAATATTCCTTATTAATGCTCAAAGGGGAAAATACATATAAGGTGTATTATTTTTGTAGTTTTATATCAACATGGAGTTGAGATTAATGGCCCCGATTTTATTTGGGGTGCAGCATCCCTTAGATTGGATTAGATTGACTTTATTGATCCCAGAGGAAAATTCTTGTGCGTACAGTAGCAAGTAGGCAGAGCAGAGACGGACATACATCTAGTGTAAGACTGCTAAGGTGCAAAGACAGTGCAAACAAAATTCCCTGTACACAAATGGATTCCTGGAAAAAAAAAAACGAAAATATTTTCTCTTGCAGCCTGAAGATGCACAGCAATGTCAGGACATCGATCTGGCCCGGTTTGTTCCCATAGAAGTGGACAGCGATGGAATCACGGTGGCCTCTGCAGACAGGTTCTCATCCAAATCCCAGGTGGCCAAGGAAGCTGATGGTGAGTGTGCTCACAACCTGTTTAAAACTGGTGAGTGATGCAAGACCTCCTCCCGATTCCCAGATCATATCATACTGACACGTGCCACCACTTCCTCCAGATGCCAAACTGAGCGAAGCCTCAGGTGGGGCGGAAGAGAATGGCGAGCATGCCGAGGATGCAGCCAGCAGCGAGGCTGAGGACGACGCTGTGCCCGTGGACGAGAACCTGTTTACGGGCGAGGACTTGGATGATCTGGAGGAGGAGCTCCACACGCTGGACCTGGACGAGTAGGACGGAACCCTCGGACATGGCAACTTCCACCAGACTACGCGAAAGCTCGAGAGGAAAGGGGTTTCACGCTGGCCTATTCAGGACCTCCGCTTCCTTTGGCTCCAGTGACGTCACAGGGCACAACCTGATCAAACGCATATGGATCTTCTAAACTTGCTGTTTTTTTTTTTTTTTTTTTTGCCCCCTCAACCAGCTTGTCATCCATGATCTAAATCCTTATTCTGGCAATCGGTTATCAGAGAAATTCTGTCCTCCTCAAAGAACGATTTTAGTTACTGGGTTCATTTTTTGGGTTGATCCGTTGTTAGTTACAGCTTGATTTAAGACCTGAATAAAAATCTGAATGAAACCTTAAGATAAGCATTCCTTTTCTAAATTTTGGTTCTGCGAGGTTGTGAAGGTCCTCGTACCTGCTTCTTAACTGCTCAAAGGTAAATCCTGAGTAGGAGGCATTTGCTGACGCCTGTAAATCTACTTCAGGCAGCTGATTGGTCACTTTACTTGCGTTTGCCCTTCATTGGCCAACATGATCGTGACAAATGTTTTTGCGGGATAGATGGGACTGCCTTAAACGTCTCGGGGATCGAGTTGACTTGCTACTGAGCCTGAAGGAGGAGGCCGCCGAAGTCGTTTAATCATCTCTCTTCACAGCGAGTTAAGTTTTGATAGGCCATGCCGAAAAAGTGACGTGTGCCGGGTGGTTGTCAAAGACGCTGCTGCTCAGGGTCTGACTGGGCAAGTAATTTATATGTGGAATGCGTTTTGTCCTCGTGTAATACGTGATTTTAAACTTTCCTCATCAATATGCCAAGACCAGTTGTAAATAAGTAATTACGTATGAACCAATATTTGTTTGGAGGGAAAAGGATTCAAATAAAGTGTCAGACTGACGAAACGTGTGAAGTAAATGTGTGAGTAGCTACAACATGACTGCTTGGGAGCTGCTTTTACTTTGCAGGTTTTTTTTTTTCCCCCTTGTCAGTGGCATTAATGCCTGAGCTTCCGGTCCATTGGTGATGCATTAAATGTGTAGATTTTCAGTGTTCATCTTGTCCCCTTGCAGTTTGTAATTACCCGTTTGAGGTGGATCATTACTCCACAGAAACTAACTTGCATTTTGCTGTGCTTTATAGAGTCATCTGCACCCAAGTTCAAATGCAGGTTTTTTTTGTTGAGCTTGAAATTGCATTTGGGTGCCCTATTCTATGGGGTATAAACCGCTGATGCATCTGGTCATACCATTAAGACGTCAGAAGCTTTCATCACGAAACTTCCCTTAAAGATGACTGTTCCGCTCCTGGATGTTGACACATTTGAACAGTTGCATCTGTCTAAATTGTGTGCATGTGCTATGACTGACAAGAAATACATGGTTACAATGATCTAGTAAGCTGATGTGTGTGTTTTATTTTGAGGTTCATGGAGAGGGTAGCAAAACCTCAGGGGAGGGGCAATATCTGTTTTTAAATTTCACTGTAGTTTGGCTGAAATGTCTAGCAATTTGGTTATTAAAGATATTACACCTATGGCAGTGGTTCCCAAACTCAGTCCTCGAGCCCTGCCCCACACACAAGTCCCAGCTGTCTTTCAGCTTCTGATTGACTGAACACACCTGATCCAGGTAATCAGCAGT
>JAODJX010000037.1:9610626-9629990 GCA_026776945.1 Isichthys henryi
TGTTGCTTTTGAAAATACTGTATACCTCAGTATAGTGTCTGGCCAGTATGAACAATTGGGTATTTCTACACTTCCTCATACAGCTGCTCCCCATTGCCAACAACAACGATGCTTCCTCTACTCTTCCTTGGTTGACTTGGTTGAATTTAGTGCTACCAACTACAGGAACTACCTATTCAGTTTCCTTGCACTTGCTCAGTCGCAGTGCACAGATGCACATGATATCTGCTGGGGGAAAAATTTGGGCTATACGTAATGACGAAATTTACATCCCCTCATGCTGTTCCCGAGTGAAAGCACACGGGGAAAATATAAGTATGAATTGGCCTTAAGCCTTGCGATTTTGCAGTATGCTTCTGCAAGTGTTTCTGCAAGTGCCTAATTAGATTTGTTGTATTAAATGACTCTTGCTACCTTTTGAGTTCCTTGTACTTTTGAGTTCCGGTTTAATTAAAAAATTCATTAAAAAATTAATTAAGATTCATTAAAAAATGCCTGGATCTGCCCCGTTTCCGATCTTTGATGTCGGTTTTGGACGTCACTGGTTTGTACGATTGCCAGCCCCACTGTTGGCTGTTTTTGTCATTCCTGGGGTTAAATCACCTGACAGCCCCTTTCCTGGGGTCTGACCTACCTGGTCCCTCTCAGACAATATGGGACCCTGTGCACTTTATTTACAATCGGCAGTTTCCAAAATTTCACAATAAGTTGAATCAAAGTTCAAATGTGCCCAATTGCAAAGAATGAAACTTGAAACCTGCACGGATTCTGTCTCTGCTTGTTCTGAGAATGAGCACCAAAGACACCTGAACAGCACGCAAAATGAATCCCCCCCCCACCCCCCTGCTTCCCACGGTCCTCAGATGTGCACCTGCCACACTAGGGTGGTCCAAAAATGTAATATGGGGGGGGATTTTTCTGCATTAGAGAAACATTAGTGTCATTTATTATTAGTATAAGTTGATATTTCAGTATGCTCAATTCAAGTAAAATGGGAACGCATAGGTGAATTAAATCGAGCATTTATCACATTATTTGGGTTGGTAGGTGATCAATCATAAGTGTTTTTATCTATTGTCTGGAAATGTAAAATATGCCCACATTAAATTATACTAATGTTCTTTTATTACCATGCAACTTTTACTTATGAAAAGCTAATAAGGGCTTAGTTATTTAACTATTTACTTACTTTAACCTCAAAATTTACTTATTTTTTTTAAATGATATACAATTAAATATTCATTGCATCTGCCATTTTGAATTGACTTGTTTTTGTCTGCTATATATTATTAAATATCTTACACTTGTTACTGTCCTCTGCAAGAAATGTATCACAGGTAACTACAGAGTACACATGAAGTAAATTTTTAGTTAGGTATTTCATCAATTTTAGGGAATATACAGCAAAGTTGCTTTTAAACGGTGCATGGACGACCAAATACTTACAGCTTGCATGTTAACCATATTATGTATTAGTCATTTGTCAACACTGGTAAAGTGGCTGAATGCCCAAGTAGTGAAGAAGCACTGAAACTGCTCTCCTGACTCAAATGAGTCCACAGTTTTGCTGAGTCTGGCTCCAAGCTGTAGCAGCCACCAGTGACGTTAACCGAGAACTGTTAAGCTACCGTACACGGGGGGTCTGGAGCCTCTAGGTGTAAGGCAGGGAAGAACCCAGGATGGGGCGCCAACCCATCGCAGGGCACACTCACACACCATTCACTCACACATGCACACCTATGCACAATTTGGTAACTCCAGTCAACCTCAGCATGGTTTTGGACTTGGGGGAGTACCCAGGAGAAGCCCCACGATGACATGGGGAGAACATGCCCATGGGGCACACACATGGGGGGCTGACAGAGACCCAGGTTCCAGAGTTTTAAGACTGCAATGTTAACCACTGTGCTGCCCCTGTATCTCCTTTATTATTTCAAGAATCATTTTAATGCGCAGACAGGGGATGCTGCGACGGCGCATTCCCAGAAATGGAAACACCTCAATCGAAACAGGAAAAAGCAAATATAAAGAATTGCTGCACAATACCACATCGTGATATGTGAAATTTCTGAGCTTGAAATTTTTAAAAAAACAAACGGCGATGAACTTGCCCGAAACAAACTAATCAAATAGAACTTTTCTAGCAATGCGGCGTGTGAGATGTTAACAGATGCAATGCAGTGCCGATAAATGCGATGGAATTATTGTGCATGCGCGTAATATCATGCAGGCCTGATTTAAAGCCAGATATCTAACATCACTTTCCCTGAAAGTGGGAGCACATTTCTCGATTCGGCACAATTTTTTTAAAATAACAAGTGTACTGTTTTAATTGGCAGTCTTTGTATTTTATAAGATTCATTTTGAAGAATCTGACTAATTGAATAAACAAAGAGTGCAAATACTGCAGCTGTTAGCAAAACCTGCAAGTCGGTCTGATCTGTTGTCTTGAAGTTAATTCGGCAGGTTAGCTGTGAACATGCACCATTAATCCATTTGTTGCACGATAAGCCCATTGGTTTAATGCTTGTTGTAGCTTGCGAAGTAAATATTTTTCAGTCCATTTGCTGTGGAATTGGTGAGTTTTACAATCAACTTTGTCTTTTAGGCTTAGAGGAACATTACGTAATCTGAGTTGACAGGGCTCATACAGAAAGCTAGATTACCAGTTGCTGCAGTCTGCAAAGTCGAGACCCGTTTGGGGTTGGGGGGGGGGGTGTAATCTTGTTACCGTAGTGATATTAATTTAAATGATAGATAAAATAAGGTACATTATATCATACTACAGAAGTCCTTGAAATACTAGCAGCTTCTTGCAGGCCGTAGAAAGTTTCAAAGGGGGTGCTAGTTGACTCGGCCATTTCCCATATTTGGTCTGTGACAAAATCCAAATTGTCCTGCTGGATGCATCCATCTCAAAAACAAATAGTTTAGTTGACTTTATGGCAGGGGCGGGTTTGTGTTTTTTGTTTTGTATTTTTTTTTGGGGGGGGGGCTCCACTCAAGAAGTCATTCCCCAGGTATTTCAAACACTAAATCAATAGCTAGCAAGGAGAGTTGTATCATCACAAGCTAGCTGCTAAGTGTGTAATATACTGCCTCAGCGTCTGCTGCATAAGGAATGCCTTTATTTAAAATTTACTGTAGGGACTCTGTGGCCAACGGGGGCCAAACCTTGGGGGCCCAATCAAGTGCACAGTTTGAGTGGCAAACGCTGCCACTGGATGTCGGTGGTCTATCCTTAACTGAGGCATTTATGTGCCTCAGATACCAGCTGACACTCTCTCATCCTGTCAGCTGAAAAATGACGCTTGCAGAATTTACACCTAAACGCTGCTGTGATCATCGTCATTGGCTGAGTTGTTACAGACTTCAAGGAAGGTTGGTTTACCCGCGGTGGGTCACTGGTATGTGAGTGACTGATGTGAGAATGAATGGGGGGGGGGCGGGGTGCTGCGTGTGCTTCTGTTCTGGCAAAGGTATACCGGTCCCACTCTCCACTGTCTGCTGAGGTAGTGTCATCTGCATCAAGTAAGATGTCCCTCAAAATCTTGGAGGAGGAATGGCCACTCGCTGCAAAGTGACCTCTCTGCGTGAGACCTAACCACCCATGGCTGACCGGAGATTACTAATATGTTCACCTCTCTCTAACTGTGGCCAGCAGATCTGCTGACAAAGCAGTGTGTGCAACACTCACGCAGCAGTTGAAACAATACTGCTTTGATTTGTTCTATTTGTCCCAAGTGTAAGACTTTTTATTCAGCTTAAATCTCCTTCATCCGGTTAATACCGTATTTCAGAGTCTGCCTGCACTGAAGGGCATTACATTTGGTTGTGTCATATATGGCCTTTTCAATATTTGTATAGTCTGGATTTATGTGACTCACTGTTTTTAAATCAATATCATTTATTTCAGTCCTGAAAGGTTTTGAATGTTGATTACCAGGAAGTTAGACTCAGCATTCCTCACCGTGTCATGTACCATGCACAAAAAAATGTTTTGAGTAAATACTTCCACTTCCAGTCTTGGTCTGATTTGTGGATCGGGGATTTTTTTCTGAGCACCATGAGTCAGGCTGTAAGTCCCACATCAGTGGAATGGCTCACAAAGTCCCTTCATCACCTTGTTTTGTGTCGTAGGATTGGCTCTTCACAGTAGCCGTCTTTGTGACTGAGTGTATGATTTACAGTATGGTAAACCTTGTGGAGGATGCAGAGTGGCTGATTTTAGTTCTAATGCCCTATTGCGGTCTTGTTTTGGTTTGCTAATCTTGCCTGTTGCCTGCATGTTCTTGTCCTTGGGGAAAATATATAAGATAAAGCCTTCCATGTCTGCTTCCTCAGCCATAATCCTCACTGCTTTACTTATTTTCAGCAAATAACTTCCCCTTTTAATAAGGAAGCCTTATTTTAAAAATGTAAGGTCTTTTATGAGATTTCCTGCCTGAGATTGTACCTCTGAAAATGCGACTCATTGGCAGAAAGGAAATAACCTTCCTATAACTTCATAATTACATTTGTGGGAATTATAGCATAATCAAAGTAACCATATATTCACATGTCATAATTTAGCTTTAATGGTGGTGGCCATGAAGTATTAATTTTTGACCCTTTACAATGATCTGTGTTTTGACCCAAAATATACTGTCATTCTTATGTGAGAAATACTAGTTAGTAATGGAAGCTGGTACCATAAACTGTACTGGTTCACATTTTAGAGAGGAGATTAATGTCACATTCGCTGTCTTTTTCTGGAGGGGGGAGAAACCTTTATTAAACAGCTGCATTATGAGGTCATTTGAGTCAGATGTTCCAGTCAGTGACATGGATGTGACTTAGACGGCCCTTTCCCTGTAAAAACACCAGCCTTCGGAAGCTGCTGTTCGCAACAGAGGTTTGTGAAAGAAAGAGTTAAATCCTGAACAAAAGAGAGTTTGGATAAAGAAAGTTTGCTGATGCCCATGTAGTTAGAAAAGGTTGCAGAACCATTTATAATGAAGACTTAATTAATCCAGTCATAATTTAGTCCCATTGTTACACAAGTGCAGATTATTTGAGATGCACGGATCTGATATTCGGATCGGTATCAGTGCCGATCCAGACGTTTTTGACGAATCGGGTATCGGCCATACTTACTTATTTGTCCGATACTTACTTGTTTAGGCTTTGTCAGTCTTTAAAAAGATAGCTCTGATATCCTGTTAAATCTGTTTGTACAATCAATCGCACAACAGCTCTTTCCCATTTTAGATGTGTTTTTGCCGCATTCAGGCTGCCATTCAGTTTTTGCCACTCGGTGGGTGTGAGCGCGGTGACGTCCGCCAGTTGTGACGTTACGCGCATACGCTTTGCAGTGTGAGGAGCGTAAGAGCGTCAGATAAGAGGGTGACCGTCTGGAAGTATTCTACCCGTTTAAGAGCAGTTAGTGGCGCAGCTATTCGCAATCTTTGCAAAAACAAAGTTTTGAGAGAGAGAAGTATCGTTCAGTGGAAATTCCCACTAAACAAAGCACACACAATTGTGCGCGACGACATTAGTAATATGAAAAAAGTGATGGTTGGCTGGGGAGTCGCTAGTCTGGACTGTTCTGCGCCATCACTACTACTTGTTATATACCAGCGGCTGTTATTGTAGCGAACTGTAGTGACGCGGTTGCCAGTGGGAGAGAAATTGTGGGGCGTTTTAACCATTCGCCTCTTGCATGTAGTTCTCGCTTGGAAAATACTAAAACTGCACATGCCTCAAAAACACTTAAAACAAGATATACAAACGAGGTGGAAGAGTACGTAATGTATGTTTCTAGTAGTCCAATTAAAGTTTTTACTTTAATTACTAGTTGAAAAATATTAACATATAAAGTATAAATATATATTTACTATATTAAAGTAAAAAGAACTCTTGTATCGGAAACTGTATTCTTTTTGGCAGTTGTGTAACGGAATCGCATTGGAACTGAAAAAATGTGGGTCGACCCATCCCTGGTATTTAAGCAAGAGAATGACTACAGCTGCAAGTTGGACAGTGTTCCTGGAGTGCAATGAAAGTAGAGCATGTTGTGGAAATAAAATGTTTCTTGGTTAAAGTGAAACCCTTCGTTTCAGCTACAGAACCACATCCTACCCTTGAATCATTGGTGTTTTGGGGATATTATGGATTGTAGCTGCCCTGTAGTCTCAAGACCAGCAAAAAAAAAGGTCAGAGAATTACCCATGATCTGAAGCTTAGCAGCAAATGGGTCATTCTGCATGAGTGATGCAAGTCTTCAATGGAATAGCTGAATTTTGAAGAAATGTTGGGGAATGGCTGAATCAGATCCTTGGTGACTGATCAAATTTTGGAGGGTGACCTCGCCAAACGGGACAATCCAAAGTGTGCGAGTTGAAACAGTTCTGCAAGTGAGCTGAAAGATCTCCAATGTGCAGAATCGTTAAACTGATGCAGGAAATATCTGATTTCTTGATTTCAGCAGTGCCAGAAATTCAGTTAGAAAATGCAATGGGCCTCATACTTTTGTTAAAGTTAGTTAAGCGTCTCTAAGAAAGACGCATATAATTCTGACATTAGTATTTCAACACTTTTCTTTTTGTTTCAGCACTTTCAGATCTGTGAACTTTTTTTCACGCCGCTGTATGCATTGGCAGAAGCTGTGACATCATCCTGTACTGACTGAAGGGTTCCTGAATTTCCTGTGTGCTTCTTGTGTTAATAGTTCTGTAAAACACACAGGACCAAAGCACACTGCATTTGCAGCTGTTGTCCTCTGTAAGACTGCAACATGTATGGCAGTCATTTTTTTTTTTTTAACTTCGTGAAATATATAGTTATTTGAAGTAGCTTATATAGTTATTTGAAGTAACTTGTATAGTTATTTGAAGTCTCACGGCTGTCATTTTAAAATGATTTATAACGAAATGGTCATGATGTTCCAGTAAACAGCCCCAGAATGCCGTCTTGCCAAAGAAGACGCATTTTATCTCTCAACTTGCAGTCGCATTTATCTCAGTGATTCTCTCCATATTTGTACAAATGTGTCAGAAGTAGTTCTGGTTTTCAGCCACCGGAATGAGTCTGGAGGGTATTTGGGGAACAACATCCTTAGATGACATTGGTTTCATTCTTCTGCAGATGACCGGAAGAATGCTGACGGAGTTCAGATGGAGTTTAAGTCTAACCAGTGGTTTGGGGCCACAGTGAGATCAGAAGGAGACCATATTCTGGTGAGTCCCGCCTAGCAACCTCCTCTAAATAATGGATTACAGCCAAGTTTGCCAGCGCTGTCCCTTCTTCACAGCCAAGCACTCAGTGCTGTCTGTCCCCTCCTAGGCTTGTGCACCTCTTTACCAGTGGAGCACCCTGGGACTTTCAGAGAGAGAACCTGTTGGAACTTGCTTTCTAAAGAAGGGGGGGAAAACGGTGGAGTACTCCCCTTGTCGATCAGGTAAGTGGAACGACCTGTTGACAATAGTGGAGAACCCCCCTACAGATGAAGTGGAACGGTCCGTGGAAAATGGTTGCATATTCCCCAATTGATGGGTTATGTGGAATTGCCTCTGGGAAAGTGGTCTGTCAGTGACTGCTATTTTCTTGACCATTTTACCAGTTGAGGGTATGTGAGCGTATCATGAAGCAGGACCCACAGAGGCGGGTTGCATCTTGCCCGCTGTAGTACACGCAGCAGTCACTGGGAGATGGGTTCAATGGGATGGCGTGAGATAATGAATTCTCAGTTTGTGTTTGACAGCAGAATCACTGGAGCGGAGCCTCTTAGGCTGTTCGTCCCCTGCCTGCTCCTCTGTTCTCAGTGACTTCTGAAGGAATTCTGCCTTGGTGTGATTGAGGCTGTGATGCTGATAGTGGGCTGTGATCATCTTTAAACATCACACTCATCCTTCTCCGTATATGTCTGATTTCAGTACTGAAAACTCCGGAAGGTCAAGGCTTCTGTCAAGCAGGATTCAGTATTGACTTTCTGAAAGTAAGATTTTATATTTTCTCTCAATTTTTAAAATTCCAGCCAGGTTCTTTTCGTTGATTTTTATCTTGTTGGCCTGTTGAAATCAAAAGTAAATGTGACAGTCTTTTCATGTCTTTCCTCTCTTTCTAGCAGAATAACAGAGTAGTGGTTGGAGGTCCTGGCAGCTTTTATTGGCAAGGTAATATATATTTCTAATTGTGCAAAGTGGATGAGTCAGATTTTTAATGATTTGCTTGGGAAATATGCTTCAGAAGCATGACTAGAAATGTGTTACCTCAGTGGTCAGGTGACAGTTCGGGCTAAAGACACTCATCTTGAATGCACTGCAGACAGACAAGAGGGTGCAGAGGTCTCTGTTTATGGTCCTAAGCTGGCACACGCATAAGATGTTATAAACAGAAATTCTGGAAAATAGCAGTAAGCACTTCAGTTCGTTAAGCTGACATAGCCGTGTGAGGAATGGAACTGAAGAGCTCACTGCAGGGGTGGAAAATTACCCTAAATGACACAAAAGCTTTCCAAAATGCAGTCATGTGGTCGTGAGGATGGCGTGGGGCCAAGCCAGGCCCCTGCCATAACCTAGACGAGTGTGCGCTGACCTTGACACCTCAGAGGAGGAAGTTCTCCGTACAGCCCCTGCTCTTTATGCCACAGTCCTCCTCCGCACTGGCCGATTGGCCAGCCTTTCTCCGCATGCTATGGGTTTTTCCCCAGCAGATTTCAGCTGACATTCCTAATTCCTGTTTCCTGTTTGATGGTTCACGCCTGGGAGTGGCTTTCTGCAGCCTGATTTCATACAGCGTGGCTCGGATCCTGCCTCTACGGCCGTTATGAGTCGCTTGAGGGTTTTCGGTTTCGCGTGTGGAGGATTGGCTGGGAGCCACAGGAACCCGCCTTGTATCCGACCCTAGGGAGCTGAATTAGGATAATTTGAAGAGCCCCGTTGTGAAGGGAGGTCCTGAAAATTTTGGAACATGATTCAATTGGTGTACATTGGGGGCCCAAAATGATTTCCTTTTATGGGGCCCAAAATCTCTAGCCAGCACCCCTGTGAGATTTGCAGCCCCCTTTTCTACTCTTGTACAGCTGGGTACAAAAGGAGTTCCCTGCTTCAGCCGTCTCATAAGGCGGGTTGTTCTTTTTCAGCTTTTTGCGCTAACCATGCTTCCCTGTCTGTGCCTGCAGCCTAATGCCCCTGTTTAGATTTCAGCCAGACTTTCATTCTGAATGAATCTCGGTCAGTGAGCTGAGTGGCACGCTGGGATAAACGCTGTGGCTCTGATCTGAATGGATGCAGTGGTGGCTCTGAGATTAGGAATCTGTGCCAGTAACTGCCCGAAGTCATTCTACTCCATTGGGCCCTTGAGCAAGGCCCTTAACCTGCAATTGCTTCATCCTGGGTATGACGTTAATCTACATCTAGCCCTATAAGGAGGTCCTCTAACTTACTGGGAAAAACTTGGGGATTGGTGGCAGGATTGGCACTCCAGTCATCGGGGAAAAAAAAACTCACACGGGTCCATTTGGACTAGTGTGGTGCTGAGGCATCACCCACCACATGGCCGCGCTCAGGTTCTCATCTCTGATGTGGTTTGTCATGAAGTGGGTGTGGCAAAGCCCTGTAATCAGTGCATGCTTCTTACCTCCACCTCTCCCAGCAGTTCACATCTCAGGGTTGGCAGATGAGAAAGTCCCGTAACCCCCCAGTTGCTCTAGGAACTGTCAGATCTCACTTCCTCAACTTTTACATCACTTTGGCTCAAAGCATCTGGTATATAAAAAAGCAAATATGTTGCAAGTTGGGAGTCATTTCATGTAGCCGCTTAATGTTTTTCCACAGCATCTCTCATGTAGCGTATAGTCGCCTTCTTGTGGAGCTCAGAAATTACGTATCTTCTAATAATTACTAACATGTTTTCGCCGTTTTGCTGTTTTCAGTTACTCAGGGACTCCAAAAAGACTTTAATGAATTATAGTCAGTGTAAGCACTTGATTAATTATTCTTTTGAATAACCACAATATAATTATCACCAGGAACTAAAATTATCATGCGCATGACTGCGTGATGAGTTTTATTTTGCCTGTGTGAGATTTAAATTTTTTTTTATCCTTTTTTTTCCTTCCAAATTTATAATTTATCTTCCACAGGGCAACTGATCTCTGATAACATCTCTGAGATCATCAGCAGGTCTAATACCAAAGAGTTCTTTACGCTCTACAGCGAGCAGCTGTCGACAAAGTCTGCCAGTGCCCAGTATGACGACAGCTATTTGGGTAAGTGCCCTTCACATCTCGTCACGTCTGCCCTGGACAACTTGGCATCCTGTGTCGGTGTCTCCGTTTTCTTGTCATTTGGACACCCGGATCATTTGTTTTTCCCAGACATGCGTTTCTCGTGTCTCCCAGACACGCCTGGCTTTGTTCTCATCCCTGTTGTTGCTCTTCAGCATCTTGCCATTTTCTGTTCTCCGGAATCAGTCTTTTTCCTCTATTTAAATCACCCAGGTTACTCCGTGACCATCGGTGACCTTAATAACGACGGCGATGATGGTGAGCTTTTGGCTACCTTGCTTACTTGATTTCAGATCAGATGTGTGCATAGCGCTTATCCCGTGTCCCCACACGTGAGACACTGTGCCAGCGTGTGTTTTAACTAGAACCATCGTGGCTTTAACATGTAAGGTGGTGCAGTATTTACTAATGCTTTTTGATTCAAATGCCCTGTTTTTAATGCACTAAACTTCGTAAACACCAGAGCCTCCTCCATGTAATGGCATCTAAAGGCACTCAGATGCTGACTCTTCCATTTACATAATCAAGCAAGAGGCTGTTATGATTCCTTGGGTTCGTTTTGCCCTGGATGCTGATGGGACAAACCCAGAAACCTAAATACACTTTGTTGCCCCCCCCCCCACAGACTATGTCACAGGAGTTCCTAGAGGAGAAAAGGCTCTTGGCTATGTAAGGAATTCACACTCTAAATAAAAATAACGTAAAATTTGAGAGGTAACATGTCTCCAGTCAGTAGGCCTTTTGTCTGTGTTCTCCCAGGTCAACGTTTTCAGTGGGAGGAGTATGGAATCCATGGTTAACTTCACAGGAATGCAGGTAGGCTGTCGTCCTTTTTCACCATTCCTTTTTGGGACTTTTAAAATTTTTTGTCTGACTTTGTTTTTATCCTGATGAGTGCCCAAGAATGGGAAACGGCGGCAGGGAATATTGTGAGATCATGCCACCGTTATAGCATGTCACAGAAAGTTCCGGTGGCCTGGACCTGCTTGTAGCTTGTTACCGTTTCGTGTCTGGTTCACACGCAAGCCAAGAATTTGTGTGCTGGGCCCATTTCCACATCTGGAAAGTATTGTTGGGCCTCCCTGCAGAAGTATTCCCCAGCTAGCTGGGGGTGGAGGAGGCAGGCAGAAGTGCGGAGTCAGCCTCCCGGTTCAGGGCAAGGCGTGCTGGGTGGGGGAGGGTGGGGGAGGGCTGTAAGTCAGAGCAGCCTGTTATCTGATTGGCTTAGACGCAGTTATGCAAATCCAGCATGAGGATGTAGCGTGCCTCCACCGTCCCTCCCCCCAAACACTAGGGGTGGCTTGTGTGCTAATGTCCTCTAGGCACTCGGCTTGCTCACACAAAGGAGAAAGCTGACCCGTCATTAATATTTTTAGTCTCCATATTTTACGTCTTTGAAGTTTAGCACTTCAGTGTGTTGATCCAATTTTATTTCCTGTATGAATAATAATTTTATTACTAAAAAAGAAAAATAGCATATGCATTGGCCGGGAATCGAACCCGGGCCTCCCGCGTGGCAGGCGAGAATTCTACCACTGAACCACCAATGCTTGTGCTTCATTCTGTGCAGAGTGGCACTTCTGAGACACGTTTATGTGCAGTCGTGTTAGGTTTTACAGCTGGGGCACTGGTGTACTTCCATGTTATATATGTGAGTACACTATGGGCATAGTGTACTCATCTTTTTCAAATGATGATGGCAAACAAGTTAACATAATGTGCTCTTCACAGTGGAAGAAAATTATGTTGTTTTTTTTCCTCACATGGTAAACAGACATATAATCGTATAGAGAGAATGTACTGAGGATTATATTAAATTAGTGTTTTATTTAAATTTTTGGCAGATGGCTGCCTACTTTGGCTACTCGGTGGCTGCGACTGACATCAATAACGATGGGTAAGAACTGCAGAACACTGAGCACATTCTGCTGTGTGAGGCTCGAAACAATGCTGTGAATTCCCGTCGACGTGACAGAAGTGTTAGTAGCAAACGTTATGGGAAAGATGACAAAAGGTAACAAAAATCGATGGGATCAGATCACGTTTACATGGTGTTACAGGACACTACAGGCAGACTTGCTTCTTTTCTTTAAGGATGAAAATCCACCTCTGTCATGCATGCAAATTCAGAAAAAGACTTTTTATTAAAAGCTAATCTTAAGTATCTTATTTATAATGTTAGTAATATTTTATGGCTATTTATGAAGTTTTTACTTTTTGAGGTATTTAATCTGTTTAAATATTCCTATACTCTTGCCGTGAATATAGCCCTAATTGCTGGTGTTAATTCTACATAATTAGCTAATTGATTCCCATGAGTGGCTATTTTCAACCGTATTGTTCTCTATTTTCATCTCATTTTGTTACATGAGCACGTAAGCAGTTTGACTACCTTCTCTGTCCTATACTCTGACATTACCGCGGTGATATTTCTGGCATGCCCGTGGTTGTCACGGAGACGTCACCGGCCCCACTTGTCTTGCCCCACCCCTCAGAGTGGTGGACCTGTTCGTTGGCGCCCCTCTTTTCATGGACCGGGGCTCGGATGGGAAGCTGCGGGAAGTGGGGCAGGTTTACGCGTACCTCGGAAAGGGCGGCTTCTCCTTCCACACGCAGCGCGCGTTGACGGGACTGGAGGTTTACTCGCGGTTCGGCAGCTGCATCGCCGCACTGGGGGACCTCGACATGGATGGCTTTAATGGTACGACCCAAAATACGGCTGTGGTCTCCATAACTCTGCCCTCCCCCCCCTCCTCCCACCTTGGGGGGTTTTCATCATGTTACATTTTCATTGACTCATGGCTGCCCCCGCTCCTCCCATAGACATCGCCATCGCAGCGCCCTACGGTGGCCCAGACAACTCAGGCCTGGTCTACATCCACAATGGCAGGGCTACTGGGCCCGATTCAGTTGCGTCCCAGGTTCTGGAGGGCAAGTGGGCCTCCAGCTACATGCCCCCCAGTTTTGGATACTCCATGCATGGAGCCACCGACATCGACCTCAATGGATACCCAGGTAGGGGCCTTAAACTTGCTCATGGGAGTTTTACCTGCTCATGGGAGTTTTACTTGCACATAAGTGTTCTGAGGGCAAAATTAAAAATGATTGGTTCAGAGAGATACTGTAATTAATCAAATTGCAGAGGAGGTGGGACCAACCAATCAGATGTCTTGGTCCCACCTCCTCTAGTTGTTTGGACCCACCTCCTCTACAATCTAATTGGTTATTTCTCTGAACCAATCGTTTTTCATTCTGCCCTCAGGACTTTTTTTTCCCTCCCAGGTTGAATCATAAAAACAAAAAAATCTGATTTTGACCATAATCAGATGCACTTCTCATCATCGAATTGTCTTATTGGGTTCTTGCTTTGTTTTGGAGATGCTATGTAGCTCTTGCTCTAACACTGGCCACACTTGTAGCTGGGACACTGGAAGTTCACCCTAGCTGCAGTTATGCCTGTCCAGCATCTCCATAGGCGTGTATTTGTAATGTGTTATTTGCCTTACTTGAATGTGGCTTTGCACAATTGCATCTGCCACATAAATAGAAAGATAAATGCAGTGACTTATCAAAGTAATAAGATCTCCAGCAGAGCTGTTCCTAATACCTCTTTCTTATTCCCCTTATACCTACATCACCATCATTCCTAGTGTCCTCTTGGACTTATTTCTTGAAAGGATCCATCAGTATTAATTTACCTAAGGCTGTCTGGGAGTTTCAGGCATGAGCTCTGTGTCCTCGTCATCGCAGCGAAATATCTAAATTCTTTTGTGCCAAAATTGCTTCAGGCTCCTCCTTGTAAAATTAATAGATGATTTGTGGATATATTCAGAGCTCAGTGGGGTGTTTCTGATATTGAAACGAAAGAAAAGCAGACGCGTCCTTTTTTTTTAACTGGACTGGGCGCTTGGACAGACGACAGAGGTGAGCGAGGGTCATGGAAGAATTTGCTTTGATCATGGTGAGCAAATCTGCCGTGTGAGGAGGTCAGCTGCTTGGACAGTGCAGAGGGAAGGTGGCCACTTGCCTCACATGACAGGAAGTGTAGCAGGAAGTGTGGCCTACGGAATGTCTGGCAGTTAGAGCTAACCCTTCAGTAGCCTCTTGCTGCTTTGGTGTCTGGAGCTCTCGGCTGACATGCTTTCTCCTGTGTTCTTCTACGCAGATCTAATTGTTGGTGCTTTCGGAGCAGACAAGGCAATTCTGTACAGGTATCCTCCCCAGAAGCCTTCTCCTTATGCCAGTTTCAATTATAAAACAATTTTCCTTTAACCTAACTGTACCCATCATTGTATTTGTGGATATTAAACTGATTTTTTAATCACATGTGTACCCAGGTATAATGAAAGTCATTAACACATCTGTACATCGGACCAGCTTCCATGGTATTTGGTTATTGGTTTCCTCAGCTGGTTCAGTCAAATAAATGATATCACTCTGACCAAATTAATGCGGGGAAACATGCTTTGGCACCTTAATGAGTAACATCATTGTGTGCTGACTGGATGCTCATTGGTTGCTTTACTGATGGCTATTGGGTTAGAAGATGACTGACAGCACCTAGTAGCCCCACCCACCTTCAGATTACAGCAGACTAATTCCTCTCATGACTGCTTGTGACTGAAGGTCCAGTGAAATTCTATTTACTTATGTAGAAGAGGATGTATTCAGGGAACATTACAAATGAAGTGAGAGACGGGAGTTCCTTGGCACATGCGTGTCGTCATGGCGCCTATTGTGGCCCCCTCCTGCTTAGGGCTCGGCCGGTGGTCAGCATCAACGCCACCCTGGACATCACCCCTCAGATTCTGAACCCTGACGATAAGCACTGCGACCTGGCCGGCTCCTCCAACCATGTGTCCTGGTGAGCAAGTCGCCTGCAAGTCCTTCATAGATCCACCATGGACAATGTTTTGACATGGAGCCTATCGACATCCTCCAGCGCAAGTCCATACATGTCTGTTCTCCTCCAGACTGACTCTTGCTAACTCTGACTTGCTACCCGTTGTCTAATAGAAGTCACATGATGGTGACTTTAGGGGGGGTGGGGGGTGGGTGGGTGACAGCCATATGTATTTTCTAACCCAGTGTAAGATTGCGGTGCAGATTTCCTCCTTCCAGACAGTATGAACATCACTGTAAGAGCTGTTTACTAAATGTGGGTTCTAATTAACTGAAGGGGAAGCAGGCAAAATATGAGTTTCTATTCGGGAATAAAAGTGCTGTATAGGTTAGCTTAGCTCTAACTCCCTGTGAAATGAGATTACAATCTCACTGAATAATCTCTTGATGTCCTGCTGTCCTGAACAACAGGACAGTGGTTTCTCTGTTCAGGGAGTGTTTGTTTGGAACTATTTTGTAACACAGTTTTTATGTTGTTGCTTGCATAATTGAAATGAGTAATGCTCATTAAATAATCTAATAAAAAGTTAAGATTTAACACTAATAGTTCATCCATAAACAATTACATGGACAGCAATGTAATCCGGAAAATGGCTACCCGTGAAAGTCAAATTAACAAATTAAGTAGACAAGGATTATATTAATATTAATTAATATTTAATTCATATTTAATCACGAAGTGGTTATAAGAGTGCAGAGCTGTGTTCCATGTCCCCGTAAAAGACAGAATGCTCTGTAACACACACACTGCTGCCAGGGAGACTGCGGTGTCATTGCAGTACCTTGGTCTCAGTGCTGTTTTGCTAGCCTGAGTTTCTATGTATGTTTTCCGTCAGTCTTTATCCTGGATGTTGGATGTGAATTTACTCTTTCCCGCAGTTTTACGGTGAAGTACTGTCTTCAGGCCAGAGGGCATGGGGCCCCCAGCCTTCTACGTAAGTTCCAATGAATTTCATCACCACAATCAAAGCCTTCTTACTGGATTTACTCACAATGGTGGTTCCTGGAACTGTTTGGAGTGGGAGGAATGTTTGATGTGTGTAGCCGTGCCTGTCACGGATCTCCCGCGTGTGTGTGTGTGTGTGTGTGTGTGTGTGTGTGTGTGTGTGTGCGCGCGCGCACGCGCACGCGCGTGTCTGCGCACGTCTCCGAGGTGTTTGTTAGCACACAGTTTAACGGAGACGCACCATGAGTGTGCAAAAACTCTCCGACTTGGCAGTGAGGCCCACACCTCCCAGAATGCACTGCAGCGACCAAAACCTTCAATTAATGACTTTCCAGACAAGCTGTCAAGATTTTTATTTTTTTTTCTTTCTGCTCCCACCTTCCTGAAATGGCTACTGTGTGAGAGAATAAGCGGCATGGGACAGCTGTTAAACGCTTCGCAGTTTCAGCATGTGTATCTTGATTTGTGGTCTTTCTGGAAATTCTAATTATCAGAAATAGAGCTGAGTCAGTCAGGCTAGACACATGGAATTAAAATTATGTTCCAGCTAATTACAGAATTGTGTGTGCGTGTGCGTGCGTGCATTGTGCGGGCCAAATGGCATCAGAAGGAGTTTATCCATCCGTCCTTCATCTCTCTCCCAGGCTTCAAGGTGGAGCTCCTGCTGGACAAGCTGAAGCAGAAGGGGGCGGTGAAGCGCGTCCTCTTCCTGCACAGCCGGACCTCCCAGTACCCCAAGAACCTGACCGTCCCCAATGGCAGAGGACTGGCGTGCGAGGAGCTGCAGGCCTTCCTCATAGTGAGTCTCGTTTCTCCCCGGGGTGGAGCCGCTCGCCCGGCACACACTCACCCTCGCTCTCCTCTCTCTCTGAATCTGACCGTGCTGCTTCACGCTGCCTGGTGGACCTTGTCCCCCAGAGCAGCTACATACCCCACCCTGAGTGTCTGAGCACTGCTCTGGCCCCTCCCTCCAGGATGACTCAGAGTTCAGGGATAAGATCACGCCCATAATGGTCTTCATGGAATACAGCCTGGACTATAGCACCCCTGCTGACAGAAATGGCCTGCAGCCCATTCTGGACCAGTTTGCCCCCGCCAACATCTCCAAGCAGGTATGCTGCTCCTTGTTCTTAAGCACCGTTAGTGGTGGCGCATATGGTAACATTGTATCGTAACCGGATACGATTGTATCCACAGTGCACATTTCAGAAGTACTGCAGCAATCGCGATATCGCACTACGTTTACAATTACATTTATTTGTCAGACACTTCTTTCCAAAACGACATGCAAGTGACGTAAATGGCAAATTATAAACATACATCGAGGAGACGATTAGGCGTAAGTCTGGCTAAGCTGAGCTTCCAGTGAATGTTTAGGTACAAGTGCGCTGCTTAGCACCCTCACCATAATAGACAGAACAAGCGGACAAGAGCCTGTCACACACAGACTGTGTGGGCAGAGGCTGTAACGACGGATGTCTTCCTACTCTTTATGAGGGTGGGGATGTAGCCCAACTCCCTGCGGGTGGTTCAAATTAAAAAATGAGACAGAGAGAGAAAACGGGTGTTTTTGGAATGCGGGGTGGATTGACTGGGGCTCGGAGCTGGCGGGGCTCTGGGATTTGGCTGTTCTCTCTCCTAGGGATCTCCTCCAGCCAATGTAGTTTCAGGGAGGTAGCATTCTTCCAGACAGTCTCCTCCTTCAGGGCTCTGCGGAGCTCAGGCCTGGGTAGTTGGAGTGAACATGTGTGTGTATATATACACACACACACACACACACACACATGTATTCTTTGTATCTTTGTGGGGACCGTCCATTCATTTATATTGAGGCATAACCCAAATCCCAACAATGACAACAAGACTTTTATAAAATTGAGTTTCCCTTTGTGGGGACTGAAAAAAATCCCCAAAATGTCAAAATAGCAGGTTTTCAATTACATTGCAAGGACATTTGGTTCCTACAACTTAATGTATACGTCTCTCTCACACACACACACACACACACACACACACATAAATAACGGGGATGCACAGAAATAGCACAGTAGCTTTCACACACGAGTGCGGAAGGTGAGGTCACACTGACAGCTGTGACTGGTTCCCTCGTGGTCCTTTTCTCATGCGGTGATCAAGTGAGTGTGACCTGTGACTGTGGCTGTCCTGTAGCTGAAAACCTCACAGGGCCCTCGATGCTCATGGAAGGGGGGGGGTCTCGTTTGTTTTCCCTTTGCAGGCTCACATCCTGCTTGACTGTGGGGACGATAACATCTGCAAGCCCGAACTGAAACTGTCAGTGGTGAGGTGAGTAGACACGGCCGACACCGCGGACAGGAAGTGGGGGGGTGGGGCGCCACAGTGAGCTTTAGCATCACTCCATCCTTCTCCCCCACCCCTGACCTCCAGTGACCAGGAGCAGATGTACATTGGGGACGACAACCCGCTGACGCTGCAGGTAACGGCGGAAAACGGCGGGGAGGGCGCCTACGAAGCTGAGCTGCTCGTCTCCATGCCCCCCCAGGCTGACTTCATCGGTGTGGTTCGCAACAGTCAGGTGACCACCCCAGCTCCACCCCCGAGATGGGTGTTTAACCCCCCCCCCACAGAAGCACACGTGCTTGATTTGGTGAACAAACTGACACCACAAAAACGCCTGCAGCGTTAATTGATTTATTGAGATGTGAAAATGACTTTCGACTTTGGCCGTTTTTTTCAATCCCTCACCACATCCTGTCCTCCCTCTCCTCCCCCCAGATGCTGTCGAGACTGTCCTGCGCCTACAAGATAGACAACCAGACCAGGTTTGTGGTCTGTGACCTTGGCAACCCCATGAAGGGAGGAACAAAAGTGAGTCAGACCTCCTCAGATTTCCCAGCATGCTTAGTGAGGAAGTCATGAACGGTCCATTCAGACCAGTTTGGATAGCCTGATTTTCCTTGTTTCGCCCACTTAAGAACGTGCCTTTTGTTTTTAGCTAAAAAAAAATAATCAGTTTGTGGATGAGAGAGAATATTACAGAATATAACAATGTATAATGTAGCTTTAAACAGCATTTGTTTATTTTACAACACGCACAAATGCAGATAGTAACATCAGTCACCACTAGAGGGTATCGCGCATAGCAGCAGGCATGAGAAATTTCCGACTTTTGACGGAAATCCGATTTTTTTTAATTGCCAAAAAGTTGGGTCCTGAGATTCATGCAAATCTGCAATAAAAAATAATAGGGGGTAGGATGGGGGTGGGGCC
>JAODJX010000037.1:9630090-9659566 GCA_026776945.1 Isichthys henryi
TTGACGGGGACCCCCCCTTCTTGCACCCCCCCCCCCCCCCCCGGGCTTCGCCGTCGACTCGTCTGCTGTTGGCAGACTTTCCTATTTTTGGTGTAGGATTGGTTCTCATGCCAGTAGCAGGGTAGCCCACATAACCCATCTACATTGTAGATGTGTGTCTGAGGTCTCGCCTCGTCACTCACATGTCTCTCTTCCCATCGGACAGTTGGTGGCAGGACTCCGCTTCAGTGTTCATCAGCTGTCCGAGCAGGACACCGCCGTCAAGTTTGACCTGCAGATTCAGAGGTGCGCACCAGCTCCGGGACTCTGCGGTGAGGCGTAATCGTGCCTGATGGGTTCTGTGAAGCCAGTTCCTTCTAGCCACGCCGGCGTCACACGGCTTGTGCTGCATGTCAGGCTCACGGGCTCACATCTGGAAAGTGGGAGGAAGGTTACGGATGAGGTCATCCTGAAATGTGGCCTTCCCCTATTGGCTGGAGTTTTCTGACTTGTCCTGAGCACAAATGCATCTTCATCCAGTATTTAGATACTCTCTCATTTCAGTGTCATGATCCTACACAATGAGAATGACTCGAGACTGTAACCAAGTGCATTGTGGGTATTAATGAAACTGAAGAATTCCATTCACAGGCTATTTTGGTTTTGTTCTGCGTTCAATGGAAACAAATTCTTAAATCATTTCCATGATATTCCATTACAAATTCTGGTTCAGCGTTAAGAGTAAAAGCTAGAGCAGGACAATTCTACCCTTAGGTACTTTCAACCTTCCTTCACCAGAAGTGAAACTGAGACAACGGCGCCACCGTGTGTTCAAGTCTTATTTTAGCACAGTGTTTACCTGGGAAGTTATGTTGCTGTATGAATCTGAATTTACTGCATCTAACATTGTCTTTTTTATTCTTTTAGTTCCAACCAGTTTAATAACACAAGCAATTTAGTGTCCAGCGTCACAAAGCTTGCAGTTTTGGCCAAAATGGAGATCCGGGGGTAGGTGCCAAACATTTCATTCCTGCTGTACCAGCGCTGTCTGTAATCCCCCCCCTCCCCCCTGCAGAACTGACACCACACTCAGCTACTTCTCTCTCTCTCTCCCTTTTTCTTTCTTCCAGTGTTTCTGCTCCAGACCAAGTCTTCCTCCCCATTGCCAACTGGCAGCCCAAAGACCCCCCGGCAGTGGAAGATGACATTGGGCCCCTGGTGCAGCACATCTATGAGGTTAGTGGGCCCCTGGTGCAGCACATCTATGAGGTCAGTGGGCCCCTGGTGCAGCACATCTATGAGGTCAGTGGGCCCCTGGTGCAGCACATCTATGAGGTCAGTTCCCAGTTCCTCTAGTCAGCTTAGTGCCAAAGAACCTCTGCAGCCGGAGCCCATAGAGTCCCTTTGATGTCACACACTACGGTTAGGGTCCTGAGTTTGGATGAATACATGGACACGTGGGTATAGATATACATATACATAGATAGATATGCAGCTCTGGAAGACATTAAGAAACCGCAGCAACATTTTTAGTTTTACTTGTTTCTCAGTTTATCGAAATGTGTCTCTGTATAATATACATTTCTTTGCAAACTCCAGCCTGGCTCCTACCTGCTTCTCATTGATGAAGCACTTGCTCTATGGGTCTTCAGTCCTGCCTCTAGGAGCCTGTTATGAATTGCCCTAGCAGTTCACTTCACACCACGTAATGTTTCCCATTCTTTCAGAAGGTCACCTGAGGTCATGTTTTGATTTATGAGTCGCTGCCGGCTAAGTTGCCAGTCATCTCTGCCATTTGAAAGTCGCTTCTCCCCTCCACCTGGCTGGTTTTTGTCGTTCCTAGTGTCTCCTGCTTCACCTTTTTCTTGTGTCCTGATGTCTTAGAAACTTTGAGCCTGGAAGCTGCCTGCCGTGCAGTGTAGCCTCTGCCAGCAGATTAAACCTAACATCCACTAATGCTGCAGAGCACTACAGAAGACAGAGTAATTAAATACTGGGTGATATAAATGCTGGCCACTGTCTCCTCAGTTACGCAACAACGGCCCGAGTACCATCAGCAAGGCCATGGTGGACATCCAGTGTCCCTACAGGCTGAGTAGCAGCCCCCTGCTCTACATCACGTCCTACGAGGTGGACGGACCCATGAACTGCAGCACCAACATACAGATCAACCCCCTCAACGTTTCCGTACGTCCCCCACGCTGTGCCACCCAACCGCGCCTCACCTACCCCGGCTCCGTTGGCTTACCCAGATCCCACTGCCTCCAATTCCCAGAATCCCACCCTGTCGAGGAGAAACGCATCCGTCGTCCGCGGGGAGCGCAGTGACGAAGGGAGGCGTGCCCGGCGAGACGTGGAGGGCAAGAAGATGGATGGAAACTTGGATACTCTGGTACAGCCGTCCTGTCAGACTGGCCTCACACTTATGACCCAACTATATGAGGCGCAGGGTGGACCTGGCCTATCCAATGATGAGCTTGGCTTACCTCAAAGTTGGGCGAGTGCCAACCAATCACAAGTTTAGCCCACCTTAATGCTGGCCATGTGCCAAGCAATCAGAACTTCCCTTTTGGGTGGGATAAGTTCTGTCTCCATTCCCATGACTAAAGTCATGCTCTTGCTGGGTAGTGAGGAGTAACTGTGACACAAAATAAACAATCATGTCTTTGTCTTCCTTTCTGTGTGTGTGTATTTATGTGTCTATCTCTCAGGACTGTGTGAGAGCTGAGTGTCTGCACATCAAGTGCCAGGTGGGCCGGCTGGAGAGAGGCAAGGGTGCCATCCTTTTCGTCCGCTCCCGGCTGGGCGTGGCCACCTTTCTCAAGGTGAGATTCTCCTAGCCGCCTCGCCACACACAGACCCTGCATGCCAACCACTCACATGCAGGCTTTGCAGCAAATGAGGAAGCTCAGTAGTGCTCGATCCGATCTGTCTGTAGGCCGAGAACCAGAACCGGTCCTACGTTGTGAGGTCCACGGGCTCCTTCAGCGTCATCGAAATGCCCTACAAAAATCTGGAGATCGAGTTTCCGTCGAACTCCACAGTGGTGAGTGCTCTCCCTCTGAGACGGGACGCCGTGGTCTGGAACAGTGCCCCCTGCAGGGCAGGGATTGTCCAGCCTTTTGATGAAATTTTCGGGCGGGTCCACTCTTTTGTTTCCAGGTGAACACAGCGGTGATCTGGGTGACGACGGACTATAAGCATCCTGTCCCAGGGTGGGTCATCACTCTGGCCGTGCTGGCTGGCCTCCTCCTGCTGGCTTTGTTGATCTTCATCATGTACAAGGTAAGTTTTATCCACAGTAACCAAGGGACAGTAACCAAGGGACAACGGGAATGGGACGGCATCTGGGGGACAGTCAACTTCAATCTCGTTCCCTCCCCTTCCAGCTTGGCTTTTTCAATCGCGTGCGGCCTCCTCAGGATGACTTCCATGATAAGGAGCATCTGCAACCACTGGAGAATGGCGATGGGAACACAGAGGCTTGAAGACCCCGCCCCCTTCCTCCCTCCTCGTATCCTATTGGCCCATTCTTGACAGAAAGCCTCCCACTCTGGATCGGCGGCCTATCTCATCTCTGCACTGCCATCGAGCGACACTGGGGGGAGGGATTCCACCATTCGAGGGCTAAAACTGAAATCCATTGCAAAGCGAAATGAATCCTGTGAGCACTCAGCCATGAGTACAGACCAGAGGGACTGATGTGCATCTCAGGTTAAGTGGAGCAGCAAGATGAAATGAACTCCTAGTTCGCCTGCTGACTGGTCCGTGTGAACCAGTGTCCACGACAGTTATCAGGCATCACTGAGAGTATGACCCCGTGTCCTGCCGCAGATCGGGAGACTTTTTTTGTATTTCATTGGGTCACCGCACTGCCCCCTGCTGGTTTCTTCCCCGCGTCTTAATGCACTGACGTCATTTAGACTGCACCAACACTAACGATTAATTAGCTAGGAGTTGAAGTAGAAAATGGTGTCAATGAAGTTCAGTTAGATTGAAGAATGCTACAAAGCCCTTATATCTCTGGTCTATATGTAGTGGGACAAAAAAATGACTTCAGTCATTTTACAGTCTTTTTGATAACTGCTGCATAGGTAAATTTAGAGGTTTTACTTAACCCTTTGGAGGGTGTTTTTCTATTGTCAGAAATGCTGTTTTTCAAAATTCAAATTGTTACACTGTTCTAATTACATTAAATGATTACTTATTACTCATTTAACTTTATTGTATAGTTTCCCAAATGTTCTTAGATCGTAAATGATTTTTTTTTTTTTTACATCTTAAAGCATTACGTGGACAAAGGCGCTGCATTCCAATATTAAAATGCTGAATAAATTTTTTTTGTGAGGGAGGGGCTGGGGGGAAAAGTGTGCTTCTGAGCTGAGAAGTTCGCCGATATCGTGTTTTTATACTGTTGATAATCGTTGTTTTTGCTCAATATTATGTGATAAATATGTTTACAGACCGTGCACGGAAAACTGTTTCACTTCACCTTTGCTTAAAATGAAGATTCGCAAGGTTTTTTGCAAGTAATGCTATCGCCCCATAACATTGACAGCATAAAGAGCTGGAAGATGGATGGACGGTTATTCTTTCAGACCTTACTGAAGTTGCTTGATTTAACTTGATTGCTGTAGAGGAGTTTCATTTAAGTCATTATAGATGTTCCCTTGTATAATCTGATTGTTTATTTCAGCGTTTGCCTTTGGCGTACCTGTTATATACGATCCCGTGAAAAATTCGCAAAAAATTACATGCCGCTTTCTATACATCAGATTATGGAGGAATTTAAAGTGGTAGTAAATCTGTCTACAGGAAATTTTACCCATATGTAATTCTGCCCTGGATTACAACACAATAAATCGGAAATAAATGCAGTTATTTGGATTATTACTCCAAACAAGTTGGAATGTAGTGATTCTTGTAAATTAGTGTTGCACATTCTTCGCAATGAAACCTAAGACCGAAATAAATCGCTAAATTACTTAAGTTCCTCATAGTTGCTTTCAGAGTTTTGGTGTTTTTATGCTATATCAAGCATTGTGTGGAACAAAGTAAGGCGTCGTGTATACGTTTAGTAAGTGTGCGTGTGTTACACAATATATGGTACGGACGCGCATGGAAACGATTTAGTCCTATATACGACAATCCTTACCCATATTGAGTAAATAGCCAAACTGCCCACAGAATGTCATAAATACTTAAGTTTGCAGTTTTTCTTTGAGTAATCCATTTCTGGTTTATCTGAAGTTTCACTGACAGGATACGTACGCCTTTTTAATAGTAATGTTAGGGTTGTCTTGTAGTGGAGATTCAGCCAATGCAGTTTGGTTTACTGACTTGACTTTATAAGCACTACTAGAATGCAGAACAAAACCGCAGAATTATTTATATATACAGCATTGTCTAATATGAACATAAAATTAGCTTTTGGTTTAAAATGCAAACAATTAAAGCAATTATTCACTGTTTTTGTGTGTTCCTTTTATTTACTCCCAACATTTTAGTTGCAGTAATCAAATTAATTTAGAAATGACATTTCTGAAGTGGCTGATTGTTTTATGATTAAATAAAGAACCATTTGAATACCATATTGTGTTTGTATTTTCAAGTAATTGCTGAAACCGTAACTCGAGTCCTTTGAAAAGTAGTAGTTTTGTGCAAATAATTTGCTAATTTGGTTAGTTTTAGAGAATTCGCCTTTTTTAAATGGCCGTGCTGCGTCAGGTTTACAGTCAGGAGGTATATACAGTATACTGCCTCGATTAGTGCGGTATTTTTGCCTTTTTATTTTTGGAATTTGGTGACGTGGTAGTGTGTTAGGTAAAACGAATGGTAGTGAATAGACCTTATTTTGGTCCAGCAGCACTGAAAATTCGTACCACCTTGAAATGCAAACAGGACTCGAATGATGCCGGCTAGGGACGTGGATTTTCAGCTGATTTCCTTTCCCGGGAACATGCGTTTGAAACTGCTGCAGAAAAGACATGAGAGCTGCTGTGGTGTCTTGGAAATCGTGGCCAGTTATAACCCCTTGACTTTATAAATGACAAAATCCTCGCTCACAGCGTCACTTTCTATATGCTGGAACAGGGAGGATATTTCGTGCCTAAATATTTGTATAATAAACATTCTGAAGGGTGTAGTGGTTGTGGCCGTAGCCTGTCGTATAGTGACTGTCATCTATCGTGTCCCAGCCCGGTGTCCGCGGTCACGACCCCCGCTTGATAGATAGCTGTGATTGGACAGTGATTACATGTCGCGGTGGCAAGATTTCAGCGCTTGCTTTTCTCAAATGAAAATGAGCCGATACCACAAAGCAAATACGGCCATCGCATTTCGGTGTGATGTGGCACGAATTCTTCGTTGAATTGTGTGTAATGCAAACCCTCCTAATTGTTTTTCTGGAGGGTAGTTAAATAAGATGCAAAGCTATGGAATGATGATTTTGCTTTTGCATTGTGTCACGTTTTTTTCCCCACACTCAGTGACGAGCAATGCCTCTTTGTCCCAGTAGCAACGAAGGACGAGAGCCTATCTATACATCTAGTAGCCGTATTTGTACGATATATTGCAGTTCCATCCTTCCTGCCGTGACTTTGGAATTCGATTATTAAATAGGCTAATTGCTCCGAAACTATCTTCTTCCATTTTTAATATTAATAAAAAATAAGTACAGGAAAAAGTGATCGAGAATCTCAAATTTTGTGACATGAACTTAATATTATACTCGTCGTATTTAAAAGTGGGTGATCAGTACGACTGCGTATATCTTTACGTTGGTTATTTATTTTCTCTATAGTTTTTAAGTTTTTGTTACATAGCATTGCGGTCAGGTTTTACCTTTGAACTGATTTGCAGAGTGTTCCTAGAATAAGAAAACTGAATTTTGCGCACAGTACTTGTGACGCTCCTGTAACCCGGAAAATATAAGAGCAGCCCGGATATAATCGCCAGCTTCTAAAAGCTATGTGCTTGACTCAATTCTTGCACATAAACCTCTTGGACTACAAGTGCTTTCGGGAGAGTTATGTCCAAAGACAGCTTTCCATCTTCTGCTGCTAAGAACTGCCTGATTGGATCCAGGTTTGTCCCCGATCAGTGGTCACATACGTCTTATTCTGCGATGTCTTTTAACACCAAATTAAATTGCGTTTTAATTTTATGAAATGTGATATTTCTTTTATGTGACTGCAGAAGCAATCAAGCAGCTAGCGGGTTTATTATAAGCGCACCAGTTGGATTCTTATGGTTGTTTGAGTTTAATTACTCTTATCACTTTACCTTTTGAAAGACAGTTTACGAAGCTTTTCACAATAAAGGTATTAGTAGTGTTGTTGGTGTGTTTTTGATTTAATGTTTTCCTTTGATATTGAAGGAAGTCGATTAATCGGTGTGTATCAGTTGACTGATGGATTTTGCATCGGTGTGGATGGATGGATACATTGTATATTTGGGGTCCACACTCCCAAAATTTGGTATTTGGATTTGTTGAATTTCATATTATAAAGGGTACTGTTAAACATGCCTACAGTGTGAATCTGCAGCCTCCTCCGACTGAATGTTCTGGGAAGACGCCTATTCAAATTCTGCATGAATATGGGACAAAGATGGGCAAGATCCCAGTGTATGTTTTGGAAAAGGAAGAAGGTGAAGCGCACCAGCCGACTTTCGTCTTTAACGTGACCATAGGAGACGTTACTTGCAAAGGTTTGTGCTTGTCTACGTCTGGTACTAAAAGTGTCGATTCATGGTACGGCAGAGTTATAATAGTACGCATGAATGCTGCTGGCTTGCACGATTGATAGGCAAAATCCTGGGCTTCTCTTCAAAAATGGTTGAATTTAAAGGGCATAATTTGTCTCCACACCGCAGGGCAAGGCGCAACCAAAAAAGCGGCGAAGCACCAGGCTGCAGAGGACGCCCTGCACATCTTACAGTCCGAATCGGCCATCAAGTGAGTCGCATCGTCTTTTTGAAGCGGTTTGTAGTTTAAAACCGCTGAATGCCCGTTTCTCCGTCTCTAAAGCCTCCTGTTAGTGAAGACGGAAGATAATGTGGCAGAAGTTGAGCAAAATGAGCAATCCAACCCAATTGGGATCCTGCAGGTACAGCATATGCATCTGCTTATTTTATGACGTTAGTTATTTTTTTGTTTACCATGGTAAACAAAGTATAACAAGTATGTAAAAGGATATTTAAACACTTTATTGTATGGAACAGTGTCGGTGTAGTACAAAGGCGTAGGGTCGTGTTCAACCCGCTTATTCTGACGTGAGTGTGAAATAGTCTTTTCAAGAACTGGTCATTTGAGGGAGTTGAGTCTGACATCACGCTCGCTTTTCTTCAACAGGAGCTTGCATTACAGAACGGGTGGCGTCGGCCTGAATATACTTTTTCTAAAGAGACAGGACCACCTCACAAAAAGGAGTTCACCGTGACTTGCAGAATGGAGTCCTTCACAGAGACTGGTATGTGGTCCATTGCACTTTCTGCTTGTTTGTAAGCGTTTTCCTCCAGGAACTCTGGCATCCTTCCACACTCCCAAGAACATGTGACTTGGTGAATTGCCCATTATGTGACTGGTTATGATGTTTTGTCCCACCACATTCTCAGAAATAAGGGTAAAAATGTGTACCTTTGCTTGTCCCCGAAGCTGTACCCTCGAGGTTCTGCCAAGTGTATCCTTAGCTATAGGTAATTGTACCTTTAAAGGTACAGAAATTGACTCTGAGAAACATTTCTGCACCATTGATGGTGCGTTAATGCTGTTTGTACCTTTGGGATGTTCCTCAGAGTCCATTTCTGTACCATAAAAGGTACAATTTCAAGGGTACAGCACCAGTGACAAGCAAAGGTACACATTTTTTTCTGAGAGCTCTTGGTGACCCCAGTCACATATACTCAGGCTAAAGACTCACTGTGACAATGTGCTGGATATTTGGATATGGAAGATGTAATATGTATGATGATTGTTGATTTGCTCATTGAATCAACACTAACTACCGCAGGGGAGTAATTATGTTACTCCTGCTGAAGACGATCCTCGTGATAGTTTACACCAAATAATTTCATAGTGTCAGCTGAAAGACTAAATTTAAATGCAAATATCTGTGGTTTAGGAATCTCAGTTTGTACTGCGATCTCAAGGTCAAACCCAAGTCGTGTGACAAATCGGTTCAGAAACATTATCAGGTGCTTTCAAATTGATGTCGACTCCGGGCGACATCCTGACATCTCCGCGTGTCTTCAGGAATTCAGAATAGAATGTTACATGATGGATATGTTTCAGTTGTTGTTGTTGTTTTTAAGAGGCGTCTCCCCCCGCAGGAAGCGGAAACTCCAAAAAGCTCGCGAAAAAAGCTGCCGCTGAAAAAATGAGAGCGAGACTCCGAAACCTCTCCAGCCACCCCGAGACGCGCTGGGTGGGTAGAGCAGGCCATGTGACCGCATGCGTCACCGAAACGAAGGCTATAGCAGAGTGAGAAGAGGAGAATGTATGGAGCAGCGTTTAGCATTTATATCCACATGTGTTGCCATGTGCTCTTCAGGCTAAGCCCAGTGTCTGGCTGGATAGCCTGCGTAATTCGTCGGGAGAGAAAATTTCAATGCTGCGAAGTCGTCCCCTCAGTGTCCCCAACACCGACTACGTGCAGGTGATGCTGGAACTGGCTGAGGAGCAGGGATTTGAGGTCACATACTTTGACATTGGTGAGTTCTCCCTCTGGTTGTAAATCTTTGTTTTTTTTGTTTTTTTTGGGGGGGGGGGGTGGGGGTGACTCGGTGAGTTAGGGCCTTGTGCTAGTGATCAGAAAGTCATTGGCTCACATCCCAGGCTCGGCAGAAAGATTTCGACGTTAAGCCCTTCAGCAAGGCCCTTAACCCCCATTGCTCCTGAGACCTGCCTTCTCAGTTGTACTTTGCTTTGGATAAAAAGTCTCTGCTGAATGTATTTATGGTTTGAAGATCAGAAGAAACTAATATAATCATTTTTTTTTTTTTTTTTCTTCGACCCAGCTGTGTCATCCGTACAGCTTTCACTGCTGGCTCCTCTGTGGACCAGGCCATGGTGTTTTAACATCTGATGCTTTTATCTAAAGCGGCTTATCATAGAGGGATGGGTTACAGATTATATGACATACTTGGGATTTGAACCCATAACCTTTTGAATTGTTAGTATAGCGTTTTTCTCGTCGGACTACGGGAGCTAGTTTAACACGTCTGGTTTGTGTGACAGGCGAGCTGACGGTGAACGGGCAGTACCAGTGCCTGGTGGAACTCTCCACCACGCCCATCGCCGTGTGTCATGGCACGGGGATCTCCTGCAGTAACGCCCACAACGACGCGGCGCACAGTGCGCTGCAGTATCTGAAGGTGGTGGCCTCCGCAAAGTGACCTCGGGGGCGGAGCTTTGCCATGCGCTCGACCCGTCCTCACGGTCTGCTTCAGACACTACGTCACTTTAGACCAGCCTCTGGATGACCAACATCAGCGGTCACTGTGTGACTAAATGCCTCCATCCCTCAACACAATTTTGAAAACCAAATACAAAATAATTAGCAACAATTACATTTTAATTTCTCAGAAATGTCCTATGGTTTTTTTTTTTGCTTGTTTTTTTTACGTTTTCTTGAGTTCAGAGCTATCCGGGAATTATGTGTAGCTTAATTTAAATACATGGGCCCTTTCATGAAGAATAAGTCACCATAACGAAGTTCATTTTTTTAATATCCTTACAGCATCCAAAATGATAAATTTTAGCGTTTAAATTTTATTCATGTAATGTTTAAAAATATCGATTGTTTTCAGTTCCTTTACATTTGACTTCAATTACACTACAGCCTTTGAAATTCTAGCGGTCCTACAGACTAACAATTACGTGACATACTTCCCTACATGAAATGTTTACTTCGTTTGGCCTTTAAGTTGCTGTTTGGTAATGTTCAAACGTAACGTAAAGCTTTTAATCAAATACCAACATCTATATTTTATTTCATGTGTCCTTCCCGTGTTAAACTACTTTCAAAACCAGTACCAAAGTCCTTCATTCTTCTAAGTAATTATCGTAATCACGTCCTTCAGAATACTGATATGAAAACCAGTTTGTATGTGGAAACCTCAGTTTCAGGACCCTCATAAGCCTATAAGTGTAAATTTGATCAGACTTTTCCATGAAAGTTGTCAGTGTAAAATTTCACCTGATCTTACCAGAGACAGATGAGTAAATGTCTGTGTCAGCTGCAGTTTTCCTAGAAGCAGTAATTAAAACTCATCAAATGTTAGTCAATTTCTAATATTAGGCACAGCATCAAATTCCCTTATACCTGAGTTCTGTATGTTACAGCTGAACTTGTTTTCCATAGCAACATGTTTGCAGTGAGTGTTTAAAAAGTAATAAGCTTACAGAAACAGCTACAGCGAGGTCATATACTGTATGGGTTCCAGCACAGAAACACAATAATGTTTTGGTTACCACAAAGCTTTCCAAAGCAATTCAAACAATGATGGCAAAAACTGGCAAGTGAAGTTAAGCAATAATCTGTGTCCTGTGTTTTAAGGGTTTTCTGTGAAGTGTCAGTTTTGATCCAGAGTTTTCTTAACATTTCATACTCTTTATTCAGTATAGGTATCCGTCGACTTCCATCCAATTGTGTCCCGTCTGATCACATTTACATCCGAGGTCCATAGTAAATAATATACACTGATGGAGAGACGCCTGAAAGCGGGCGTAGTAGGCTGTTAGCCGGTGTAGTAGGTTGTAATACATATGCCCACAGTAATGTAAATGTGATGGACAGCTACAATAAACAGATATAAAGATATAGTACCTGTTCTGTGCTATTTTGTTACATAAAATGAAACTTGCTGTACTGTACAATAAAATATTTCTGAACTCCTACTGTTTGCTACCACGTGCATCTTTTAATTTGAGGGCAATCAACACTTTATTTTTACTTGTAATTTGTTATACTGTGTGTATATTACAGTGCTGAACTTAATGTCTTGTCTCTCCCCTATAACTGCTGAGATAGACCCAAATTGACTTCTGTGGTCCCAGTCCCAAATGAGAACATAAGTCGACGGATACCTGCGTTCCTGTGTTTGAGCTTGATTTAGGGGTGTGTTTTTATTAGGCTTGCTATATTTAACAGTTAAAACCCCTCGAGTGTCGTGTTGTGTAAGATATTCTTCATTTTGAGACACACATATCCACCCACCCAATTTATCATTTACGATGGCAACTGATTATGCACTCAGGTCTGAGAGATTGTTTTAGTAATTTGACAGACTCAGAACTAGT
Organism: Isichthys henryi; assembly: GCA_026776945.1. Taxonomy (NCBI): domain Eukaryota; kingdom Metazoa; phylum Chordata; class Actinopteri; order Osteoglossiformes; family Mormyridae; genus Isichthys; species Isichthys henryi. Next base: position 9,642,371 of record JAODJX010000037.1, read on the forward strand.
TTACTCCTGAGTATGAACCCAGAACCAAGCGGCGCTGGTGTTAAAGAGTCAGAGAGACTCCTGCTGTGTGTTTTGTTGCCATATGGTTTTCGGAAGAGTCGGGACGTTGACATGTCCCAGTGACACTTCATGGATTCTGCTTTTCGGTAATCAGTCAGTTGCCTTCCTGTCAACCGCCTGTCTACATCTGCTTTCAGGAAGCCTTGGTGCAACTATTTCGTATAATCATGTTGTGCATAACCATTTGGTGGAAATTAACTGAAAAGCTTGTAGCTCCAAATCCTAACTGGAAGTATGCAGAATATGTGACGTTTGAAGGAGAACATTAAAATATAAAGTTGCGTAGTTGGTCATTGTCTTGCATTCATTGCTCACCTTGGCAGAATTAATTCGCCTAGTTTTACGTGATAGGACTATTTAAGTCAACTCATCGTTGAAGGGCAGCTGTTACGGTGTAGCCCTAAAGCGCTGGAGATGGCGTCGAACTGGTGATGGTCAAACAGTCCTGGACCTGAAACTCGAACTGATGGACCAAGTCAGGGTCCAGGAGCGGGCAGAGGTCAGGCAAGGCAGAGACAGCAGGCGGGGCAGGAAAATCAGCCCATGGACAGAAAAACTGGCAATAACCAGGAGACAAAACTCCAGGGTTCAGTAGATGGGGGACTACAATAGGTTACAGCAAACAACCGTATGATCAGCACCTCGGACTATGGAAGCAAAGTCCCTTGGCAAACCAGTTTGAATGGTTCTTCAGGACTGCAATCCTAGTTCCTTGTGGAAGGTGTGGCAGAAGTCCCCTGTAAAAGGAGAGGACCAAGGCAGGACATCCTGGAAGGCATCCCTAACAGTTGCAGGATCAAATCCCAGTGCTTTCGCTGTTGGGCTCTTCACCTTTAACCCCCAATTGTTTCAGGAACTGTCTGATCCTAGATTCAATTTTAAGTTGCTTTGGGTAAAAGCTTCTACTCAATAAATAAATTGTAATTATATTAGTATATTATTGCATATGCAGATGTTTTGTATGTTTCATAATAGTTTCATAATAAAAACGACACCAGCCGAATTGTTTTTGTTTTTTTATTAGAACAAGCACTATATAGCAGCAGTGTACAGTGTTCATGAAAAGATATGTTTATGTAGGTATACAATTGCACTTCAGAAGAGATCCATCAGAAAATGGATTAAATCGACTAAGCTGGGAGACCAACGCGACGTCAAGTGATGCGCGTCATTCTTGAAATTAAACAAGAAAAAAAAAATCCTAAAGAAAAGAAGGGAAAACCTCATGTAAGGCATTCGCAACATTCATTGGCAGACTGTCCTTTTTTTTACATGCGTGTATAATAAACAGTGAGATGTATGAGCTTCCGGGGACTCTAAACCGGTCCTGCGTACTATATACTAAGTGGCTGGGACTCCTGGTGCCTTTTTGCGTCATCAATTTGCGTGACTAATTACGACTGATGTGTCTCCGTTTTCCCTTTAGTCTGCGGGCGTCTTTCCACCGAGGAAATCGCCGTAATAACGAAGCGTCGCGTAAGTACGTCCCGTGAAGGAAATCTCTATGTAAAAACCTAAGTTTGAGGAATAAGGGGTTTCGTTTTACAGCCGTTTTGTACCAATTGCCATTATTTCCGATGGATCACGTCCCGCAGACATCGCGTGTAAAATGTAAAATGAATGACCGGTGCCTGCGCCCGTAGCAGCGGAAAATGTCTGTCCTGATCGGGAAATCCGCTTCCCTTCACTTGCACTAAATTATTATTAAACGGGAAAACTGAGACTTGTAACCTTATAATATAATCACTTACATAACATGCTAACAACGAAAATAATTTCTACCATGCCCCCATCGCCCATCCCGCAAAACAATTCGGAAAGCAGCCCACACTTATAAATGAAAGCTTTAAAAGACATATGGGTGCATGAGAGCTGCCTTTCTTTAGTAATCCCTTAACATCAGGTAGAAATCTGTTTGCTCCGTGTTTTCCAACACACAGTAATCGGTACTATTGCCTTTCTGAAAGTAAGGATTTACAGTCAAAGTCTGCCTTAAGCACTGAAACCCGGGAGTAAGCAATTCACTGCATTTAATGTAAAGGGTTAACTGAAGCCGAGAGGACGAAGCAATGGAGGAGTGATCTGCTCAGCCCCAGTGCACTGACATAAATGCACTGCCTGTAGCGTCTTTATCCCACAATCGTCTACACTACTGTAGCAATACACAAGTATTACACTTCAGGGCTTAGTAAATTTGTTAAGGCACAGCAAGTTGAACTTCTGCACGAGCTACAACTTTTTTTTTCAGGCCTACATTTTGGTTTATTTTAGACAATGAAGAGGACAATGAGAAAACTGCGCTAAAGTTCTGCAGTAAGGACCATTGCAAGACTACCGCTTTACTAACAAAACCTGCCCTCTCACCTCCAGCTGGAAATTCACAATAAACGTAAATGAAAATACAAAGCATATGCTAGTTGCCTTTACAACAGAGGACTTTTACACTGCCGACAACCACCCCCCAAAATGCACACACACTGTGGTTAACATACTCCTTATAAATACTGAAATTAAGATATGACAATAAAAATAATCGAGGTAAATTAAACGTAACAAAAGCGCCATTCCCTTACTCTAAATAAGAGAAACTTAATACGGAAACGCCCTATTTTTCCTTTTAATTAAACGACTGGAACAGTAGGCTATTTAACTTTTTAAATATATATTAAAACCTTTATTATTTTAAGATTTAAATTATAGCTGTATGCTCTCTAGGGAAATTGTATCGGTCTACTTAAATACCTACGAAAGTCGCTTTTTTTTCGAATTCGGGTAATTTCAGAAAGAAAATGCAAGTGCCGGTCTTTGGCTTTTTTTGGATTTGGTTCGTTGAAAACTGTCAAATTATTGAGCGGCAAAAGAAAGCGTAGGTATCTTGAAAATAGTCTGTAGGGCTCGCAAACTGCCCCAACGCTTTTGGTGTGGCTAAATTTAGGTTTATAATGGAATAATACAGGTTCGCCGTAAGATATCTTGTGAGGGTCTGAAAGCGTGACTGTCACGCCAGATGCGTGAGACTTAGTAACCCTGATGTTTGAATTACATGCTTCATTTCCGCGGCTTCTTCAAATATTTCATCGAAATCTATCCACTTGAAATGTTTTGACCTTCACTGTTAAAGTGCAGTTGGACGGTGATCACCATGGTTACAAAACAGACTCCGCTAATCGTTCTCTTATATGGACAGCAGGTGGCAGTGTTCGGCCACCAGTTAAAAACTTACAATTGGATCCAATGTCTAGGCGCCATGAAGCGGCGCATTTGTTTTCGAATAAAATAAATAAATAATGAGGACGAGACTGTCCCACAGTGCATATGTGGTCTTTGAGGATAGCGTAGAACAGAGAGAGATGATGAAGCACAGTCATTTCACTTCAGCATATGGTGTCAAACTATCTTGGTGCGATTGCCTCCCCAAACTAACACCATGGCTTGAAATAGAATGCGGAGACATTAGATCTTGCCAAACATCCAGGGCCGGAAAACATCTCCATGAGCTGCCAGCTCACTCACACATGCACCAGTATTTATAAACGTATGGTTATTTACCTTCAATGGCCACTGGAACGTGGGACCTTACCTGGAACACCAGTTAGATGCCATACACTATAGTAATACAGGGCAACCATAATTTTCTTGGGGGGGGGGTTTGTTTGTTTGTTTTTTTGACTGAGGTTCCCTGTGTTTCAGAGGTGCATGTTATAATAAACACTCCAGGTACCACCAACAGCTGAAACATTCTATGTTAGCTATAGGGAGCAGTGAAAGAAGTTCACTTCAATTTCAATTGACCATTGACTATTTTTTAGCCTACTTGACCAACTTCATAATCTTCAAGTTCTACTCTAAAAATAGTAATTTTCCTGTATAAAACTGTTTATCCCAAGAGAGAATACAGCCACAATGAATTAACCATTGCTTTCAGCCTTGACCATTTTTAAAATAAATAAATGTGAATTCAAATAAATATGAATTAGTCCCCCCTAACAAATATGTTGACTTTGTGGTGTAGTCAACTAAGGTTAATCAGTTAGCAAAAGTGAAATATTTTACAAAGTTATTAACATTTTGTTAGTCTCACACACTTTAAGTCAACACAAATCTTACTAATTAAAGTAGCCCATTAAACATGCAAGGTAAATTTAGAGATCCAGAGTGAAATCTGAATAGTCCAATTCAAACGTCAGTCTAAATCAGTGCTTAGAGATCCAGTGGGCTTCTCTGGTAAAGCTTCCAGTGAGCTTGGTTGTATTGGGTCTGCTGAAAGTAATGCTGTTTTAAGGCAAAGACATGACAGCTGTTACAGCCTAGGATGGATCTACGAGCTTGGTCAGTGTTCTTTCAAGGTTGCTGGGGGGGACGCTTGCTTCAGAAAAGGGACAGGGCCATACTGGGGGGGCCTTCGGGCTCCGCAGGTCTGGTCGTGTCCAAAACTCTGCAGTGCTAATGTCATAGAGGAGCTTCTGAACAATTGTGCATAGGTTAGAGCCTCTTTGTTAAGGCTGATGATATGTTGAGCACAGCCTTCTGGGGGACTACCAGAGTTTGGGTTTCTCCAGTTTGCTGAAACCGGGGTCTTTGCGGAGCTCCCAGTACGTACTGTTGGAAACCCACCTCTCCCTCTGGTTGGCATCGATGACCTTCCTGCGAAGAGACGTGTGATCTATGAGCAGGGCAGTCAACAGCTATGTTTCCATTAAAGTTTTGCGCAAATTACAAGCAAGTTTTCTGGAAGTCGACAGGGTTAAAATGTCAATAGGGTGCGTTTTCGTTAATGGATTTCATGCAAATGATACTTTTTATCGTCTCATCTCATACTTCAACATGGAGCAGGCTTATGTTACAAAAAGAATTGCTTATGTCTGTGGCTAACGTGTGCCATTTTTCTTAAGTTCATATTGAAAACAGCGATGAGGAAAGTTATAGCTCGTGAAATGAAACATGGGAATGATATAGTGTCTGTTGCTGATAATTAATGGAATGGACCCATCTTTTCATTATCTGTAAACACTTGTCTTACTGAGGGTCGAGGGGGGTCCAGAGCCTATGGGGAGGGAACAACCCAGGATGGGGTGCCAAACCATCGCAGGGCAGACTCACACACCATTCACTAACACAATCACACCTATGGGCAATTTGGTGACTCCAATTAACCTCAGAATCTCTTTGGACTGTGGGGGAAACAATAAGTAACCAGAGGAAACCCCATAATGACACGGGAAGAACATGCAAATTCCACACACAGGGAACTCGGGCAGAGACTCGAACCCAGATCCCAGAGGTATGAGACGACAATGCTAACCACTGCATCACCATGCTGCCCCTGGGACAGACCCCATGTGAATAATTAGCCAAACATAAATCACCCTGAAACACTGCATTTGCTTAGCTAAGAGGACACTGGCCCCACGAGTTCCGAAAGAATTATTTTTGTATACCAATAAATTATGTCCCATCAGTAATGTAAATTCAGATAGGTTAAATTATTATACTTACCATACATAACTGTAAATACTAAAGTACTTTTTTTGACTCACCACAGAAACCATCACATGCGAACCTAAAAATGTTTTTTTTGAGTGCTTTTCCAAAGGCTGAGATTTTCGGTTAGCATCCTCAAAATGCGCAATACTTAAGCTGGAACAATCACTAATGTAAAGGAAGACTGTAAGGACTTCTGACATCTGTATGGAACGGCTGAGCTAGCCTGACCCCAGCTTTCAGCCTTAATGGGAAGGACCTGTTCTGGAAATGCCTATGCTAACTGTGGTCTCAGATGTGACTCTAGATCTTCACAATGTATAGAGGTGTCACGTGAGATGACCTCTGATTTGACTGTAGTTGTGTACTCTAGTTCTCTGCACTTCTTAAATATCTTCACTACAGTTCCACGGATAACAGGACTCACTTGAAGAAGTGAGGCTGGTGTTTGACGTTATTTTCTTCCTGCCACTTTCTTCTGGTCCTCTGCAGGTCCTCAATGCGCTGTTTCTCTGCGGCTGCCAGATCTACTTTTCCCTCCTCCAAGTACCTGTTTGGCAAAAGAACCAGTTCATGCATTTCCTCCATCCATCCATCCATCCATCCTTCTATACCCGCTTCTAGAGATTAAACAAAATCTTCATTTACACAGCACATTACACACTAATTCTACAAAACACCTCTAAACCTTAGACTTCCATATGTACATTTTGGTGAAATTCTATGTTAAATAACGTGTGATTCTTCATGGTTTGAAATCTAGAATTTTATTTCGGATTTCAAATACCTGCTAGACAATGTAAAAAAAATGAGTCCACAGTTCGCACAGAGTTCAGCCTCTATTGGAAAAATCATGACAGTTGTGTAGCGCTTTTTCGAACCAGCAGATGGCAGCATTGTACACAGTACGATTCCATCCATCCATCCATCCGTCCATTTTCCAAACTGTTTATCCGACTGGGTCACGGGGGGTCCGGAGTCTATCCCGGAAGCAATGGGCATGAGGCAGCTAACAACCCAGGATGGGGGGCCAGCCCATCGCAGGGCGCACACACACACCATTCACACACACATGCACTCCTACGTGCAATCTAGCAACTCCAATTAGCCTCAGCATGTCTTTGGACTGTGGGGGGAATCCGGAGTACCTGGAGGAAACCCCACGACGACATGGGAAGAACATGCAATCTCCACACACGTGACCCAGGTGGAGACTCGAACCTGGGTCCCAGAGGTGTGAGGCAACAGTGCTAACCACTGCACCACCATTCCGCCCCTAGTACGATATCAATGTAGGCAAAAACCTAGAAGTGGCTTTCAGCTGTAAGGTCAAAGTTAACGTACCTCTGATCAGGGCGGAAACGTGCATCAGTTGTAGGCAGCAGGTCTTTCATCTCAGGACAGAGTTCATTGAGTTCGATTGCAAACCTCGTAAATCCGTAGTACAGCTCATAGTCGGTGGGCATGGATCCTAGAGGAGGAGATTTTATTTATGTATATTTAAGAACAATTTTTAAAAAACCTTATAATAGGGATTTCCACCTTCACGTATTTGTACCATGGGATAAATGCGTATATGAGGTATGTGAAGAGACTGGACTTCAAATCATACCATTATTACATGACCTGACAGGGTGAGAAATTATTCTAAATATACTAGTCATTTATTAAGGCTGCTGCTTTATTTTATAGTACTGAGGGAGCAGAAGTCCATTGATTGGTATCTCATAAATTCTTTCATGAGATTTATGAAAAGGGGGTTGGCGTATTCGCTAGACCATAACAATAACCAGTGAAATATGAGCCAGAATTAAACGGCACAAGCTAAGCTTGCAAATATTCGTTTTGCGCAGATACCCAGCCAGAATAATTCTCTATGCATTATGAGCCTCTTGTTGCTTAGGAGTGTGTATGCAGTTGGTGTGGTCCGTGGAGTAGGGCGCGGCCTAGTGGACGCGCAGTGATGCACTGCATTTGGGAGGGTTCTAGTCCGTTTGTCCCCAAGGCCTCAGTGGTACCTGGCCTCCAGATGCACTTGGCTGAGGGGGGCACACCGCAGTACAGGCCCTCGTGCCATTTGCCAAACAACCGATGTACCACTTTCCCTTCCTGGTCCATGATGAAGCCCTGGACCTCATTAACGTTCGAGCTCCAGTAGTTCCCCTGAGAGACAGCAACAAGCAAGTGAGAACAAGCCCGAGACCTCATTCACTTTCACTTATACTGCACGCAAAAAGCAGTAATTAAAATCGGCACAGCATTGTCACGTTTTATAAAGCAGTGAAAAGTTGATGAGCTATTTAGTGCCGGCTACGGTTCCCTGGAGATAGAACATCAATGGGAAATCGAGCCGTCCGATTGGCTGGTACCTTGACGAACGTTAGCTTGCAGATGCAGGCGGCGCTTCTGGTGTTCCTGATGGTGATTTCTCCGTAGTGCTCAATCCACCTCCGCCCGCTGAGAATGTTGTGTATACAGGTGGTGACTTTGTTCCACTCGTAGAGGTCGCCGAACCTGAAGGGTACAGCAATGACCTTCAAGACACAGCTCATCTGTGATATGAAGAACCAAAAACTTTTGCACCGGACGTGTTAGACTATATGGTAAGAGGCTCGGCGCATTTCTGAGACCAGAGGTGAAATCTGCATCCAGTGGTCGGCACTAGATCTTTTTTTGGGGCCCACAGACAATGAGGAATTTCAAAAAGATTAAGATTTGTAAACCGAACACACTTTCCTCTGGTCTCCACTTGGTGGCTAAATAGGTTATGCCCAGCTGGTGAGTCCTCAAGAGGAGGGTGAATAGCAGGTTCTAGGAGGATTAGGTTACTTGGAGGAAATAGAAATGGGGGCATGAGGTGAAGAAAGCAAAGTGCCTGGCTGGTTTACCTCGGTAACATGACGTTCACCGTCCCGACCGGCAGGATTTCCATAGATTTCCCCCAAAACTTGTTTTTCCATCTGACGTCTGAAAGCCAACAGTGACAAGACATTCTACTTAAAGCCAAAGCACACCAGTATCCAGGCCTGCTTTCAGTAATGGGATTAAAACTGTTTCTGTATTTTTGTGTCCTCTAAAAGTGAACGCCACGGTGCACAGGATAAAAATTCATTTGACATAATTTCATAAAGTCAGGACATTACACAAGACCTCGCCTTCTAACATGAGGTTTACGTCATGATACCGAAAGGAATCTTTAGCAACCTAGCAAGGCATGTCGATGTAAGGTAGTTAGGCTATTTATGGTGTCTTGACCTACCTTGCCAGAAGGTGAACTTTTTGGATTCACAGTGACAAGCAGAGATGGGTGGATGGTGGCTCACCTTGAAAATAAAAAGTAGATACATTAAAAATATATAGTAAAACAGGGTTTATTTTTGGATTTGGACTTACCTCATCACCATAGAAGTTCAGCTCAGTGTGAAACGTAACGAAAAGGTCTTGCCTTTACAAGCAATCTCAGCTTTACTGCGCTACACGAGTTTTGGCCAGCATAGTTTATTCGGGACCGTAAAGAGGTCTTAATCGCCCAAGGGACTGCTGCAGCACAGAGAAGCCAGCTTTAGGACAGCTCCGAATTTCAGAGAAGTTGAGAAAGGGCACATCGCAGAACTCCTAATGTTCCAGATGTGACAGTACAGATTTGCACCGTGTTATTCAGAACAAGCCGGAGCGATATCAAAAGGAGAGTTATCTATCTTCATCTGCGGTGTGAGGCAGCCAAGATATGGCTGCAATAACAAAGATGTCAGCAGAGCTGGAGCCAAGCGCGGGACGAAAAAACGCAGCTGGGACTGAAGCTTCTTTTCAAAAGAACAAGGACATGAGAGGGACAGGAAGGCCTCGGGGGACTTGGCTTCTGTAGATAGAGATGGTAGCTGGAGAGGGGCATTATGGGAATGAAAACGAAAGGCCCCAGGCCTGAGAAACACGTTGCAAGTCTGTATTCTTGAAGGGTAATTAAATGAGATCTGAAGGCTGGGGGTTTCATGCAAATTAACGACCAAAAAATAAAAACTCCCAAAGCTGATATTTAAATTTAACTTTTTTTTTTTTTCTTCAAAATAAAGTCATTCACAGATCAAACTACCTACTTAAAATAATCATACGTTTACAAATGTTCTCAAACAATTCCAGCCTTTGGGCAAAAGAAACACATTAAAAATAACTGTTCCTGGATGTTAGCTGACGTCACATCATACCTGCTCGGAAAAAAAGCGGAGTCCCTTGTCTTCTCGTATGCATTCGTAGGTCTCGCCAAGCAGAGGGTTGAACGGTTTACTTCCTGCTCTGTAGTAGGTGGATGAATACCCAGAGACTGCAAAAGCAGCAACAATGACCTTGAGGAGAACAAACCAGTCATTACTTCAGCATACAAATCAACCACAAGGGAAAAAAAACATGCCAAACATACGTGGAGCTTGCTACTCCAGAAACAAAGACTGGGAAAGCATCCTAATGCACGGGACATTAAAGTCCACCGTCCTCAATGGCTATGGCTCCCTCAGCTGGATGCTACCAATAACTTTTATGTGCGGCTCGCTGGAATCACTGAAACCAGCCGTGCTTGTTATGTTACACAAGCTACAAAGAGCAGGAGTCACGTAATTGTTCTCCTAGAATGGCAGTATGAGAAAGGCGACAGTCATGCGGGAGGGAGTGCTGGCTTACAAGTGTCAGAGGATAGTAAAACCAACGGCTTGAAAATGGAGGGCTCTCAAAAATAAGCACACGCCTTCGTGTTTTTGAAGGAAGGGAACTAAGTGTATAGTATAGAAAGCTGCTGACAAGACCTATTAAGGAATAAATGGGAGCTTCCAAGGGGCACGGCTCGTAAAATCTGCCACGGCGCGCAATCGCTCAACTGTGAGGAGGAATTCTGGTGGAATGTAACCGGAATCGCTCTGCGCCGGATAAAAAGGGGGAGAAGGGTTTCTCTTGACCAGTGAACTTCTCGCTCACTGCTTGAAAGACTCCTAACAGCCCTTTGGCTGCTCAGTGTTATGTCACTGTAAGTGAAAACGTTGCAACTGGAAACGTATAAAGACAACAATACTCTTGAAGGGGAAGTGGGTTGTCAGGGTGAGCCTTCCCCTGCTGGTTGTTGGAGGAAGGAACAAGTGTAATGCAGAGCTGAATGGTGTAACCCGGGTAAATGTACAAATCTTTCATTTAGAGCTCCACTTGCTGACAATATCCTGAGGCTGTATGTATCAGGGGCCAGGTTCACAATCTCAGGGGTCACCTGGGCTTGTGTGTTTCCAGCTTTCTCTCAGGAGCAAAAACAGACAGGGTGTTTGTAGCGTTTACAAATCACGTCTAAAATTCATCTTCCACCTTCTGTACCATATTAAATCTCTCAAACTGTATTTTTAGACAAGTTTTAACAATGCCAAGTTTCGCATGTTACTGCATCATACCCTTAGAAGGAGAGTCAGTGCTAGGAGCGTACCATAAGTTAATTTGTGACGAGTACTGGGGACGTACCATTCTCTCGTAGGGGTCCTCGGTTTCGGCTGCCTTGTCCAGCAGCTCACTGTATTCCAGCTCCTCGCACATGTGCTGCAGGGTATTGAGCGGCTCATTCAGCTCCACCGGCATGGACACCTTCGATAGGTCCTTCCCAATGTTGTTCCTCAGGATATTCCACAGGTTAATGTTACTGGTGTCAGGGGTGGGGGCGGGGAGGCATGTGCGGCGTCCGTTTCGGAAGGCCCCGCCTCCCAAATCGCCGTTCAGCACTGCAAACAGCAGGATGTGTGTTTTTAGGTGGGGAAAGAGCAAGGGCTACAAAATAGCACGACAGTCCTAAGGTGACCCTAGACTTCCGTACAGGAGAATGTTGTGAAACTCCCACTCTCCACTGAAACACCTCGAAATTACAGCTACCTTGTAAGATACCATGTATCTTAGCGAAAACAACCAAGTTAATAGCATTCAGTCAACTGGATCACTGAGAAGAGCTGCTGATATTAAAGAAGCTTGTCAAGGGAAGAGTGATCTTTAGGTAGCGCATTACACGATGCATCACGCAGCACCTCGGAGCCATTCAAGGTCAGGCCCGCCCTGCTTAAAAAGCGGCAAAGTGAAGCTCAGCACAGGACCCTCCCCAGCACGAGCGGCACGGATGCGTACTTTGTCGAGAGATGTTATCCGTCACGCTGGCATTGTCCTCGGAGATGTTATCGCTCACATCGCTGACGTATGACTCATCATCTGAAGCCTGGGGATAGAAACGGGAGGGTTTCGACTCAATCGCTGACCATTTAGAATCATGGTCGGGGTTATAAATGTGTAAAAAAAAAAAACCTGATCTCTGTTAGCTAAACCTCCGGCCAGTGCCCCCAGCGGAGAATGCAGGATGGTGTTCAGATTTCTCCATCAAAGAGAGCCAACATCTGTAGAAGGCAGTTAACCGAATGATCTGAAAACGTGCAAGGGTAAATGCATCCTGCACCTTATCTACTACAGCTTATCTACCAGCTGGATAAACAATTCGATAATAACTGTATAGTGTTGAGTTTTTGTGATTTTTCTTTTGTGGTATAATTCCTTTTTCATTTAGTTATATAGCGTTCATCATGTCTACAAGTTTGTATCTTTGTCTATATGTGCAGCTGTAGCTGAAGCAATTTTACGCCCTGATCAATAAAGTTTTTCTAATTCTGATCTGATTCTGATCTGTTTCTCAGGGTGGTACAGTGGCAAAGGCCACTAACTTGTAAACAGTAGACTGTGGTGTATTTCCCCTGCTGTTGTACTCTCCAGTGTGGCGCTTAACCTAAGCCGGTCCAATAAAATACCCATATGTATAAATGAGTAAAAACTGTAACTCGGTTTAGATAAAAGCATCAGTTGATCGGCTAAATGTACTTCAGCTTCCTGCCTGAACAAAAAGTGCCTGAGATGAAACTGAGCCATGCGGACAGCCCAACAGCACACCGTGGTCAACCGCCCACGTGCTACTGTTGTGTGATCCTTCCCCCAGGCCCTATGAGGCATCTCCCAGGGGGTCGAAGCGCCATTTACACGTCCGGGGAATGTCAGGAATGACAACTGGAGCTGTCATGCCTCAGATAAAGTCAACAGCCATGGAGATATTGCCTGTTGACGGATACCAGGGTCGTGGACCTGTACGTCAGGGTAGCAGCAAAACAGATCTTTGGTCGAACGATAAAGAAGAGAGCTGTCAAGGTAGGGAACTGAAGGTAAGGGTCGAACCTTTCATGCATGAATTATCAAATTTCTAGGTGGTTGTCTTATACCGCCGGATTTCAAAGGCAGAATTGACTCTTGGGAGGACTTGTCCACGAATATAATTAATCATGAACCCACTGCTTACCAGCGTTTTATGTTTGACTAAAATAACTTTAAATCAACTGTCCACAGTTGTGGACACCATATGAAAGGGGTAAAGTAGAAAATCCGCAGTAATGGTGAAAGCAGTAGTGTGGAACCAGACTATAAAGGGAAAAGACTGTCATTCCTTGGTTGCCATTTCTGACCTTCTAACCTGTTTTACTTCAGGTCTTCACACCCAGCTCATTAAGTGCTGGAAAACCATCGGCATGATGACATAACCACGATTAAAGTGTCTCGGCAGCGGATTCAGAGGCCGCTCCTCACGCTCCCCTGCTCAGCTCCACCCAGAGGGCCCCTCACCTCATTTTCTGATGAACTCGCCGACAGAAGCACTTCCTGGGCGTCGAAGAACTCCGACACGGACTCGGACATGGAGAGCCTGCTCTCGTTGGACGTCTGCTGAGTCAGAGGGATTCCCGCGCAGATCGGCTCGCCTGGCTGGAGGATGGGGCAGACACAAGCGGCTGAGAAGAACCCCATCGAGTCCCGAGAAAACCCTTGCCCATGAATTTGCAGGAGGAATGTTAGATACCCCCAACAATGTCCAGCTCCATAAATAACCCTGCCTAGGCCCTCTATTCTTATTATTTATGTGATCCATAGCAGCAAATGTGCAAAGCTTGCAGCTCTGAACCCCATATGCGTCCAAAGATGGTTTCTGCAGATGATGACAACAGTCTCCCTCCCCCGCAAGGTCTTAAGTGTTCATGACTGCTTAAGTCTTCCTTCCATCTCCAGTGATGACCAAGTCAGCATGTTCCTTCAGTTATTTAAGGATCACAACTGAAATTGTAATGGACAGACAGCAGGCTTTTCAACCACTGGCGCAAAACGGAAAAGCTCAGTAAGCAACAACACAGGATCCATTTTAGGCGATTTATAGACAGGAGGGACAAGACTGACAGGTCATGCTGACAGTTCGACAACAATCAATGATCAATACGGTAATGATCAATGACCCCATTAACATCTTGAGATGACAGAACCAGCCTCGCCGTCATGTAATTATTGATGACCAGCAAAATAATTGCAGAGACATGCTAATATACTGTAATTAGCCTCCATGTGAACACCTGACCACACTCAACCTAGTGAGGATTAATGCGTCCAGGTGCCACCACACTAGTGAAGCTATGGAGTGACACTCTTCGATTATAGGCATCACATTCTGTCCATTCAAGGGTCAATGGTTTTATTTAATTTTTAAAAAAGGAAAAAAAAAAGAAAAATGCAAGAGAAAATGGTTATCAGTACCTCATCGGGGCTGGGAATGATATTCACGCTGACCACTTGCTCAGACAGGACGGACTCTGAATGGATGCGGCTGAGTCGGGTTCGAAGCTCTGCATTTTGGGTCAGTGCCTAATGAGCAGTCACGACAGATTACCAAACGAGCTTTTTTTCTTTAATTACTCTGTTTGCCTGGCTAAAAGACATCTCCAACAGCGTTTATTCCACAGACGTTCAAATAACAAGCACGGTGACATAAATCAAAGCAGATTACAGCTTTAATTGTGGCTTGTACACATGCGGACGGGTTGACGACGTATCACAGACGCAGAACGCAGGCTAGTACTTAACGTCTTAGTGTGAATGTACACATACACACCCACACAAATGCAAACCCTGTATTATTACTTGCCTGCTCATTTCTAATATATTTTCCCCATCCTGTACCGATTCATATTGCCTTGGTTTTGTACAGCAATAGCATTCAAAACTCTAGATGTTGGCACTGTCATCTTTCTATCCCATACTATTTACCAAATACTCTTTACTTGATTATGAGGAATAAATAAGTAAAAATAATGGGTTGTCTGCAATGCAATTTTGCATCTAATGAAAGTAAAAACATTTGCTGGAATGGAGCACTTGATAGCAGTCAAGAAAATGCCATTTCGGGGAGAGAGGAGAAAATAAATGTGTTAGTAAATATTTTGTGAGTGACTGTCAGTTTCGATTGGAAATGTTTCCCTGGCACCGTTACTGTGAGCATTAAGGGCCGCCTGAAAAACAAACGGTATTAATTATTCAAGAATAACGAGTCTTGTGACACAATGCACGGTGATTGCGGTGGTCCGCTGGGGGTGCGTTTCAATTTTATCGCCGGGCACATGAAGGCGTCCTGGCGGGAATTAATTAATGAACTACACTCCACGTGAAATCACATGTGGGAGTCTGCCTTTTCATTATCCCCCCCTTCCTGAAACGGGAAACCTCGGCTGACTGCTTCACGGACGTACGGCTCTTTATTCGCAAAGCTGGCGTGACCTGTCGCCCATTATTGTGGTCTCTGTTCAAGTTGTTTGATTAATAGAAGGCTGACCTCACAGGCTCTTAAGAGTGCTGTGGCCAAAGGGCGTTGCATAGTAAAATTACGTTTTCTAAACAAACACAGTCAAACGAACACCTGAAACTCAAAAGTCTGCGAAAGCAAAACCTACCAGGTATCACAATGGATAGCATTCATTTACACTAGGGGTGGGCAATCTTATCCACAAAGGGCTGGTGTGTGTGCAGGTTTTTGGGGTAACCTACAGGTCAGCTGTTCAAACCCAGGTATGAGGACTCTTCAGCCAATCAGTCCTATAATTAGTAATCAAACTAAGGAGTTGCAGTGAAAACCCGCACACACAGCGGCCCATTCTGGATAAGATTGGCCAACCCTGATTTACGCAGTGAAACCTCTAGGACTATAAAATATATTTAATCAATTTTAAGTGGATATCAAAGTCATACCTCTGTGCTACCTATGAGATATATATATATATATATATATATCAATTGTAGGGTATAGGCAAACTGATTTTTTGGAAAAAATTTGGAGCTCATTTTCTCAAAATGTTGTTTTTGTGGGATAGCCCACTTTACCTCTCAAGGGCACATTTGTGAGAGGGTCACTGTTTACTGAGACAGAAGTATAGGACAAAATTATATTTACTGCTGTGATTAACATGCGGAGGATAAACTCAAAGAACAAAAATGCTTATTGGGAGGCCAGCATATTTGAACACAGAAGATGTATCACTCTGTGGTTAGTGGTTGGTCTTTAAAATATATTTCTTTGTAAATTTATATATAAATAGGTAAAGTACCACTACTTTACGATACAAAATCTGATAATGGAGCTAGACATTTGAAATACAAAAAGTAGGCAAGTAGAGGAATTGTAAAATTGACGCTATGTAAATGTGTTAATTCATAATCTACATCTCATTCAACTAGATGAACATGACTGGGATTCGAAGGCTTACAAGTGAAAAATCAAATCAGAATCACAGAAATCTGCCTAAATGATTTTACTTGTCAATGACCCTCCACAAAGAAGGCTGGACAAATAACATAAAAATGTACCAATTCTGATTTATTTACTTTCTTTAGCTGTTAGTGAGACCCATTACTCTCATCTCCATTTATGCTGGCATGCAATATTTAATTCTTTCCAGTAATTTTTGTTGATGAAATATTTAGTCTTCAACATCCCCAGTGACTTAACTATTGCTGTCAAGGGCGAATGGTTTATGCTTTTGTATAAAAATGTGTCTCAGTTTTTTAAGTTGGGCTTGCTCTAAAAATCAAATCCAAACAGAAAAATGTTTGCTTCTGATCGACTGATTTACAGTTGAATTATTCATATATTAATAGGTTAACCTGCTAGTTATTGAGGCTACTCCATTCAAAGTTCTTTCTCATTTTTCTGTGCGTGATATTTTGCGGTTTCTACAATTGCACCTTATTCAATCTACCCTAACAGCTCACGCAGAGTTAATCTAGTGGTGATTAAATTGCATTAGAGAATGTATTTACTGTTTTTATCCATTTAAATCAGCATGTAATCTGTGGAATTCAAACACTGATCGTTCACACTCATATGAAATTTATGCTTTACGGTGGGTCTCACAGTGCTTTTGGTTTCATTAGCAGCTTTCATTGGCTCATGAAAAGCATCTCGTATGACAGACCATGACATTCATATTTATATTTTTTCTGGTTTGCGATAGACAAAACAAATTCAGAAAGGAAACAGTTACATTACCATATTTGCTGTAATATCGCGGATGCAGAAAATTCACAAAGGAGGGAAGGAGGCAATCGAGGGGAAACATGCAAGGCAGACCACCGAAGTGCGGCAGTGCCACCCGGGACAACCCACCTGGGAGAGGGACCTCCTGAGGGACAGAATCTGGGCAGTCTGTCCCAGCTTCTCCTGATCGGAAAAGATCTGCTTGATTTTCTCCTTCTCAATTGCTACGGTATTGAAGGCTGATTTCAGGAGAGAGTGAACTGTAGGGG
>JAODJX010000037.1:9665004-9683450 GCA_026776945.1 Isichthys henryi
GCCCCCGCCGCCCCCCCCCCCGCCCCGCCCCCGCCCCCCCCCCCCCCCCCCGCCCCCCCCCCCCCCCCGCCCCCCCCCCCCCCCCCCCCGCGCATCGGAGGCATATGGCATGTGATCTTTCCTTTAGTTCCAAGCGTAAACCAGGTGAGAAAGTAATTAAAATGTAATGAAATTTAATCAGACAGGCTGGCCCAATTACTGGCAGCTAACCAGCCCTGAATGTCACCACTTTACAGCTAAATACGACATTTCATTTCATTCCAAACAATGCATGCATCCCATTCATAATTTACAATCGGTTTTCAAACACAGAGTTGTGTAGACACTCATTTCCCCCCCAATATGTATTTCTAACACCTATTATTAAAAAGGTAAACAATTTAATTCCACCCATTCACCCACCTATCTTCCAACAGCTTATCCTGCTTAGCATCAGGAGAGGGCTTGAGTCCCTCCCAGGAAGCACAGGGCATGAGGCTGGCTGGGGTCACTCTGGACCAGCAGTCAGCAAAATTCAATTCATTTCAATTTTATATAGTACCTTTGCCAACATGGTTGATCAAAAGCACGTAACACGCGATCAAACAACAGTGGAATTTGCGTACTTATCTCCGTTTAGGGTGAACAGAATACCGTAAATAAAACACCATAGTTTGATAGGAGACAAAAGGCTCTGAGGGTGCAGAACTAACAGCTGCAACAGCATGGCTGCACACTGTGAGCTGAATTTCCAGGACAATAATTTAATCCACGTGATCTGCTAGAATGACGAAGTGTAGACGGCGTGTAATCTCCTCGTCGCCCCGCCTACGCGTACACTCATTGGCCTTTAAATAATGTTGATGTTGAAATTCCCCTGCCACTCATTAACGGGTCTGACGCCATGACGTGGAGCTTGACTGAGTGCTAAAGCTCTGCCTTTTTAAGAAAAGGTATCGGGAGGATAAATCGCAAAAACGGAGCCTGCAAAAGCAGGTCGGCACGGTGCCGGCGTTCGGAGCAGGGCTTGGGAGGTCCGGCAAATCGGCTTTTTTTGCGAGCAGAAAGCAAAACGGGACGCGAAGCGCTTTACCTTAGCCTCGTGCCCGGCACTGGTGGCCAGCTGGGGGGACTCTGGGCGGCTGGCAGGGGGAGGAAATGCCCGCAGGGATGCGTCACGGGGCGAGCGCACGATCTCGTTCTGCCGGTACAGCCGGTGATGCCGCAGCTTGGCCACCCAGGAGTCAAACACTTCCTGCGACTTCACCTGTGTGGCAAAGGGGCATCAGTGACCCCGTGAGGCATTGATACAGTGACCGGCAGTGGGGCAGCGCTCACCTTCAGGTGATAGATGTGTTCCTCGGTGTCCAGGTCGATTCTCCTGGCCTTCTTCTTTATGGACATCACGGACAGACCCACGTCGATGCTGCCATGCAGCTTCCCCTTCTGGACCTTTGGATATGGCATGGAAGCGAAGGTGCCACGGCGATGGCAGCACAGGGCTGGGTCAGAATGGCGAGCGCGAGGGCAGGCACTCTTCAGGCTAGCTTTAGCTCAACTATGTTTGTGCGCTTCTCTTAGAGACAAACACAACTGGGACATCTTTATTTATCTCACCCCAAAGAGAAAAATAAACCGGGTGCCCGTCTCCCCAGTTTTAGCGTCAACATTCAGCCGTTCCAGAAAATGAAAATAACACAATCTAAAATTGATCAGTGACTTTAGCGGGTCCTACAAAAACAGACGAACCATAAACTTCAAAAGGTTGCAAATTATTGATCTGCTGAGGGCTGCTGCCTGCTGACATCATTGGCTGCTAATGCGAGGCAGTTACAACGGGCATCGGTCAGCCACACGCGAGAGGAATGAGTCCCAGCCCCCGGCTGTTGGGGGGGCGGCATGCCATGCGTGATAGGAGAGGAGGGACAGAGGAGGCCTTACTTACGTCGATGGGTGACTTGGTGTATTTCAGAATCCCGTTGTCTAGAATGAAGAAACGCTGGTGATGTAAAGACACGGTTTGGTTAGAGGAGAGTGGATGGGGCCAAGTGAGGGAAAGTGTCCCGTACGCGAAGGCTGTAGGCCATGTCCACGCCATGCTACCTTGTGCCACCCCTTCAGGGGCCACTTCCTCTTCTTCAGCATGAAGCCCTCGTGCTTGTCTGGCCGCTGGACGTTAGTCTGGCCGATCTTCAGCCCCTCGATGATCTCCCAGCTATCCGTCTCCTTTAGGAAAAGTGGGTAGGTGAGAGAGGCTCACAAACTGGGGGGAAACGGCTAAAGAAAGACAGAACCCCACGATCGACAGGCCCCCAACGGTGTGCTCTCCTGCCCCCGACGGTGTGCTCTCCTGCCCCCGACGGTGTGCTCTCCTGCCCCCGACGGTGTGCTCTCCCGCCCTCGTCGGGGTGCTGTCTCACCCCAGACGGTGTGCTCTCCTGCCCCTGACGGTGTGCTCTCCCGCCCTCGTCGGGGTGCTGTCTCACCCCCGACGGTGTGCTCTCCTGCCCCTGACGGTGTGCTCTCCCTCCCTCGTCGGGGTGCCCTCCCACTTAGCATTTTTGCTTGGTCTACAATTCTCAGCAGCTTTCCTTTGGAGTGAAAAAATGGCTCGTCCTGTACTGGGTTCTTTCCAAAGCCTGTCTCCAGGAAAAAGAGGGAATCCTCCCCGCTTTCTGTACTTCATTTAACCTGCTCAGACTGCATCATTTACCTCCAACTGCGACAGCATAAAGTGACTCAGGACTGAATCAGGCTCGAAAGTAGAACAGTTACACCATATAAGTGATCAGTAACAAACACTTCTGCTTATACCACATATGACTCTACTAAAAAAAAGAAGTATATTCAGCTCACTGTTCTCAGACCATGAAGTTGTGCGTATTTATCCTTGTCCTCTGCCCCCCTCCCAAGCCGACACATGCAGTGTGAACGCGTGCCCCCCTCAGAGGCCAGTACTGCAGTCCCAGGTCCCTCCTCCTACCTGCAATAAGGTAGGAGCCACATTACACAGGCAGAGGACAAATGCTCCCCTGAGGGAAATTACGGGTTACAACCCCACCCCGGTTTGAAAGGAACTGCCGAGTGTCAGCAAGCTATGTCTGCTGGAGAAGCTTTTCTCCACTGGGTGGGAGGAGCAGAGCCAAAGAAGAAGCTCGAAGCAGCCAGGCCCAAATGGGGAGATTTCCTGTAAGCTAAGACTGAAGCACGGGCAGTAAATACGGTGACAGAATCATCCGGAAATGAAAAACAAGAAACGCTCAAAAGTCAAGGGGCTAAAGAATTAGTGAGTATTTGAATCTGGGTCTGCCGCCAAGTGCACAGGACACAGTGTGTGCGCAGCAGTGTGTATGGGGCAGTGTGGGCAGGGCAGTGTGTATGAAGCAGTGTGTGAGGCACAGGTGTATGCAAGTGAGTGTGTGGAGCAGTGTGTGCGAGGCAATGTGTGCGGGGCAGTGTGTGTGGAGCAGTGTGTGCAGGGCAGTGTGTGCGAGGCAGTGTGTCTGGGGCACTGTGCATGGTGCACTGCGTGTGGGGTAGTGTGCGCAAGGAGTGTGCCTGGGCCACTGTGTGTGGCATACTGTGTGATGCATAGTGTGTGTGGGGCAGTGTGTCAGGGGCACTGTGTACTGCGCAGTGTGTGCGGGGCAGTGTGTGTGGATCAGTGTGTGTGGCACAACAGAGCATCCAGGCTGCTGCTGGACAATATAAACACAATCGATCTGGGATGGGGAAAAGTGCAGACACGTACGGCTCAGTGTCGGCATGTAACACCCCCTCATCTCCCTAGGGGAGTGTGTGTGTGTGCATGTGTGTGGAATGTGCAAGTCAGCAGCAATGCGATGTGAGATGGGAGGGTCCACAGAGGCTTCAGGTGGTGCCTGAACTACTCCCCCAAAATGCGGGCAGCAGTTGCCTAACCAGGAGGTTTTTGTGATCGGATGAAGTTGTCTGTGCACCCAAGCAACTTCTCCCCCTCCATCTGGGGCTCCGTCTTAAGACAAGTTCATTTCAGAGGCTCAGCACAGCTCTGTCATAATCATGTCTTTAATTGGTCCATGGCCTCCCCGCAGTGACCAATCAGACAAAGCCCATCAGAGCTGCTGCAGAAGCTGTGACCACCTGGCTCAAACTACTCTGCATACCCCTAGGTCTTCACAACGACCATTATCGACACGGCACATAACACACGTGACAAAGGGGGTCTTTGTACAGTCTTCGCCCACCCCAATGCCACGTGGAGTGATTTACTGGAGTCTCTACCCTCTAGTGACTGAGCGCCAGGTGCAATTTCATGAGTGTGGGTGGTGTTTTACAACACTGTCAGCATCGTCATACGAGTGCATCCAGAAACTCCCCAACAGCATCTCAGTCACTGCAAGCATCAGTCATCACTGGCCAGAGAAGATCCAATCAGCTGCGCTAGTCTCAGTATCCCCCTCTCTCAGCTGAGGACAGCCCTGCATTGGAGAAGAGCCCCCAGCTCGTAAACCGTCTGTTTGTGGAAGCGGGTGGGTTTCCCTGCATCCAGGCTGATACGAATGCTGGGAATTCACACCTACACATCGCGGATAAACAGAAGCTGAGCACAAACTGTACCGCATTCAATGTGCTGGGATTCCTCTTAAAGTAACTGTTATTGTGGCAGCCAGAGTGCAGCTGAATACAGCACCGGCCAGAATTATCTGAAACAAAATATCTACATCTATATACGGCCTTTGCGACTGCACAGCTGATCTTGTAAACCAATAGGACACAAAGTACAATTGGAATCGACTTAATTCAAAGGTGTAATCATCTCAGAGGCAGACAAGTTCATCGAAACAAACGCTGACAAACATACAGCCACAAAATCCAGTCCGGCAGGGGAAAGAAGTTCCCCTTCAAAATAAGGGTCTATTTGAATTAACTGTGTTTACAGTAAACAGCATGCAGCCCAAACAGTTAAAAACAGACTAATAATTACCCCATTAGGGGCATGTGAATCTGACGTCTCTGACATTATAAAGACCTCCCCTATTTGATTTTTTTTTTTTTAAAGCACTGTTACTCTGTTTACAGTAAATGAGATATTACCACAGTGTACAGCTGCTCTTTCAGAAATGAATATTAAACTGAGGTGACTTCAAGGTCTCAGAAAAACCAATATGTTTTGGCATTGCAGCGTCTTATAAGCTGAACACTTTAACCCAGGTGGGCTTAAAGCGCAGTTCAGTGTTCTGTATGAATTTGGTGGAAGGGGTAAACATGGTACCTGGCTTTAATCAAAGGAGTATCACTTTCAGGAAATCAGAGGGACATGTTTATTGTTCCTTTATCCCCCTTCCCAATTCCAAACATTGTCAGGAATGCACGAAAAGCTCGGCAGATGTAGTCTGTAAACAGCGGAAACCCAGGTAACTGGAGCTGGCAGGGGATGGGGGGGGGTGCGTTCATTAAGAGCGGCTTCTCCCGTTGGCACAATGCACCAGGCTCTTCTCTGGAAGCCATCGCCCAGGGTTACCGGCACTGCATCGCCTACACGTCCAACTCCCCATTCACACCACCATTAATTATTCACATGGCACCCACAGGGAAGCTTGACGTCCCAACCACTACGCACAACATGCAGGTCTTTGCAGGAGCTCCATTCTCGTGGGAGCCCTTGTTTGCTGGGTGTGCCGTGTGAGAGGACACCATTTACAAGCATAAACATGGGGCTGAACTTGCTAAAGACGCTAAACATTCTAATGATGCTAAATATGCTAAAGACACTAAAGCCCCTAAACATGCTAAATCCCCTAAAGATGCTAAATCCCCTAAACATGCTAAATCCCCTAAACATGCTGAAGATGCTGCAGCCCCTAAACATGCTAAATCCCCTAAAGTCACTAAAGAAATTAATGATGCTAAAAATGCTAAAGACACTAAAGATGCTAATGACATTAATACTTCATACTTCAAATGAAAACAAAATAGTGTCTGGTAGAGTCTCATGGGAAACAGCCCTAGGACAGACATTAATGGTCTTTCAGTGAGAACAAAGTGAAAACTGCAACTGTCAGGCTGAAAATTGCAACCTCTGAACAGAAACCGTCTAGTTTTCGCATTGACCTTCCCGTTAACCTTGTTCTTGCCTGACAGCTCTGCTCAAACCCTCCCTGACACATTGCATCTCCTCCTTATCCGTGCTCTGTGCAGAGATCAGCTATTTCGAGCCTCCCTGACCCATTTTGGTCCGTCTGCGGGGTGTCCCAGAAGCCCGTCTCCAAGTACCCTCCCCCTTGCGCCGCTCACCTGCCGGCTGTCACGCTGCGAGGAGGATGAGGACGAGACGCTCTTGTGTGTGGGCGTGGAGGTCTTGGGTGTGGAGCTCCTCTCCTCGGCGCTCATGGCGCGGGTCTGGGGACTCCGGTTGTGGTGATGGGACATGGCCTCCAGGTGGCGTTGTATGTGATCCCCGGCTCTGCGGCAAAGAGGAAGTGACATCTTCAGCTCATCCCGACCAAAAGTGCTGCCAAACGGCTGGTGTCGGTGCCACTTTTGTCTACATTACACATCTTCTGAGAAATGCCATGGACAGCAGCCACACCCTGCTGAAACCCAGTTCTTTGCTAATCATTTCGCAGGAGAAGTCGCTTTGGACCTCATCCAAAACTTGCTATTTAAAAAAATCCCTGCCAGTACCCATTCATTTAAAAAGTATTTATAGAAAGCCTGGACTTGAAAGCCCTTTCTGTCTTTATTAAACTGCTCTTCCTCCTCAGCCTCTGATTAGTGTTTGTTCTTGAGGACAGGCCCTGTCCTTCCCTAGTGGACCCCTGTAATTCTCCTGGGAGGGGAGGGAAGTCCATCTCCCCCCAAGTCCTTTTCCCTCCTGTCTCATCTCCATGGTAGTTAGCCCAGTCATCAACCAATAACCCAGCTCCCCTTTGCACACGAAAGCATACGATAGGTTCATCATCCCTTCCCTTCTCTTCTAGAGATGAAAAAGAATGACCATCAACCCTTACATAACCACTACGGGAGTGTTGACTGTGACACACAGCTCATGGTCAATCTGCACAATCCAAAAGTTTGCCAGTTTATATTAATTGAAAAATACGACTCCCTTGATAGCCTAAGATTCATTGGCACGGTTTCTCCAGAACTCATCACTCCTTGTTAGAGGGACAGATGTTATCGTCTTTCTGGGACCTCCATCCTGCAAGACAGGCCCAATCTCGGACATCACCCCGGTAACTGAAGCTGATCCCGACTGGTCATCGGCGTGAATCAGAGGTGTTTCCAGTACAGAGATGCCATCTTTGCAGCTACTGCTCTTCAGCAAGTGTCAGCCGAGATACAAGGTCACTGCAACACCTGCTGACTTGGATACTTTCCGGTTTAATGTGCGGTAGGAGGTCTGTGGAATGGAAGGCTATGCTGAGATAAACAGGAAAGGGGGAGGGTGGCAGGGTAAGATGCCATTTTGCTGGTTTTCAACATGAACCATGTGGCAAAGAAAGAAAGGAGCCCCAATCACAACATGACCAAAACCTGGAGTCTATGACCCTCTGTAGAAGACCAAAACACATCAATCACTGTTTCCTCTGCTGTCTATAGACTCTCATCCTGTATCCTGCCCACTCATGTATAGCCCGTCCAACCCGCTGTTTGAGGGGGAGGAGCCCAGCTGGCTCGTTTATGTCAGGTCACATCTGATTGGCTGAACCCTCACGTCTCCACCCCCACTGTGGTACTGTGAGACTTTACAAAAGGCCCCAATTTGCTGCATGTATGGTTCAGGCTTATGCCTTACATCACGTTTAACCACACAGGGGCCAAATGGGATACATGCAAATTATCTTTCATCAACCAAGTTGTTCAGTTCATTGACAGTTTACCAAAATAAAGATAAATTCAGCTATTTTCCTTGTGAGTCAGGCTTTATTAGAAATCTGCAGGCACCATGTCTTCCCAGCAGGACCCATGCGGACCTGTTTTTCACACCGTGTAAGCGGCGCTCACCACACGCCCGAGGCCACGCTCGTACCACGGCACACCGTCATTCATTATTTACTCATGGCCACACAAGCACGACAGGCACCACCCCCTTCTCTGTCCTTAATGGCTGTACTGGGACAAATCCAGCTTCTCTGACCTGGATGAACGTTCCCACCTCTGCCAGGCAGAGGACTGAGCGTACCCACTTTGCTACAGTAATTCAGTGGTGGCCTCTCGCCAGACCCGGATGTAGCTAGAGCAAGATTTCTGCTGAGTCCTGGTAACCCCCAAGCAGAAGGCAGAAACGTAACCTCATACCAAACCTACAACACACTGAAAATAAATGGCTGCAACTCCGTGAAACTTGTCAGTGGTTATTGTGCTTAATAACCGAAACTGTTGATTCCCCCCCACGCAAAATATCTCACATTCATCAAAAGTCACGACTATTAAAGATGAGGTTCTGTCTGAAACTTGTAGCAACTGTTTCTAGGGTAACTTGTGTTTAACTGGTGGAACCAAATATAATGGAATTTGAATAGAATTTGGAATGTGTAATTTTACTGGTTGGAGGACCAACCCAATCGGCTAAATTTATCATTGGATGCAGTGGACCCTGGCTTTCTGTTGTTGATGGAACTTGGCCCCTGGAGATAAATAGTTGGGGACTCTTGGACTGGACCCAAAACCCAAGACTAACTATCTCCATATTTAGGTACTGAGCTCAAATATTTTCATGCTTCAGGCACCAGGGTTTGGCCCCATCTCCCACAGTGCCCCGCACTGACTGTTGAAAATGCTGCCAACCTTCAGTGAGTGGCATCATGTTGTCCCCAGAGGGATCCTTGCTGCGACCGAAAATTCTGCCAGTGTCCGGTTTGTTCTCCGCAGTTCCGTTTCCAAGCCTGTAAGCCTAACTGTTCAGAAAACCTCATGGAGAGATTAAAAGTGGCAACAACATCCGGGAACGGTGAATGGTAAGGTACCGCTGCGTCAACATGACAACCCGCCCAGCAGTTACACCCATTCACTGTGTCCGGGAAACGTTTAAAAAAATACAATGATGACAGCCATTCTGTCCTCCTACTTAACTGTGTTACACAGCGCTTTACCTGTCAATGGAGAGATACAAATCCTTTAACTATCATTATTAACATGATACAACCACAGCTGCTCTAACAAAACATCATCAGACTGGACTGTGCGTAGCTCTCTCTCATTGAGATCCAAAACATAATTACCAAACACTTCTTCAACTATATCGCACTAGAACTTGCATGCCCTCTGGACCATGCCCTGCCCCGTGCCCTGTGCCCTGTGCCTCGTGCTGGTCATGCAGGGCTCTTCTGGGATATGCAGTACAGAAAACGGATTGATGGATCTAGTGCTGGTTCTTTAATCCAAAATTTAATCATGCCAACACAGACACCAAAATCCCTAAAACAGTGGAATTCATCCAAATTGGATTAATTCAATTCTTTTAATTATTGCTAATTAATGAATTACTAATTACATTTCAGCATATTGAACCGCGTCCAGCTGTATTCCAAAATCCCAGTGCGCAGGCCAGCCGATCCTGATAGTTAATCCCCCTCATTTCACGCCACAATCACGGCCACCCTTTACAGGGCACATGGGCCCGTTTGTGCCAGTCGTTTAAGGCGAATTTGTTATTTTGAAGCCAGGCCGAGAAATGGGCCTCGGACAGGGGCAAACACAAATGATCACTCAATTCCCAGCTGGGTAAACCATCCACGCTGCCACAGAAACTTCTAGCGGGAAAGGCGGCCTCTGCGTAACACTCCTGCGTTTACATTTCACGTGTTAAATTCTCAGAATAAAGCCGTGCCTCACTAATTGCACTTTCTTTGACTTTTGCTCGTTTAATCATCCGAGAACAGCAGATTTACTGCCCAAACGTTCTTGCTTCCCCGACATGCCCGGAAAGCCGCAGAAGTGACCGATCTCCTTTTTATGAAGGATTTATTGTCACCTCCGTTGTTATGGGGTAACTGGGTCACATCGCAATATGTGTTTTTGTGCTTTTGTCATCTCTGCTCCGATTGCAGAGATGTATTTTCTTGCAGGTAGTGGCCTGATTTATTTAGCCTTATGGCTGCAGGGAAGAATTCAAGTATTGCTGTTTACCGGTCCATCCATCTAGCCATGGGCGTGGGGCTGGGAGGTTAGTCCATCGCAGGATACACACACACATACACACACACACACACACACACTCAGGTTTGCAATTATATCTTTGTGGGGACCATCCATTCATTTCTATGGGCAAAACCTCATTCCCAGCATGATGACCTTAACCCCCACCCAGCCCTAACCTTAGTAACCAAACAAAATATAAGACTTTTGGAGATTTTATTTTTGCGTTTGCATTCACAGATTTTTGTGGGAACCTGAAAAGCAGGAAAAACAGCTTTTTATCACATTGTGGGGCACATCTGGTCCCCCCATCTAATATAAAACTATTCCACACACACACAGACACACCATTGGAAACTTACAGATGCCAATTCACAATAATAACCCATCCTCCATCCATCTATTTTCCACACGTTATCCCAGGGTCCCTCAAATATGGCCCCCGATTCAAAATCCAGGCCTTGTTTTCTGTTCTCCCAGGTAGTTAGTTCAATAATTACTGACTCTGATTGGTCACAGAGGCTTCACACCTGATTCACAGGTATAGGAAGGCTGGAAAATCAGCAGTGCTCAGACCTTGAGGACTGTGATTTGAATAGCCCTGGTTGAATAACCCTGAATTATCCTTTGCCGGAAGCTATGGGCACAAGGCATTGAATAACCCACGACGGGGCATCAACCCATCACAGGACCCGAACAATAACACCATTTTCACTACAAATGATTCTTAATAACTCAGTCACCAAGCAGCTATTGTCGTGGGAGTAAATTCTCCATCCTTGGTGAAGTCTTTGTTTCGGAGGCAGGCAGAGGATGCTAATCAGGCTGTGACAGTCCCTTCTGTGTTTCCCAGGCCACTTTCCCGGGAGAAAGTGACACCAGGGTCAACGTCAAACACCCAAATGAGGGCAAATGTCATACAGTCAACAATCCTAAATCCCAAACACGAAGCATCTTTCACAGCATCACCTCTTTTAACTTAGTGTTAAGTATATTGACCCAGTACTGTTAGATGCACAGTCACGCATCAACAGCAGGCATGCGGAGGGTCTGCGGGCAGCTGATCTGTAATGATGATGTCTGATCTACTTTGAGTAAGAGGGGAGGATCTTTTGAGACTGGCAGCTTTTGACCCCATTAATGGGGTTTATTCGGTTCACTTTAGCTCGCGGCTTCCATAAAGGGAAAATCCCCCACCCCCCGCCATAACGGCAGCAAGCGGTGACGTCTTCCCACAAAGCCCTAATGTCAGCAGGCTCATTGAATGGCGGGTCCAGCTGGACCCCTGGTTCGGGTGTAGGAATGTCAGCAGGGATGCCAGGGAGTACAGCAGCCTCACTGCAGTCTGTGCGGCATCTACGAGAGCCATTCCTGTGACTTCCGCTCATAGACGTTGGGAGCTGCAATCCAATTAAATGACCTCATCACAAAGTCCTCTTTATAGGGGAGCATTACATACCAAGGGCAAGAAAATACAAAGCCTCACAAAAGTGTAGCAGCTTCCCTGGTGTTTTGTAATGCCCTTACTCCCTTAATTATCGTGCACTTGTTACAGGTCACAGGTGACTGGTTAGCCTAGCGGCATTATACCTAAGCTAGCTGTCATCCTGCCTTGTATGTCGCGTTCAACAAAAGCGTCCGCTAAATAAATAGTTGTGAATACAAATGAGGGCCCTCTCTAGGTTTTCGAAATCTTCCAAAAAACACATCCAAATTAAAAAAAAAATCAAAGCTTAGCAAGTTTGTAGTTAGGTCAGCATCAGACCCCAAGCTGAATACTGCGAGCAACCTGGAGATGCCAGTCGCATTTGGTTTCGATTTACCCTCAGGTTTACCTTGCGAGACCGACGGACACGTGCTGGATTGGCAGCTGGCTGTTAGCTTTCCTTCTCAGCCCAACCCAACCCAACCCAAACCCAACTACTTCCTCGGCCACTGATTCGGACATTCAAATGCTTTTACAGTGGGCAAGGTACAGTGTCACAGCCCAAGGAGAAGGAAGTGTAAAAGGGTTAGTGGTGAGAAACAGGAAACAACAACAGTTGTTATGGTGAACGCGGCACTTAGCCATGAACCTTGTTAACAGGATGCTCACACCCTGAGATAAACGGCCACTTCTCTGTAACCAAAGAGTATTTCCCTTACAGGATAACAGGTGCGAATACGGCAACATGATCTGTAAGAAGTTTTGACAGAAGTTCAGGGTTCTGATTTGATCTGATGTAGGTCCTTCTGTTTAACACTGTTTACAGAAGTGCTCAAAGATTCATTAAGCAACACTGGGACAAAACAGGTTTCAATTTCCTCATCGCCAACCCATCCACACATCAAAGTGCAGGGTCAGCAGCTAACCAGTGTTTCATCGTCACCTCTGTGCTGCTCCAAACAGATCAGACTGCCGACCCAAGAGCCGCAATTCCTCCAGGATCCCTGCAGACATCCTGGCACCATAAACAGGCAGCAAACAGCCACCTCCAGAACAGCATTGCTACACGAGTACCACGGCTTGTACACATACGGCATTCTTACACCACATGCTGGAATCCCACAATAGTGTGCTACCTGACCCTTCGATATTCACATGCTCTGGAACATTCCGCGCCCATTGCTGGCACAATGCATCGCTGTTAAACTCCAGAAGGAAATCACGTTTTAACCCCAAGCCCATTGCAATTACCAGCGAAACCAACACCCACCCAAATCATTTGGACAACATCTCAGCATGGAGTGTTCTTTCCTACAAAGATGCTGCTCTCTTGTTTGAAGCTGTATAGCCTTTCAGGTTCCCTTGAGAGTTTCTGGTTCTAGGTCACAGAAAACAATAGAGTGAATAAAAGTCTTCACAGCACACCGGCTTTCCAAGCCATTTTCCCGTATCCTCACTGTTTTCATTCCCATTCCAAACCCACCTCCGTATGAAAGGACATCTCAGCAGATTCCTTCTGTCTTGGCGACGGAATGTGAGGTTTGGGGCCCAAGCCATGTTATCTTTGATACTGATACAGGTTTTAGGAAGCTACAGACTCCCAACAGCAGGTATAATTTCGTACAGTCAAAAATCAAAGACACTGATTATTCTAAAGAACGCTTTACTGACTCGATTTCTCAGACTCAAACAAAAGAAAATCACGGTTATATAACAGTTAGAAGAAACGTGGACCCTCATACAAGAGCAACGTTGTCTGTTCTATTTCACAAAACTATTGTACTAATGGAGAACTATGTCCTGAAATTTTTGAGAGGTAAACTACGATACTTCCTTTCCCAGTCGATCACCAATAACTCTGCTGGCCAAACTTGCTAATAATCTCTGGCAAAGACCTGCATGTTATAATACAAAGACAATTCCTCAGCATTATCTCCAACGAGAGAGCAGCATCATATATGTTTAAAGAGGCATTATCTATGCTTTATCAGTGAGATTTTCCCGCAGATGATTTTGCGGAACCTTAATATTGGCCGATTTTATGGGTCAACCGGTATACTGGTTGAGCCTTAGTGTGGTTGAGAGCCCATCACACAAAAATAGCCCCTATGTTGTACATTATACGGCAGCTTAAGCCTCTGCTCTGTGTAGAGAAAATTGCCAAAATCAACTTCCCCTTTACTCACAGCAGCGAACAGTGCATGACTCAACAGACCCATAGTACGTTAAGACAGTCATGCAGCAAGACTGCTTGCCTCTTTTTAACGGAACCCCCGAGTAATTCAGGAAAACATGAAAGTGGAGATATTCAAATTTAAGAACAGATTGTTTAAGTCTTATTTCAGATTTTTGCTTCTAAAAGATCCAGTCAGGGATATTTTGGGTCAATCCAATGGTGCGTTTGCAAGAGGACAAACTTTGGAAACTACTAACAGCGCATGCCATCCTGCCACTGATGAATGGGAGACCATTAGAACACCAGCTGACCTCTCGATTCTGAAATAGCCACCAGTTTGGTCACCTTGAAGTAGACGACCGGGTGTAGCTGCGGGTAAACCTGTCAATCAACTGTAAGGAAAGATGGGAAAAACTCGGTCACGGTCCTTGTTCTAGAGTTCCTGGTATTATGGGTTTCACAGTTATGACTTTGCTCTTGACCCATCAGATCCCATTTAGAACCAGGATTGGTCAGTGTTGCTCCTCTATTTGATCACTTGTTTCTCTTGCTAAAATGGGCCTGATGAGAATCCCTTTCAACACATGACCTGCGATGTCTAGGATGCTGCATCCAGCTATCTCATGATCCCTGTATTCAAATTACAGGCCATATCTCTGGCCAACACCTGTCTTGCAATGAAGGTCCAATCAAACAGTATTCAACCCCTAATGATAACAAATAGGAGCGGAGCCACAAGGACGGAACCTTGAAAGGCATCTCTCAAGCACTCAGAACAAGCATGTGCAAACATACATCCAAGCTGAGGTCTCCGTACCAATACTACAGCCTGCAGCCTCAATGGTGAAAGAGTTCTCCATAGCAACGGCTAGGCATCAATGGGCACACTTCACACCTCTAACTGTGTTATGATGCACGCAGTTTGATATGACTCAACATATCTACTGGCCAGCCCTACTATCTTGAATACCCAGAATGCATTGCAGGGGGAAAAAAACTATTTACTGGACCCATAATCTGTGATTGCATTTATCTTAACAAATACTGATTCCCCCTTTCACTTGACAAACAACCCTTGGGAAATGAATTTTGCATACAAGATAAACAACCCCCAGTATACAAAATGCCAGTTAATCTAATGGTTCAATTAATCTATTATGTCAAAGGCTCTCAGCTTTACAGGGACTCAACACTCATAATTACAACCGTGTGATACTTAGACAGCATCTATTGTTGTCGGAGCATAACCATTATGACACAACATGTTATAATTTTATCCGATTCGTGCCTCACAGCTCCTTAATGTCAAGATGGCTGCACTACAGTTAAGCACTGCCAAAAACATTATGCTATTCATTCAGTTCACAGATTAATAGCTGCCGTTGTTATCTCGTTCGTTTCCAGTGAAACATTCAAGCCGTTACACCTTGCGATCCCACTCACTGTTTTCGTTCCCATAGGATATTTGCTGCACCTGAAGATAAAGTACAGATATATACTGTGCAATTACCAGACGGGGATTGTGACTGAACTGCACAGTCACTATTTGACTTCGCGCTGCAGAGAGGGCGGGGCAGATGAGGAGGGACAGCAGCGGGGGGTCAAACTCGTCAAGCATCAGTCAGAGGAGTGACTCAGTCCCAGGGGCATCGCAGCTCACGGTTTTGCGTGGCGAGCTATGGATCAAGCTATGGATGGGTGACATCGCAGACTGGCCCATTCTCATTATTTCACATGCAAAGTGACTTGAAACCTAATTCGTTGTTGCAAGCACAAGGCATCAATTTCCTAATTAGAGTGGCAATCAGGCAGCCGGAAAGGCTGCGAGGGACACACCATATTTCAAGCAAACAAAATAGTCCCTGTCAATAATAAATTCTATTTACAGCAGGACTCTTTCTATGCTATATTTTTAGTGAGCGTGACTTTTCCGCAAGCGGCTGAATCTCCAACAACTTTACTAACCAGCAAGCTTTAAAATCTTTGTCAGGACTCAACAAGCACAGCTGTTTCTTACTCTGGAGGTTTGCTCATGTGTCGGAGAATGAACATAATAACAAATTTTGAAATATTTCCTCAACGGAGAAGTCTGACCCTTACGAAATCAAGAAAACGCAAAGCCTTGCGCTAGACTGAGGCAACTCTACAGAGGCGACCTGTTCTCAGAACAGCCACGCCATCCCTACACCCCAGGCACCCCGAAACCTCTGAGCAGCTTAAACTATATTCAAGTAGGACACGGATTTTTTGAGGAGCCCAGCATGCCACCCGTACTGTTCCGTTTAAGCTATATGGCAGTGCGATGACGTGAACGACGTTATAGTAGGAATTTGCTGCATGAGCGAAATTACGGTACGGCTTCCCGATCAGCGTGCAGCTCGAACACGTCTCCCTGGAAGTACTCTGTTGCCACCCATCTTTTACCCTCCAAATGAAACGCAGCTTAGCCACCACCAACATTCATAAGCATTTCCAACATCACGCTACCTGCTGTCCCATTCATGCCGATCGTCTTTCTGCTGCATAATTAAGCGGTACCCTAATGGCCAGACACTCGCGCTGCGATCACATTACAGCGAAAGAACATAGGGTTTTGTTTCCACCTGAAACGTGAGGCTGTTTTTTTTGTTTGAGTTAGATGTTCAAAGCACACCACAGCATTATTAAGCCAGAGAAACAACCCTTTACTCTTTTAAGTCTTATAATGTACACGAGAATCATTTTCAGGGCCTTGACTATGAACAATAACAATACTCTATAGAATATACTTTTATGCAAACCATTAACAGGCCTACAAAGTCTACTTAGAAATTGCCATGGACTTTCACTTATATATGAGAAATTGATACCGTTATAATTATTACTATTATTATTATTATCATCATCATTTTGTTGTAGTTGTTGCTTTCATTCATTATTTTATAGCGACCCAGAAAGCCTTTCAGCTCAACCGGAACCAACGAGATGTGATTGGGGTAATTAAGGGGAGCATCCTCTTTAGCATCCTAACACCATATATATTCTGTATTTTTATGCCATATGTTATATGTTTTAAACACATACGATGCCAAAACGAAAGAGCAAGACGCTTGCGCTTTTGAGGAATCGTTTGGACGTATAGGAAGTACAACCAATTACTGCTGATATGGGGGAAAAGTCATTTACGGCATTACTGTATGTTGCCTTCCGCAAAATACTTAAAGTGCTGTAGAAAAGGGATATAAAGGTACGTTCCGTGCAATCAGCATTTTCCTGGACTTTTCTATATTCGATACGATCGCCGTCATACGGGAGCCTCCATGAAATCGGCCGTGTCGTCACCCACCTTACATCTTATGTCTGAATATGAGATACTGCAATGTCGTTTTCTGACCTTGATTTTTTAAAAACGGTAGATAATGGTGTTTGGAGAGCTGCCAGACGATCGCCGTCCTTAGCGGGCATTCGAGGGCTGATCGCCGGCCAGCGGGCAGGAGAGCCACGTATGTAGGCTAATGTGCACGCAACCCGGATGCACCAAGTGCATGTGCATAAACGGTCTAAGAAAAGGAATTACCATCAAAAATTGTTAACTGTAACCAGGAAACGTGCTGTTTAAGGGGCCCACCTTCATTTTCGGTATCAAGAGCACGATCACCTCATCAGTGACCATAACCATTAACCAGAGCTCAACACTTAAACACGGTTACCGGTTTCGCCGGCTCATGTTTGTCACCGGCAAAATGACACCGCTTAGGGACACGAATGGACACCCAGCAAATGACATAGCGTTAGTGTCCTCACTTAAGCCGCGGACTATGGTTAAACCGCAGTACAGATGGTTATCCATCTGTAATAACTCTACAGAAGCCTTTGTTGTAATTTTTAAGTCATCCGATAATC
Source organism: Isichthys henryi (assembly GCA_026776945.1). Lineage (NCBI taxonomy): Eukaryota > Metazoa > Chordata > Actinopteri > Osteoglossiformes > Mormyridae > Isichthys > Isichthys henryi. The sequence continues at coordinate 9,682,590 of JAODJX010000037.1, forward strand.
CTCATTCCATCTGACCACATGCCACTGTACCATTTTTTAAGTTTCCCATTAACATATTTATTTGTCCCTCTAGACACCATGGACATCACGGCCATGTCTCGGAATGCCTTTCACCTGCTCAAACAGTGCGATTCGCTGTATAATATTCATATAATTACAATGCGTTGGCGTACAATCAATAAAATACAAAATAAATCCAGATGTGTCAATAACGCGTACGAGCCGGCAAAGGAGACAGCGATCCGTCACGTTCTTTTTCCGTAGTAAGTTTGAGCACCGCTGTAATATCGCTTACCAGGACACCGTATTGTACATGTCTCGCCGCTCGCTTTGGTGCAGGAAACTGATGCTTGGATTTATCACTGATGCGATCCGTCACACGTCCCACGCTGCTCGGCAGTACTCGGTGGCAATCATCGTTGGTCTTTTTTCCCCACGTTTTATTTTTTAAGATGCCGCTCCGCTAACAGAAAATTTAAGGGTGATAGGAGAGCCCCCGCTGCCCGTCCCTTGTATGCAGTTAAAGTGATGCTCCTACATGCTCCTCCCTGCAGCAAGAATGACATCGGGAGGAAGTAACGCCTGGCATGGAGCGTCTCTGCGTAGTGGCGCGGACTGCAAGGTGGATAAGCGTGCGTCACCAAGTCATATGACTGCTTATTCTGTGTTTATTAGTTAGAAATAGGAAGGCATGGTCAAAATATGGCTTTACCATACAATTATAAGATAGAAAGGCAACCTTTTTTTTTTTTTTTTTTGGGGGGGGGGGGGGGGCGTTGTCTTTTTTAAGGGGTTTTTATGTTTTTGGTGGAGGGGTAAAGGATGGTTGGCGAGGTGGGGGCGGGCATGGGGGCCCCAGCC
>JAODJX010000037.1:9683460-9712491 GCA_026776945.1 Isichthys henryi
TTTTTTTTTTTTTCATCTTTCTCCCTCTTCCAAAACCTTTGTCAATAAAATCAATTAATTCATCACACCTCAATTTTTTTTTTTTTTTTGTGGGGGGGGGGGGCCGGTCATTGGATTCTTAAAAGGTAATTTAGTAATTTAGTAGTAGAGTACATGCATGCTAGGCAAGGTGGAGCCGGACTGTGGACACCAGGCCTACGCCAAGTTATCCCAAACATCTGTGCGACCAAGGTTGAACTGAAATGCTCAGTAGTTACAGTAGTATCAATAAATTACATTAGTGTTTTAACAGTATTAAAATGAGGGTTTACAGAGACAACAAAACAACAAGCAGTTATGCATGTCAATTATTAATATACCCGTATATTAAAATGACATTACCTTTCATTATACGCATTTACTACGCTTGTTTTGACAAACGTTGCCTTTCAGTGAAATGAAAGTAGGTGTTACTAGCGAAGTGGGAAATAGATGTACATTAGGAACCATGGAACAAAGAAAATGCAGAACTTTTTTCAAGTTTAAAAGAACCGCTAGTTAATTTTGAAAATGAGCTAACCTAATCAAATAACACTGTTTTCACGGTTTTCGGTAGTTGGCATTTTAACTAAGCCGCAGCTGCTTAACGCTGCATAGCAAACTGACAAATGCCCAGAAAATCGTTACTGGAATTATAGCTGTATAATCGCATTTAAAAATGAGCCAATATTTGTACTTAGCTTCCTTATGGATTCTGTGGTAGTAATTACAGCAAAATGTGAATTATATGGGCAATTATGCGGGAATTATAGATTTTACAGTAACCACTCTCACGAATAGTAGTTTTAACATTTACTTCTGAAAAAGCCTATATATTAAAATGATCTTATATGACACGGTAGACGTATAAAACTCATATTCCACCAAGTCTAAGCCTTCCGTTAGCACCTCTCGCCATCTAGTGGTTAGAATACAGCTTAAAAATTCAGATTGTGTTTTCCATTTCTCCCATGGTTAATTTCCGTCAGCAACTCCAACCCAACCCCATCAGCCGAGCACTTAATATAACATATTTTCATCATTTTTTGTTTGCAATATCAATCATTCCAACGTGCTCATATTAATTATTGATTATTTATTGCACAAAGCCTTTTGGTTGCCATGACACCAAATATTATCATTAGAATTTCTAGTGGAAATATATCAGTGTGCCACATTCAGGACTGGAACAGAGGTGAGATTGAAAGAGGGGTGCAAAAGGAACCATCCACCCTTTCGTGCAAGTGTAGGACATTTTAAACAGAGGAATCACACATTAAGAGCATTTCAAGAAGAGATATCACACATTGTGCATATACATATGTGTATTTTTATTGGAAAATCAATCCACAGATTTACACAAGCCCGTAAGTTATGGAACTATTATGAAGGATACATACATACATGCATGCATAATTTAACCCCTTTACGTCAACAGAAAATATTTTTCTTAAAAAAAAAACAAAACATTTTATAGCTTCTTGACAAGTGAGAGAATAACGTAACCATGGCTCTCAGAAAACAATATTAACAATATATATGCACGTGTTATGTGAAATAATTTGGTAGCGCTTTACATTAACTGCTCCTTCGTAATGCCTTTATAATGCACTTGTAGAACATTCATTGCATCTTCATAATTCATTCATAGATTACTGTATAAGCAGCATGTAAGTATACCTTTATAGCCTAACATATCTTAACAGCTTTAATATATGTTAATAACAAAGATTATATTATGATTGTAATATTTGTTAGCATAAAATATATATTAATGCATATTAAATCTTTTAATATACATTAATAACAAACATTATGATTTTAATGTTTATTATCATATAATGTTTATTACTGATTATTATAGCTGTTAAGGCCATAATATACAGTAATTAAAGGCTCTTTAAAGGCTGTTTAAAGGCCTTATGAAGGTGCAGTTAATGGAAAGTGTTACCAATAATTTTGTAAAACTGCATAATCTTCTTTTCAACCATCAGCAAAAATTAAATGAACTTCTGAGAGGATTTGCCACAGAAGAATCCTGCCAGTTTTGGCCAGTCAAATGCTTTCCAGTCATGGGTCAGACCCAGAGAAGGTGTACACCACTGTAACATGGTGTACATCACCATCTATATGAGCCTCAGTACAGTTGATAGAGGCCTTTGTACAACTGATGGTGTTGTATGGAGGAAAGGCACAACCCACCACTAGCCATCTGTTATTGATATTTGGTATGTTTACAAACACATTTTACATTTTTAATACTTTTCTATGCTTATGAAAGTTGTGTGTCCATCAAGAGAGGACTGGTATAGAATAGTAATACATGATACAATGGATGGAAATTACACCTACTGTACGTTAAGATGTCATTTCCAGATTATGGACAGGAATTCACCCTTTCCCATCCATTCGATGGCCTGGTTTCACCTACCTGCATTACTTCCCCAGACCTAAAGATCTGCTTTTTCAGCTGGCTGTTAAACTCTTGTTAGAACTTGCCCAGCTCAGCCAACTCCTAATGCTTCATATGCAAATTCCTTTTAACGCTACCCCCCACTTCTTCACGCGGGACTGCCGTGACACATTGATTTCCAAGAGGCTGTGTGAAAATGCAGCTGCCAATTGAATAAACTTAAATCCGAAATGATGGCATTTCTCCTTCCGCGTGCTTAAAGAAGCCCTCGACTGACCATGCCCAAAACTCAACCCAAAATGGAATAAGAATATATACTACATGCACGTTAAATCTAATCACTACAATCAAAACATTGCATAGCAGTATTGCTCTACCATCTGGGTTCACAGAGTTAATATATCAACCTGAGTAATTATCTGCATCTCATAATATAGCACTACTGTGCGGCTGTAAGAAAATGTGCTCTGTTTTATTTATTCGATGCTATCAAGCTGATGTTGACTCCTGAAATCCATAATGATGGTATTCCTCAAGAATGTCCTGTCTTCTGCTGAGTTCCTCAGACATCGCTAAGGCATGATCGTCGCTGCTGTTGGTAGTCCTTCTCCTCCTATTCTACCTTCAACTTGGCTAAGCAACACACTCTTCTCTACTGCACTGGGTCTTCTCATACTATGCCAAAAAGAGGATAGCTTGAGTCCAGCCATTTGATTCAGGCTTGATTTGTTCCAGAATCCACTCCTTTCCTTGCAGTTTAGAACATTCTTAAGTTCTCACCAGCAACAAATTTCAAAGGCGTCGGTACTCCTTCTGTGCTGCTCTTTCATTGTCCAATTTCACATTCTCAACAAATCTTAATTCCTTTACTTAGGCTGAATATGTATGGTGACAGCATGTAGCCTTATGTAACATGTGCCAGTCTCAGACTAATCACCATATTCTGTCCTGACTGGCGTCTTCATGAGATGCTCTGGTACACCCATTTTCTGTTAACATTCCATGGTTTAACATACCCATCATATTCAAAGACTAGTATAATCAATAAATATACAACCTCCTTTGTAATAGCATCAGTCTATTGTTCATATGCTCATCTGGAGTCCAGTACATCTGGCAATTGTCTATGTGGGACTTGCATTGAATGAAAAGATTATATTCATGGCAGAAGGCTAATTAATACTGAACTTAATAAATGTCTCAGACTGGGCGCAAAAATAAAAGACCAATGAGCGAAACTGTGACTACGTCCGTCAATTAAGGGCGTGACCTGCTGACGTGTAAGGTGCTTAGGCAATATCACCAAGTTAGTGTGGTGTATTAATGAAGGGATTTCTAAATTTAATTTATTTTTGGTGGAATATTGCTTCCCTTACATTATGAACTCAAATCATTCACGATCATTGTACTGAAACGAATCATTTTGACAGTTGGGATTAATGCAAATTAGGGCTATCGGTGGAAGACACATTGATGCGTTATAAGTACGAAATTAAAAAAAAAGGTACCAACAATGTGGAATAATACAAAAGCACTTGGTTTTCAGGAAACAGACAGTTCGACAGCACGAGAGTGAACTCGTTCTTGATGAAACAGTGAATTGTAGTCTAGTATTTATAATGCCACCTTGCGCAATAATCGCCGCAAATCGCAAACCCTACATGGTCAGGCTTGCGCACGCACACGCCCCTTTTGTCACATGGTCGGTGGAACGTCTGACGTACTTCCGGCGGTAGTAATGACCCGAAACCGGGTATAGCTTCGAAAGTCGTCCGTCCTTAGACACTGTAGGCATCCTCTACTTCCTGTACTAAACCGGTGCTGTATTGATTTGAAAGGTAAGATCTACGTTTTCTGTTTAAAAATTTAATTGGCCTTGCTGTCATATTCATTTAATATGTTTTTTTAGGTTGACTAATGTAATCAATACTGATATGGTGCGTGGAGTCCCAAGTACCGGTGTGTCCTTGCGAAAGGACGCGGCACCATTAGGCCGGTATTTCTGCTTTAGTCGGAACTGACTGAAACACGTGGCTTATTGACGGGCACAGTACCTTACATATGTTTGTGATCAATTACACATCGTTAATAACCCATCCCGTTGTCATTTTATATATTATTGAACATATTTTATGGATATTTGGATAGTGGGTGTGGGTGCACTAGTATTATTTTACCTGTTGAATTCTCATAGTTGAATGTGCATGTGTGGATGTCCGTTAATGTGATTAATTTACGAGTAGTTCTGGTAAGTAATCAATTCATCGCTAGTGTCAAATACTCCCTAGTGTCCTTAAAACGACAACTTCCTTTGAAACGCTAGTGACGTTGCCTGCCCCCTTCCACCAGCAAGATATTCGACTTAAATAATGGGCAGTGTAGTTAATGACTATTAAAGTCGGTGCGGTATGTTATTCATTTGGTTGGTGCTGTTTTCATTCATGTTTTTGTAATTATGTGTTTTAGAAAACATGGGTGACGTTGAAAAGGGAAAGAAGGTATTCGTGCAGAAGTGTGCCCAATGTCACACGGTCGAGAAGGGAGGGAAGCACAAGGTCGGGCCCAACCTTTGGGGTCTGTTAGGCCGCAAGACCGGCCAGGCGGAAGGCTTTTCTTACACAGATGCAAACAAGAGCAAAGGTATTTTGATACAACATATAGCTAAGTCTAAACGAGTGTAAAAACGTCTATTGACTGACTGACTGACTGCATGCTATGTCTGTTGTAGGTATTGTCTGGAGTGAGGAAACACTTATGGAGTACCTGGAGAATCCAAAGAAGTACATTCCAGGAACAAAGATGATCTTTGCTGGCATCAAGAAGAAGGGCGAGCGTGCTGATCTGATTGCATATTTAAAATCCGCAACATCCTAAACAGTACCAATGTTCACTTAAATTATATGTAAAGTCTGCTCATGTACTATTACTGTGGCATTGGTCTCTTATTGACACCGTTTTAAATTTATAATAAGCCCTTAGCATCAATATTTCTGAGTTTAATATCATTGTTTTTCTGCATGTGTCTATCAAGTGATTAAATCAAAATCAGGTATGTTTTACACCACTATTGATCTATCGGTGAGGTCAAAGATTACTGGAAGTGCTTCTTGGTTTCTAACAATGTAAAGGATTCCCAGGTGATGGTTTACAGGTGATGTGCAATTTCTTATTGCCGAATTTTACACTATACCACTGTATATTTTATACCTCATGCGGGTAGGAGAAGGGCCATCTGCTTAGTAAAGGTGTCATTGAATGGATAATACTAAGTGTGTTTTGATGTGTCATGTTTTAATTTGCTTGTAGAACCTCTGTTCATTATGGAATGGGCTTGACAGTGGTGGATGTCATGGGCTTTTGTGATGACATTCTCACTGTTGTGAGAAGCGAGCAAACCTGCCTGCAGTCTACATACAAGACTACCTTTTTTATCAAATGGTTTACTGCACTGTTTCTCAGTCCAGTCCACGGCGACTCCCAGACAGTCCACATTTGTGTTTGCTCCCAGGGCACTATTTAGAACGCTGAGTACTTAATCAAGGTGTGTTCGGAGCTGGGAGGGAGCAAAAATGGGGACTGTCTGGGAGTAGCTGGGTTGAGAGACACTGGTTTACAGGATAGTATGTGAATGTTTCAAGATTACATTAACTTGTCATAATGGCTAGGATCGATTTATTTTTACCTGGTTTTAAAGACCCCTAACTACGGTATTTCCAGAGCCAGTAGTTCTGCAACATCTTGCGTCTCCAAGATCTCCAACATCAATACAGAATCCCAGTAGCAAAGAAGCTGGCTTTTACTGTAAGCTGGAGCCTCTTGGAGTAACTTGGGGACATGCCAATAACTTGGTGTTTAGCTCCCTCTGATGGATGATTAATGAATTACACTACCAACCAGACTGATTCTTAGATGAAACAAATACTGAGTTGTTACCCCTCAAAATAGCCAGAAGTCTTCTGGATATGGGATCCACATGTGCCACAGGGATAAGCCACTAAGCCTCCTCAGGGGTGTTGTAAATTACCTAGAAGTATTGATCTCAAATCCTAATAGTTTTTTCAGCTGCATCCCAGTAATGTTTCACTGCTGTAAGCTGGATTCAGTGTGATTCCTGGTTCTGTAGCTGGACAATCCCAGCTTTGATACATGCATTGTTATCCTGCTGAAAGATCCCATTCACAGATGTGCTACTGTCTTAAAGGGGTATATTTTACTGCCTGTACCATTCAGATGTTGCTTTGTTCATATGAAGGAACTCCGTGTGTGAAATCAGACCAAACACCATCACAGCACCAGCCTCCAGCAATCTGCCTTGGTGACAGCCAGCAAAATGAGCCCCAGGAATTGGCTTTCTGCAATATCTTGCTCCCTTCAAGTAGCATTAACCAGCAAGAACTGTCTATTGTCTCTTCATCTCACTGAAACCACACATTATTGTTGGGTGGTCTCTCCTATGCCTGACAATGTACTGCGTTGTCTTTCAGAGGGTTGGGTTTTTTTTCTTGCTTTTCTGGTGCATATCACAGATTTCCTACTTTCTTCGAATAATACGTCACACATACTTGATGCTGTTGCTGACTGACAGGTACCGGGACTTCAGGAAATGAAGTCTACATAATATACTGGCCAAGCAGTTCATAGAAAATTTACATTCAGCTAAATTGCCCATTAATGTTGATTTTGATTCATTTTATATGCTTCTTTATTACATCTTAATCTGACAATTTTTTGTTATTGTTAATGTTTGTTTTTAAAGTAAAACAGCATGAATTTTAGACCTAAAGCACATCCAGCCTATCAGGGTTACCCCTAGAGATTTTGCATATCATGAAAGCGCATCATATTTGGCTCTCGACCAAAGCCAATAAGATTATGCACAATTTTTTAGGAATCGTTCTAACCCCCCTCCCCTTACGGCGCTCCTGCAGCTAACATAAAAATTACACCCCAGTGGGTGGTTGGGAGGAGGGGGTCATTTGAATCCTACTGGGAGGAGGATCATAAAGTTCGTTAATATACTGAGAAAACGTCGTTTATATAATAATTAGTGGTTATCATTAGCATACGTCTTTAAAAACCGTGTACGACAGAAACATGCCCGTTTGTGAATTACAAATTCCAGAAGACTTTCCAGCAGTATTCAAATGAAAGGAAAAAAATGAATATATTACGATGACGGGGCCGAGCCGGCGAAATACAAACCTTCCCCGGCGCCCACGTCACGCCGGCTCCGGGGAGGATCCGCTCGCTCTCCTCACTGGTCCAGCTCAGCGGCAGCGCAGCCTCGGCGCACCGAACAACTCAGACTGAAAGGAGGGCACTGAGCTTTCATGAGCCCCGACATCAAAGGCAACACACCAGGACAAAAAGTAGGAGTCTGCCTTGAGGAAAATGGATAAATGGACGGCGATCATTTCCCCTCGCAGAACCGGTTCCCTTGTATCTCCTGTGCTTCTTCTAACGGCATGATTTGGAGGATATACGTTTTCAGAAATAGGTAGCTCTCAGTGACTCTTAAGTAAAACATTCTTAAATGCATTTATTTGCATGTCAAGTGGGAGTTTCTTCGCCATAGATGCCCATACGTTATGTGATCTTGAACCAGCGACACTATAGACATGGAGGTTCCCAGCATAGACTTCTCCGATGTGGAAAGTTTTCTTGACAAGCACCCAGAACTATTTGAAGATTATCTCAACCGCAAAGGAAGCTACAGTATGGTGGAGAAATGGCTCAAGAACCACCAGGCGAACAAATCCGCCGATCCGGATAAAAGCAACAGCAGGAAAGAGAGCTGGGCGAGCACGAGTGACGGATTGAAGCGGCGGGCATCGCAGAAGGAGCTGAGGAAAACTTTTGCCAGATCTAAGGCCATCAACGCCAACAGGACGTATGATGAGCACGTCAACTCCAGGGCCCAGGAACCTCTGACCAGCATGCGGAGAAGGGCACTGCTGAGGAAAGCCAGCTCGCTGCCCCCGACCACTGCCCACATCCTGAGTGCACTGCTGGAGTCCCGGGTGAACATACCCCAGTACCCATCCACGGCTGTGGATTTCAAATACTATCTCAAAGAGCACAACGAGAGGGAGTTTTTCCTGGAGCTAGTGAAAGACATCTCCAACGATCTGGATTTAACGAGCCTCAGCTACAAGATCCTGGTTTTCGTCTGTATTATGGTGGACGCGGACCGCTGTTCCTTGTTTTTGGTGGAAGGCACGGCCAATAAGAAGACCTTAGTGTCCAAATTCTTTGATGTGCACGCAGGTACCACGGTGTTGCCCTCTCTGAGTAACTCGGACGAAGTGCAGGTGCCCTGGGGAAAGGGGATCATCGGATATGTGGCTGAGCACGGAGAGACAGTCAACATCCCCGATGCGTATCAGGTGCGTGTGGTTACATAACGTTTTGCGCAATCAGACAGTGCTGGGACATAATTTTTCATAACCATGCTTTATTTTTAAATATCATGATTTCGTGGCAGAAATGGTTGTTCTATGATAATCATGAAGTTTGAATCCTTAAGGGCGAGGTGGCAAAATTGGATCGGAAGTGAAAAAAGCCGAGAGTACAAAAAACATGGACTCTTCTAGATCTTGTGTATTTTACTTTTGGAGGCTATTTTGGAATTGCCCAGTATATAGTAATAAAATAACTACAATAAAACTAACATATTAATAATAGTAATAATAACAATCATCATCATTCAATCACATTGAAGTACTGGAACATTCTGCTAGTCTTACTTTATAAGCAGAATTCGTGGAAGTATGTACTACAGTATTCAATTAATCACGAATAAAACCGAATATTTCCCTTAGTACGTCGTGTATTACATAACTGCTTTCATGACTTTTCAACACATGTACCTTATATTTTACATTTATTTAGCACACGCGACAGGTAATTGCGCTTTCTAAGAACTAAAATATGTTCATTACGGACATTACGCACAAATATACCATTGATTACTGCTTCAGTCATTTTTAATTGAATCACTCTTTATTTGCATTTCCAATATAAGTACATGCCAGTTTAGGCGAATTATATATATATATATATATTTACAATTATGGTTTGTTGGACATTGTCCATTCATGTCTCTTGATATCAATCAGAACCGGGACAGGTGAAATTTATACTAATCTGAAAACAGTTCTAAAATGAACAGATTTTAACTTTGCAGTTCCTGTAGGAACTGAAATATTCAGTATACCAACCAAAACTGTCTAGCCTGGGTAAAGGCACTTTACTAGAAAAAGCAATTGATCATAAATGATATAGCTCATATTAGAGCGGATGTGAAGATATTATGGCTGGCACTGTTTAGGAAAAGCCTTCAGTTTGTCCAAAATGGTTAATATCGATTCCAGTAACATCTGTTGCATTATTCTGGAATGCTCTGTTGACCCTCCTGGAGGAACTGAGATCACTGAGCTATGAAGGCACCCATTGTGTCCCCTTGTTCCAGGACCGTCGTTTCAGCGATGAGATCGACAAGCTGACGGGGTACAAGACGAAGTCGCTGCTGTGTATGCCCATTCGCAACAGCGACGGCGAGATCATCGGAGTTGCCCAGGCCATCAACAAGAACCCAGGAGGGGCCCCCTTCATCGAGGATGACGAGAAGGTACCGGGACTTCATGCGATATTTATGGCATTTCTGTGGTGGTGAGGGGGATAGCCCATCGACCTGTGCAGCCCCATACAATGCAGCCCATTGAACCCGCGCTGGGCCTTCATTACCCCGACAGATGCTAGATGTATGATATCCACGAGACTTTTGTCTAGACCATCCCATTTTCTGAAACTCACAATATCCATTCACGCATGGAGCTAAAGGGCGTCATGTTGGGTGTCTTTTGAAAAGCCGACGACAGTTTGATAAAAAAGCGAGTGGCCAATGGAATTGTGAAAGAAGAGCTTCTAAGAGTTTCATGAGCTTAGGTAGAATGTTACGGAAATGACGCACAGTGGATGTGATCCACCGATTGATTGCGTCTGTGTATTTTTTTTTTTTTATCTAGGGACCTAATGGCTTACTGTAGCACAACTGAATTAACAGCTACTCCTCCTGTCGGCCCGCAGCTGTCAGGAGGGAACAGACCTGTGATTCCTCCAGTCAGCATTAGCTGCCCCCTCCCTCCCCCATGTGCCATGCGACTACTGAGTTTGCAAAAAAAAAAAAACAGCCCACTTGTGAAGCAGTTTGCGGCTAGACCGTGCACCTCTGCATCTTTTGACCCGGACAGCTGGGGACAGCTTAAATGGGGTAAAATTGTGGAGCGAAAAGCACCAAAAGATTTATTCTATAGAAATGCACTCGTATAGATGGTGTTTTGAGCAGATATACATATCCATATCTTCAGGGGACACAATGCATTACATTAAGATTTTTGTTTGGTGTTGTGGCAATCAGCTTCATCTCCGTAACATTGATCAAAATAATCCATAGTATAAACAGATGATTGTGACTTACTGTACAGTATGTGTGTATCTTTTGGAGACACCAAGTATCCACCAGATTTAGCTGCTGATCGAACAATACTCTCTTTTTTTATAAAAGGCCCCTTTTTCCCTTTTTGGTAGAGTGTGCCGAGGCCTCCGCAGGCTTGGTAGCAATGCGGAGTCTCTTTTCCTTTTAACTAAATCTCTTGTTAGTCATGTGATTCTCAATTATCTGAGCAGGCATGCCTGGGGGGAAAGCTAATTCCTGACGATTTATCCAGTCGATAATAAACCATGAGTTAAGGCACTCGAGATGCTGGCAGTTTATTAAAAAGAAGAAAAACATCTTTCGTTCCATTCCAAGGCAGGATACATCGAGGGCCGTCTTCGGTTTCAACTTGTGGCAACTTCCTTCAATTCACTTCAATTTACCCCTATCGAGTGATGGTGCGGTAACGAAATTTCAGAAGGCAGAAATATTAATGCCTGTGCACCTTGGGAAATGGTTTCGTTGCACATCCAATAAATTACTTTGTGACAGAAACATCTTAAACATACCATTTATCCATCCATCCATCAATCCATCCGTCCATTCATCCATCTCTTTCTACCATGGATTTTGTGTTGGTTCGTAGGGAGCTGTAGAGCCTTCTCCAGGCTGTGTTAAACTCTGGACTGGTTGATGCACTTTTTATGTTCCATCACACTCTGTACGTTTGATATCATAAACATGACAGAGATTGCAAAAGCCGGCCGTCGATTTCAAAGGCACCAGATCGCAGACACTTTTCAGATGACGCAAGAGCGCTTAATCACACGACATGGCTGATCTCTCTTTTGTCTGAGTACCGGCTTATGCAGTATTCACTAATGAATGGTCGTGTAGACGTTCTTGGCAGCAAAGTGTTGAGTGCACTGCTCTGTCAAAAAGACTCTGAGCAGCGACTCTGAGCCGCCTTTCCGATGCAGGCTTCTGAGCTAGACCTCCAGAGTCGTTTCATGAGTTTGTACCGTGGTCAGCCCAGGCAGCTGAAGAGCACTGTGCCTGAAGGCCATAACTTATCAAGCAAAGTCCACTTGACACTTACAATTATAGTTTTCGTTCCCAAAAGCCCCTGTCGGCAGTGTTTATATCAACACATGTGGCACCTTCACTGATGTCCCATCATGCATCTGGTTTTATAGGCCCTGAGGGTAATGGTAATTGTAGTGATATTTCAGCTGGAGCCAAACCGGACAGTGTTTGCATGTAAACATTTTTGTTGAGTTCTTTCCTTTTGTTGTTTGAGATCTTTTGTGCGTATTTGCTTATACGTATTTACAGCATTTTAAACTGTAAGATTTCTTTGCCGAGTCGCCAAATATTATGCCAACTGAATCAGTTGTACATGAACTGCTACTGGTTGTGTATTTCCTCCTCTTTATTCACACGAGTTTCTGCAAGACAGTAATTAAGTATTTAATACTTAACAGGTGATTAAAAATTGATAGAGCAGGATTGGCTGAATTTGCCCTGCAGCCAGTAACATTTTGAGTTGCTCTCGCAGCAAGAAACAGCAGCCTTTAATGGTTCTGACAAATGGGCGTAGCCTGGACTGCAGGAGGGCTGGGGGTAACGCAGGCCACGTGCACTCAGGCTGGACTGAATAGTCCAAGGCTTTAGATTTGCGTCCTTAGCAAAGGTGTGAGACGGCCAGGAGAAAGTGAGAAGTCAACATGGAGAATAATAAATTCTGGGTATGTAGCAGTGAGCTGATGCCTACTGTTGATCATCTTGACAGGATCTGTGAGTGCATAACAAGATGTAATTTGGCAAGATAACTCATCTGGACCTCTGAGTAGCATCAGGGTGAACTAACGGAGCTCCCCCCCCTTATAGCACCTGTCCAGCTGACGGGTTGCTCATACCCTTGGTCTTCGGGCACCACCCTCCTCGCACTGTTCAAAACCTTTTGTTAAATTATCTGGATTTTTAAAAACCATTTTTCCTCACATCATCGGTCTGTCTTACGAGCGCCAGGGGGCTGTGGGTTGCATTGCATTGCATGCGATCAAAAAAATGCCTCTGCATGCTTCTGTGAGAGTAAATACACAGATATGAGCTACAAGGGTGGGGTGGGGCAATGGGGGAGGCGTGGCTTAGCCAGAGGAGCTCCATAACGCCCCTGCACGCCGCAGATGCAGAATGAAAAGCCACCAGTTGTTCTCCATCCTCACACTGCACGTCCACGTTGTGTCAGAATTGTGCTTATGCTGGAGGTGCTTACCGCTGAATTAGTAATGCAGCCTCGAAAGCTGCCATTTTAGACTGGAACATTCTGTAAGCGTGTCAATATTGAAATTGCTGAATGTTCTTAATCAGTTGGACAACATCCTGTTTTTTCTTTTTTTTTTTCGAGTTCAGGAAAAAAAACACATGTACACTTTTGGCACATCAGCAGAACATGACCAGCTACTAATGCCTTTAAATAACACTTCTGGAATCTGAGGACTAACAGTGTATTCTAAAGGTTACAGCTTATTGTTTATTTGCTATTGTTTTGCTGTTGTGCATCATATAATAATTACAAGAGAGAGAAAGAAAGAGTGAAAATTGTAATCAGGAAGACATGTCATGTAGTTTGGCTATGCTGTCACTTTTGAAAGGTCTGCAAGAGGCTCAAAGCGCAGTATTACTATGTCATGTATTTTGTGTATAAATGGATGTGAAAAGTTTTGATTGAGCTGTAACTCCATTTTTTAAATTTCTTTGCACGGCTCTGAATATTTGTGCTGAATCCAAGCGGAAATTACATTTCTCTAGTGGGTCCTGCTTTTGTGTTTCATTGCCGTCAAATATCACTGGCCTTGATTCCCAGGATGATGTCACTCTGCCACATCTTTTGGCTAATTCAGTATTTCTGTTTGCCTGTTTAACCCATCAGAGTGTGTTCAGTTTTTCTTTCTGAAGATTGTTTTATCACTCCCTGTGAGTTTGGGCAGTGTGTGGTGCAGCAGGTTAGGATGCTGTGCATGTGACCAGAAGGTTGTTGCTTCAAGTTCCAGGGCCGGCAGAATGGCCCTTAACCCCAATTCCTCTAAGTACTAGTTAACCTTGATTTGTCAGTCGCCGCTTGACCACATGCTTCTTGCTCTTTATTTGCATGGTAACCCTACACACAGATAAATAAAACAGAGTAAGTAAGAGTCCCATAACTGCTGTAGTGATTACAGGATTACACCCAAATGCTGACTCTGTGAGCACTTTCTCTGCTTATTTCTCAGTCAAACTGAGTCGAAGGAGGGCGGTAATATGCTTAGCCGATATTACGTTCATCCATCCGAGGAGAACATGACAGTCTTGCTGTGCAGTTGGCTGCATGTGTGCCTGCCGCTTAACAATGCAATCGTTACCCCCAAGCCACTGATGGCCTCGTAAGGAGTGGGTGGCGAATTTACAGGAAGCCTGCTTAGGGCACCATCCTGACAGATGAAAGCTCTTGAAATATCCTTTTCTATCCAGTTCAAATATGAATACCCTAAAATACCGATATTACTTATGCAAAAGGCAGCACTATTCAGATTTGCATTCAAATTTTGTATGTAAGGGGAGGAATTACATTATTATTATTATTATTATTATTATTATTATTATTATTTCAAGAGGCTATGCTGGCTATTTTTAGAAAGTACCAGGTAGCTTCTGGAGGTGCCCCAATGGAAGGGTATGTTAAATCATAACCAGAATGTTCCCAGCTTAGATCCAAGTCGTGGTCCTTTTAGGTTCCCCCAGATCAAGTTACATAACCTCTGTTGCTCTGGTAAAACATACAGCTGCATAAATGTTTCAAAAATGTGCAAGTAGTTTTAGATAAAAGTGCCACCCAGCTCGCAGCAGCCCTCCAAATAGTCGCATGCCGGTATTGATCACTCTCAGAGGCAGTTAGCTGACTCCGGGTACGGCAGGGAGCACTCTGGTACCGGGAAGGAGCACAGGTTCATTAGCAACTGTCCTATGCAGAGGTGATGGTGCCAGAAGCCTCTTTTATTGTCTTGGATGGAAATATATCATGTTGTATAGGAAAACTGCTGTAAAACTGCACAATGACACGCTTCACCCTGAGCCTTTTATCCAGGCACTAAGTGTTTGCCTACTAGGGTTTCCCTTCTGATAGCAAAGCATGGCTAATGCCAACGCCGTAGCGTGTCACTTTTGCGTGAAAGTGGCCAGATTTCTAGCTCGGCCGTCGGCAACACCTCGTTCGATGGACCATGCTGATAAACCGATTCTAAAATGGGGCCAGAACAGCTCCTCACTGTTTCCAGGCGCGGGAAGAGAGCCCACGAAGCACATTAGCATATCAGCGCAGTCGGGCTACAAGTCAGAGCGCCCTCCAAAGGCCCTGGCGTTCAGCTCTGATTAAACACTACATTCGTTTCATTTGATTTTTATTCTTCACCCTGATTTAAACGGCTCGCCCTCTAAGAAAACACTGGCTCAAGACTGGGTCATGAAATACAAACAAATGTAATCACTATTGGCATTCTATACCAATCTGGTGTGGTTTGTTCTGATAATGAATACGGCCGGTCATTGCACGGACCATGGAACTGGGGGGATGGATAAAAACATTGACGCAGAATTTTACTTAAATAATTTAATGAAAACCAATAAACTTTATTAGTAAAAGCCCGGTTTAATAGCATTTTATAAACAAAAGGTTCTGAGTTCTTTAAAAAGAAACAGACAAGTGAACAGGACTTTATGCCCCCCCTTGTCCAGATGCATTCCATAGGCCATGGGTTACTGTCGAATCAGGATCATCTGAAACCACATCTCTGGAGGATCTTCTGTATCTCCTGCTCTATGTGGCTCGCATTTCCCATGTCACCCGCAGCCGAAACACCCCCCCGGAGCTGTAAACAATTTGCTGTTTTACTGTGTTCTGCGGCCTGGGGGGGTGGGGTCCTCTGAAGCCGTTTGAGGCTGGCCGATTGAAGGCGAGCGCTGTGGCCGTCGAGGGCGTTTCATAAGCGTCCTCTCCCTCTGTTTAGATGTGTAATAATTAGATTAGTGTCGTCGTGTCTGCAGGCCGAGAGCAGGTGTACTGCAGCTAATGAGAGGCTGGCGAGAGAGAAGTGTTATTACTCCTGCTGAGAATGTTTTATCGCCCATCTGGGCATTGTCCTTATTGAGATGCTTCCAGAAGGGTATGTTCAATGGTCAATAATCTGCTGTGTTGTATAATATATAGCAACACTTGTATCCACGGTCATAGACCAGTACTTGAATGGCCATAAATGTTTATTTTTTGTGTCTTCGTGTGGAGGTAAAATTCCTGTTGTGAGAATCTAATTCTTTATCTCCCATGGAAGTGCGACATCATGAATGCAGCCAATAATCTCTCGGATTACACAGACCTGTTTGGAGAACTTGCTCACTGATGGACTCTGATTATGAACACAGTGTGCACCTTGCTTTTATTAAAGCAGACTCATTTTCTCTGTTTTATATAATGTTAGCATGGACCCCCAGAGGTTTTTTTTTTTAAGTTCCTTTCCTTCAATGTCTTCAGGCATTCTTTCTTTCCCTCTTCCCTTTTTTCCGATTTCGTGCACCGTTTTATATAAATGATGTAATAATAGATGGCCACGCACTCTAATCAAGTGCCTTGGGACAACTGCACTATATAAAACATACATTTAATTGAAAGGAATATATCACAGAATGTGTTTTTGGGAGTGTTGTTTGGGAGTGTTGTTTGGGAGTGTTGTTTGGGAGTGTTGTTTCAGAAGACATTTGCCATCGGGAGGCCTATGAAGGGACTCAGCAGGGAGGACAGGCGGGTCGTCCCTCTCTCTTCAATCTGACGGAATCGTTCAGAGGGACGTAAGAACGTGCGAACAGCCCCGTGAAATTTCACACTGCGCATTCCTCCGGTATAAATATCTGATGGCGTTTCTATAATGAACAATCAGAGAAGGGCAGCTCTGAAAGGAACCGCGTCCCGCTCTGACGCAAATGAAGACAGCCCTGGCAATGTCAAGTGGAGATGAAGGACACAGGTTTGGGGCCTGGCTGCCATCATGCAGCTCAGCAACGTCTTCATAGACAGAGAGAGTGCACGCAATTCAGGGTGAAATGAAGGACATTCCTCCTCTCCCCTCACTCCCATTCCAAAAAGAAAATATGTTCCAGCCACCCCCATATTTGTGATTACACCCCTCATCATCGTTGCACCCACCGGCCACAAAGTCGACAATGGTGTGGCCTTCATGGGTGGAATTGAAAAACAACATAGTTTAAGCGAGGAGGGGGGTGTATTTTCACAGTGAGAGCTGTGCAAAGGACTAGGTTGCTATTATAATTTGACGGTTTCCTTCTACTATCGTGGGCCTTTAAATTGTCTCAACTCAGCCCTTTAAGGGTGACCCATAATCCTTAGGGGCAATCAGAAGGTACAAGGCAGCTTTTTTTGAATTTTGAATTTCACAGAAGCATTTCCTACTATTCAATTCATCGTTAATTGTCATCTTCTGCAAATAAAAAATTAATAGATAAATTGATAAACTTTAATATTTAGTCATTTTTGTGTTTTTGAGTTGTACGAAAGGAATGAGTAATTTCTCACTGCTACACACCTATGGAGAGTTTAAGTAACAGTGGCCTGCTGACCAGCTGTCAGATGGCATGTCCTATTAGCAGTCTGTCAATGAGGGTGGCACCACGCCATTGTGACATCACACCTCGTAATCCCACCCCCAACGTTTGCATGATCTGTCTCTGTGTTGTGTGACCTTCCTCTGGGTATTTTACCTTCCCCACCTTTCCCCTCTGTGTCCCCTACCCCCAAGATGTGCACGTAGCTGAACTGCCCATAGTAAGCTTATGTGTGTCCACTGTGACGAACTGGCATTCCGTTCAGGGTGTTCCTTAGCCCTAGATTTTTGGGGGGGGCTATTCAGTAAATACCAGATTTATACCCAAAATAACCTAATTGGAGCTTCTTCTTATCTGCCAACAGAGTCTGTCAAATGAGTTACCGTAAAATCACTTGATTTTGCTCAATATTGACTTTATGGAATTATTTCCTTTCAATGGAAGATGAATGTCTATTGGTGACCAGTTTTCTGTTCGCTTTTCTCCTCCTCACTCATTTTGTTCAATTTCTCGAATGCGCTATGAGGACAAAAAAGATCATAACTGGTTTGGGGAGCATGTGCATAGTTCATGCAAAAACGATGAACTTTATCTCTAATTTTTTAAACATATACCAAATAATATTGAAAAGGAACCATCATTAAAATTGCAAATCTTGCTAATGACAGAGTGGAAATGTACCTTATTGATGATCTCAACCCAGCTGGCTATGTGAGAACTGCACGTGTGTAACATGCGTTGTCGATATTAACATCGCATATCGTGCAGGATCTGCTTGGACCATTACAGACAGTAAACAGGGTTCTCCTGGCCTTCTGCTATGTGCAGTAAGATGAAGGCAGCAGGATAAGCTTCAGTCAGAAAGCAATCTGATCCGGCATCAGCAGGCGGGGACTCCGCCGAGCCTGGGTCAGTTAGCTTCATTACCAATGAACTGTGTACTGATCAGGCCACAACAGGGCGCCCCCAATTCCCTGCCGTAAGCCCCCAATTAGAGCAACCTGTTCTTCTCATGAAAATCCCCTCAGTCGGTGCAAATGGGATCCATATCGGAGTCTCTGTGGGCTGCAGTGTATATTAAACCTACCTCACATATCCTATCAGCCTGCTGGACCCAAAGTCTCGGTGTTGCCAGAAGGCCAATCATCAGTGTTTGCCATTAGCCATTTGCATTCTTCTGTCTCCTTTATTTGTCAAAATAAAAGTCAATCCGAAATGAAGCTAGCTTAGGTAGAGATAAAGAAAGCTAGCTATGTGTTTCTACTGAGTCCCACAAACATGATCTATTTATGTATGGTGACTATACTTTCAGGGTTCAGTTGTGATGGCTTGGATTTTATATGTGTATGTTTTTATGGTTTGTTTATATACTTGTTTTGTTATGAATTTTTATATTGTAGTTTTCATATTAACCAGTCAGAAGTGGTTTTTCACAATGATGTCCCAGGTGTTTTGTAGGATTTCCTGTGTGTTTGTGGAAATCTATGAAGATTTCAGTCTGCTGTCTTATCTCATATGGATGGAAATGCATCTGGGTTGGGAAAGTCTTCATCTTCCTACAAACCTCAAAGGAGCTGGAAGGACATTTTAAGATCTTGTGATGCTTTTTGTGGTGCTATCTGTAGTGAGTCATGAGGCTATGCTTTATCAGGACAACAGTCTCAGCTGATGCTTTTCCAAGTGATTTCCTGGAAAACACAGGGCACGTTTCCTCTTTTTCTGTCTCGGTTATATTCCTGAAAGTGCTCTGGGACCCCGTGGATTTCTTGGCCTGTCTTCACCCACTCTCCCCACCCTGTAGGGGTCTCTATCCCCATGCGACTCTGTTGGCAGTGTCATAAACCCCAAGCCATCCATCAGCGCATCTGCATCTGTCGCTGGGCGTGATGGACGCGGGGTTTACCCAAGGATGGCGTCCCTGTTTGCATCCGCTCGACGGGGCCGGGCTGTCTTGTTTGAGCTCGCCTGACAGGTGCCATTTCAGCCGACCGTCGGAGTCCCCTCGGAGTGATTGAGGGCTGAGAGGTGCTCGGATGCTTTATGGACCTTTCCAGGCCAATGCTGGCATTAACGTGAATAAACAGACCGCGGCCCTAAGCGAAAAAAGCAGCGCGAATCGTATTGATTGCTCGTGGAGGAGAGCTGGTTAAGCATCTCACAAGGGGAAAAAAACACAGTCAGGTGGTCACCTGATGCACTTGTTTAAAGGTCAGCTGCGGCAGCCACGCCCGTGGGCGGAGAGGTTGGGGTGGCTGCAGTGGAGATGGTGGCAGCTCAGCTCAGAATGAAGCCTCACAAATCATACTTAATAAATGAAGTTGTACGCCAGGCAGTTCTGGGGAAGCAGTCTGGCCAGATTCCATAGGAGGACCTCAGGGGGAGGGTGATTCCACCGAATAGGGACTTTTCCCTCTAAAATGATGATGCTGATGATGATGATGAAGATCATAGACAGTTTTACATCCTATTTAGGGGCAGCTCTCCTATTTTTTCTCTGCCCTGCTAGAAAATATATATTTTTTTTAAAATGCCATTTAGTGATTTGTCCAGCAAACTTTATTGTGGAAACCCTCCCCACCTTGACAGATTTAATCATGGTGATGGGGGGGTGACTTACCCATATTTCTTCAGGGGGCTGAGCACCCTTAAGGGTCAAATCCTAGAATGATTATTATCGCTGTTGCTGTAAGCAATATTGGATTAATTGCAATGGGCTCCTTGCAACATTCGATCATTTACACATCAATGGAATACAAACATTCATGCACCCACCTTATTCACTTATTCAGGGTCAGGGTGAGCCTAGAGGGCACTAACCACTAAGCCATCATGCCATCCCATAATATTTTTAGTTAATAGTAAACGCTTTTAGCTAAAGTGAATGGATGTAATCAGTTATCATGAAGCCTGCTATGTCAACTTATGCATCTTATCCTTTTATACTTTTGCTGGGGTCAGAAACCATCAGGACCTAATCCCTGCAAGTTTTGTAGCGTTGCTTAATTACGCTCTCAAATGTGATGATTGAACTGGTACCCTTACTCATTCATCTGCAAACACCGTGCGTCTAGGTGGCGTTCACCGAAAGCTTGCATTTTCTTTCACGCTGATCTCAGCTGAGAACTTGAGGTCTTGGGAACGGGAGGTGTAGGCCATGTCACTTTACCCTGGTTCTGATCCCCTCCACCAGGTGCTGCAGATGTACCTCCCTTTCTGCGGAATCGCCATCTCCAACGCCCAGCTCTTTGCGGCTTCCAGGAAGGAGTACGACCGGAGCAGAGTAAGGCTTATGGAAGAATTTCAAATCCGCCTACATTCCACCCCCACCCACGCACACACGCGCCGACCCCACCCCCCACTGCTGACCACCAGGATCGGTATTGATCCCCATCGTCCCACTCACAAGCACAGCAGCAGGGGGGTGGTGTGCAGCAAGTCCTCTCCTCCCCGGGTGGCTGGGTGTGCAAACTGAGGAATGGGCGGTGAAGATCCGGGGCATAAATCACGTCGGGAGGACCCAGATGCCGGCCCTGACACCCCCCCAGCATTAATCTGTGTTGGGGGAGGTCAATGTGGTGGTGAGAGGGCAGCGTTTCACCTCATCTCATTACCATCGCTCCGTTTTAGGGAACTAACCAGATGCCTTTGGGTCAAGCTGACCCCGTCAACTAAATTATGGAGGTCAACCTTCTGACCTTCTAGCGTATCCTCAGACTTTTTGAGTTCTATATTTATGATGATTTTTTAATAAATACCTCAAATACCAGAAACTAACACCACATCGTCACAGCAGACCATGTGCACATCACTAGTTCCACGCCACGGCGATTAATCTTTATTCCCTGCATACTCAGGCTCTCCTAGAGGTGGTGAATGACCTGTTTGAGGAGCAGACAGACCTGGAGAAGATTGTGCGGAAGATCATGCAGCGAGCCCAGACCCTGCTGAAGTGTGAGCGCTGCTCTGTGCAACTGCTGGAGGATATCGAGTCCCCGGTGCGCGCCCTATACCCTGCGGCCTACGCTCCAGTTTAGCTTAGACATAGCTTACGCTCCAGGTTAGCTTAGCTTAGCCCTAGCTTACGCTCCAGGTTAGCCTAGCTTAGCCTTAGCCTACGCTCCAGTTTAGCTTAGCTTAGTCCTAGCTTACACTCCAGTGGCCTGTACTACGAAGCGGGGTTACTGGCTTATAGGGGTAACTTGTCGGATTTAAGGTAGTCTGGGCAAAATGTAAGTGAATGAATATGAAGTCCATTTAAACTGTGGTACCTTAAATCCGACAAGTTATCCCGATAAGCCAGTAAACCCACTTTGTAGTACAGGCCACAGGTTAGCTTAGCTTAGCCTTAGCCTACTCTCCAATTTAGCTTAGCTTTAGCTTGGCTACCATGACAGATCATCACTGTAATACATTGTCCTCAAGCACATCATTATAATACACCTTGAAGGGCTTTCCATCAGTTACTTGACAGTTATAATAATGACTTCAGTTAAGCCTAATTAGCCCTCTTCATGTAGAACTTGACCTTCCTATACTTGGACCTGGACATGAAAGGCAAAATACAAAAATGACCACTAATTAGCGTTGTTTTGCATTATCTGCTTACCTCCAGGTGGTAAAATTTACAAAATCCTTCGAGTTGCTGTCCCCCAAATGCAGCGCAGATGCAGAGAGCAGGTGAGATCTGAATTTGGTCATTTTGTCTGAACCATAAATCAACCAGCCTCATCCAGGGCTCTTTATGAATCCGACGGAATGGCATCTTATTTTAACATACTGCTGCTGAGAACCTGCAGTGTTTCACATGGTAATTTTGCAAGAGTTTCCAGATTTGAAAACAGAATGTCAGGACAATGCAAAACCACACTATTTATACGTTTTATCTAAACTGATCTCATTTAAAACACTGTATATAAAAAAAGTCACATTTCTGTTGCCGTAGCACATAGTTCCCTGATTCTGGTCCTAGAGGGCTGCAATCCAACAGAGTTTGCAGATTTCCCTGCTAAAACACACCTACAAATTCAGGTTATTAGCTGAGTAAATTGTGTTCAAGCAGGGAAATCTGCTAGATTTCCCCCCAGGACCAGAATTGGGGAACCCTACTGTACCATAGCAGGATTAGAATATAGCCAACTTTTGTCTTTATGTTCGAAGTCGGATAGTTCACTCTATTGTCCATGTTAATTATATGATAACTTGACATTTAAAACCCCATGTCTTGTGTTGCAGTTTTTTTTTATAGAGATTACATATAAACATTCTCAAGTTCAGTCAGACTTATCCGAAAGTGTTCAGACTTCTTTTCCATAGTATGCCGGGCCACTGTTTCACAGTGATATGAATCTGTATGTAATTCCATTCACTTGTCGCAGAAATGACCAGCTTCCACTTAATGCCATTACCGTCGCTACACAATCGGCGACACTAAAAGGTCTCGCAGTTCACGCATTCCTCCTAAGCAAGGCGCCTGGGGAGCCTCACGCCAGAGAAGCAGAATGAATTATAGAAGTAAGATCGTGCTGAATGAATATGCTGATGCTACTGATGAGAGATGCTGTAACAATAGTTTGTGGTATCTGGGTACATTTCCCTCCCGTGGGTCTCGTACAGGAGCGAAAAGTAAAAGGAGATAAAAAATAAAAGAGGAGAGAAATCAAAGCGGAGTCTTTTTTTCACCTTAGTAGAACGGTATAGATGCGATGGGATGAAATATCGCCAGCGGACCAGCGCAGTCCCAAAGCGCGCCGCTGCGCTCGCTCGCCTGCGTTGCAGTAACGGCATGGCCAATTAGAAGATGATCGTTGCCGAATGTTTTAGCTATTAGCAGGACGCCCGGTGATGCCTGCTTCTCAGCCTTAGATCGGAAGAAGCTTGTTGCAGAAAACGTTGCTTTGAATATGGGAATATTATTCTACAAGGCTTAAAAGTAAATGAATAATTATCACCCTCATCTAAATTAATAAAAACAAACAGAAGGCTTATGGTGTCAATATTCCTGGCACACACACCGATTATCCAGTAAAGGGTTGCAGTTTATGTACATTTGAATGTGTATCAGCTTATATTTTACTTATATTTCATGATCTGAATAAACCTTTCTGGCGATCGTAGGGTAAGTATAATCACCAGGGGGTGATGCATACAGCAACAGCTGTGCGTCGTGTTGCGATCGGATTCCCTTTACGCCTGGGGATCTCTCCGAATCACATTCGAATCCCCCATTCCCACCAGGAATCTTGTAGTAATCCTTTTGGAGCAGTCTGCAGAAAACCCGCAGCATGCAACCCGCTGAACTGTGTGCATGGGGGAAGTGGTCGCATAGGTGCTGCGGCAGGAGGCTGCGGCTCATGGTTGCCCGGACCGCGCTGAAATATGGCGCCCGGCCAGTGGATGGCTTTAAATATACTGCAGCCTGTATGATTAATGACAACCGCTGCATTGCCCCCGGTTAAAACGTGAGGGATGTCAGCGGCCCCAGGGCAAAGAGATGGGGAGGCACGTCAGAGAACAGCGCGGCCCACGTAATGAGAACATGGCGTTCCTGGTGGGGTGGAAACACTCCGCATGCAGCCTGATGGGGGCACAGTGCCCTGCAGACATTTTATTTCTAACTCCAATACGTGAAAAATGCAGATACTTAGGTACATGTGATTTCTGGCGTTCATGCAGTTACATTAAAAGTTGATTTAAATGAGAGCATAAAAATTTCCTTTTTTGGGGGGGCAGTGGGTTGGTGGACAGGTGACGGCTTGATTTGGGCCCCAGTTCTGTGTGTGCAGGTTACATGGTCTCCCTGTGCTTGCATGGGGTCTCCTCCCATAGTCTGAAAACACAGACAAATTGGATTAGTGTCTCTAAATTAGTGTGTGTGCGTGTGCATGCGTGTGTATGGGTGAGCTCTGTCATGGACTGGTATCTTATCCAGTTTGACTGCTGGTATGTGCCTTATGCTGCTTGCTTGCTCACTTTGTCTCTGTACTGAGTAAACTGTGGAGGATGGATGGATGGATGGATGGATGGATGGATGATGCCTTTTTGTTTGAAAGAGATACATTGCAAATTACACCCAAATGTACCTTCTTGCTGGTCATTCTCTTCCTCTTTTACTCTGAATCTTTCCCAGCAGCTCAGTATTCTCCAATAATTTGTCCAAAATGGAGTCAAACTCATCACTTCTGCTTCAAATGAAAGTATAGCCTTGATTTGATGAAGAATTCACTTGTGGTCCATGGCAAACTTCAGAAGCACCAGCCTCTGCGCTTCACTGTCTGTTCTGCATCTCCACAGTCCATCTCTGTTTTTTTTCTCGTTTTTTTACTGCATTCAGCTGTCGAACCCATCTTCTCCCCGCACGCCTATCCCCTGATGGTCTCTTTGCACGGTTCTTCCTGCAGTTTTAAGGACAGCCTGGAGAAATCATCCTACTCCGACTGGCTCATCAACAACAGCATCGCGGAACTTGTGGCTTCCACCGGGCTCCCCGTCAACATCAGCGACGCCTACCAGGATCCACGCTTCGACGCCGAGGTCCATCCACGAGTCTGCGACCTTATCAGAGAGCCAGATGCCCAGACATTATGAAGCACTGGCCATTGTCAGCTGAGAAGCATCCTGCTGTAGTGCTTGAATATGTGCAGGACAGCTGAAGCTGTCATTGCAGTGACCTGGCACGGCTAAGATCTCAGGCCTATATGTAGTGTTAGATTGGATGGATAGATAGATACACACACACACACACAGACAGACAGACAGACAGACAGACAGACAGACAGATAGATAGATAGATAGATAGATCTAGAACACATTCATTGCGTACATGTACATTTTACGAATGGGCATAGTGTATCTGTTCCGTTTACATGGATTGGATGCTCTTTCATTGCCCCTAACCCTTGTCCCGTGTCTCTTTCAGGCCGATCAGTTCTCTGGCTTCCACATCCGCTCAGTGCTCTGCGTGCCGATCTGGAACAGCAACCACCAAATCATCGGTAAGTCCGGCCGCCCATTGGACCCAGCAATAGCTGAAAGTCACACGTGAGGGGAAAAGCGCCTCGTGGCCTAGTAGGGTTCGCTGTCTCGAGGGCGAGGACTCATTATCGAATGGCCCAGAGTGACTTTTCTTCATAAGGTGGGGTCTGCACTGCACAACAGCTGTGGTTAGTGCTCTGCCAATGCCACAGAGAGAGAGAGAGTAGGGACATATACAGAGGCGGGGCCACAGGGACACTGGAAGCTGATTGGCCTCTGCAGTTCTCCCTCCCCTTTCACTCACCGATTCAAAACATATCATTGACTGTTGGTGAGGTTGGCCCCCTTGTATGAATTAGGACCCATTTTCTGCCCCGCCACCTTCTAGAATAGCCCTGCAGGATAAGGGTGTAAAACACACTCCAGTGTGTCACACAGAGAAGCTGTGGACCCCCCAGAGGAAGGTCAGGCGGCAGCGGGGGGGCGGGAGAAGCAGCCTGCAATGGTGCGTGTAGGCGAGCGTGCATGCGTGGGAGGAAGAGCCACTTGGGGAGGGAGGAGACGGGCCCGTAGCTGCAATGGCGCACCGCGTCAAGGATGTGCTCCATCAAAAGGATGAAGACTCCCTCCTCCTCCCTCCCGCCCTGATCTTAACAGATATGAATGAGCGCTCGGTGGCGGCTGGCACTCGATGAAGGACGTTTAAAGGGGCTGTGTGGCTGACAGAAGGGTGCCGTAAACTGGGAAACTGGGACTGACAGGCGCCTTGGGGGTGAATGCTGGCCCCAGGGAGATGGTTGGTGGTAGTGGCAATTTTGCCACCGGCCAGCAGGGGTGTTGATGGGCAGAACCCCCCCCGTTCCATTAATTAGTGCTTATTGAAAAGCCCCCAGCTGCCGCTGTCAGCTTGCCTCTGCGAGACACGGAAAGACCCAGCAGGACAAAGGGAGCCCTGTTCAGATGATGGGTCTTCCTGCCTGCGGTTTATGACGAGGGTCCCAGTCGGGTCAGTGCTCAGAGGCCATAACCCAAGCGGCACCGGCTGAGATGCTCTTTTGTGACAAGGCTGGAATTCCTGAAGGGGCAATGACAGGGGGCGGGGATTGGGGGGGTGGGTGGTGTGTGACTCTTAATATCATGTAATGCGTAATTAAACTGCAAACAGACAAAGGGATCCTGGCTTTTCCCAGGCCAAATGCCAAAAGCACAATAACTCTAGTATATTACTGGGAAATCGGTACATTAAATGCAGCTGTCAGTTTAACACTGGGATACGGGAAAAATATACACATTGTTATATTTATTTTTTTTCTGATATTTACCAGAAAAACCAGTACCTCAACAAACACCAATATATACTGTATTTATACATTCACATAATTTATCATATGTAAATATATATATTCATATATTAAATATGTATATTTTTATGCTTCATATGTCTAAAATATGACTTCTGTATATTTATTAAAATAAATATTGGTATAATTTAATTTGTTTAGTTTGATTGCATTATATAATTATGTTTTTTTGTATTATGTATTCATTCAATATAATACTATATTTTTATTATATATATTTGCCCACTTGCAGAGTGTAAAAATGGAAAGAAATGGCAGAAAAATATGCATCAGTGCAGCCAAAGGCTTGTTCCCTGTATTATTTTATCAATGACTTTAATTAACGTGTGGGAGTGATTGCAGCCTAATTGGGGCCTAGTGAGGGGAAATGGATTGTGTAAATGAGATAGCAGCCAAGTAAAACTTAATAACAAGCCAAGAAAGCAGAACCGGAGGATTCCAGGGTACCTGCAAGGGGAAGGGGGTCACTTACGAATCCCGACGTGTCTCGAGCAGGGGTGGCCCAGGTGCTGAACAGACTGGACGGGAAGCCTTTTGACGACGCAGACCAGCGGCTCTTCGAGGTACTGCCCCCCACCAGTTCATCAGTGTGCTCCATTCTGCCCCCTGCAGGGCTGACACAATGGCATTAACACCCGTATCGTCTGTCGGAAAGAAAGCGAGAGTGTTCATTAAGAACAAAAGCAAAGGCTAGCTGACTGATTATATCGTATTTGTTGTTGTGTTGTACAGTGAGTGGCAGTCAGCTTCAGTGTACTAATCAATCTTCATAAATAGGTGTCGCTCTGGATACACATAAACCGTTTATATACGTGTGATACAGTGCAGCCTTAATGCAGTCACTCACAGGCAATGAATCAGGCGATGTTTGTACGTGTGTGCAGTCGCAGTGCTGTGTGTGTGTGTGTGTTATCCGCTCATGATCCCAAAGCCATGACAGCTGTCACCTTCGTTTCCTGCACAGGCGTTCGTCATCTTCTGTGGCCTTGGCATCAACAACACCATCATGTACGACCAGGTGAAGAAATCGTGGGCGAAGCAGTCCGTGGCGCTGGATGTAAGCAGCGATTTGATTGGCCGTCTCACATGTGTCACTTATTGGCTTTGGAGGGGGAGGGGAGAGTGCGAGTGATCGATTGGTGTTGTTGTTCCTCCCTTGGCAGCATGGTGGCGTGATGTTACACAGCCCTGCCTCCTTCCACTTCCTGTAACATGCTTGGGCAGGATGCAACTTAGCATGACAAAGATATGCTCAAAAGTAACAGTTCAGTACACCGGAAATGACTGTCTACAGATACTCATTGCTTCACGATGGTTTGACTTAAGATATTTTTGACTTTACGAATGTGCGATAGCAATGCACCTTTACTGGGCAACTTTGAAATTTGAACCGTTCCTGGGCTAGTCATATGATACGAGTAAGTAGTATGATACTTTCTACTGATGCCGGACAAAGGCAGCATCCACTCGACCACACTTCACAGTCTCTGTAGCAATTGTGAGCGTAAACATCTCGTACAGTGTATCATACGGTGCGTTTTTTTTTCTGTTTAACGTAATAAACTTATTGGTGAACTTAACTTAATTAAAATTATTGGTATTTAGTTAGTTACAGTAATTACTTATTAAGAGAGAGTAGTTATTTACTTAATTATCGTATCGTATTCAACTTTCGATATTTTCCACTAACGATGAGCTCATCGGAACGTAACCCCATCATAAATCGAGAAGCACCAGTATATACTCCCTGCTGGTCTGGTAACATACTGGGTGCTTCTGTGTTGGTCCATAGCAGCAGGCAGATTGCAGCCTCTTCTGTCCATCAGCTAGAGGACATTTATTCATGTCTGTCAAGAATACGAAAGTCCGGTTTTTAATATGCCAGCGCTGTCTGTCTCTTACTCGCATCCTAATTGTTTGCGATGAAGTGAAATCCCATGTCAGCGTCCTGCAGGCTACGGCCTCCCCTAATTGGCCCAGACGGCTCACCTGCCTGCGTGGCGTAACGCTCCATTACACGTGCGGCATCTTTCACCATCGACTAAAGGTCTGTCGTGACGTCACGTCCACGGCACCCTGGCTACAGGATACATGGGGGGGGGGGGCCTTTAACCAATTCATTAGATTAACAGGTGCTATAATGCATTCAGTTTGGGTGCTAGCACAGGGGTACAGAGCAA
>JAODJX010000037.1:9717340-9731606 GCA_026776945.1 Isichthys henryi
CCCTTAGTGACTGTGACACTGCTTAGAATGTTCAAACATCTAAAACAAGCTTCTCTAATGAACCCATCAAAAGCTCATCCACGTGCAAATTGGTCCCCCCCCCCCCACAAGTATAAACACCCCCACAGAGTCAGGTCCCACCTCTAGCAGATCGCGCTCGCTGTTTCGTGGCTACCCCCCTCCTGCCTTCGCAGACCCTGTGCAGATGGCTTCTGACGGTGAGGAAGAACTACCGGATGGTGCTCTACCACAACTGGAGACATGCCTTCAACGTGTGCCAGTGCATGTTCTCCATATTGACTGTGAGTATGCTCCCCCTGGTGGTCATACGCGGGAACTGCCGATTGTAGTGCATATCTTACCATGGCACTGTATGCGAAGCCACATCATGGCACGGGCCCAGCATGGAAGGAAAACAGGCCTGACCACACACACTCACCATGTTTCATCTCCTTGAGTATCAGTGGTGATGCCTGCCTACGTCTGTTTCTGGCCCCATGAAAATCAAAGAAAAACAGCTTCATTGGATCCCAGAGATAGAACCGCATTTACGCCTCCAGGAAACATATTCGATGCAGGGGCCACCGATTCGGCTTCAGATCAGCTATTTGGAGCGAAAGCACTATCCTGCAGTTTTTCCAGAACAAATGCACTGCCACAGATATACCCCCATGGTAATGTGTAGCCTTTCTGCGGCATGCTGCTATTGTCTGACCCTACGTGGTGATGAATCGAGCTCACTGTCTGCCCCACCCGGCCCCCAGGACCGGCTCCGCAGCAGTCACATGACGCAGGAAGACATACGGCCCCCTTGTAGTGACAGTCGACCTGAGGCTGCAGTATTATGTTGCGTTTTAATAATGCATCCATTAACATAACAGCTTATCCAGTGTTGGGTCATGGTTAGTCTGGGTGTATGTAGGAAGGACAGGACAAAACACCCTAGATGGGATGCCAGTCTATTGCAGGGACCTGACCTGTATATATTCATGTATTATAAAACTGCACTTCATTCACGTTTTACTCTCTATATGCGCGACCGTCAGACGGCAGGATTCCAGGAGACCCTGACGGAGGTGGAGATCCTGGCTCTCATCGTCGGCTGCATCTGCCACGACCTGGACCATCGCGGGACCAACAATGCCTTCCAGGCCAAGTGGGTACCCTCCACCCCCACCCTCACCACCTGACCCCCGACCTACCATATGGCGGCCTGTGGGTACAGAGTGTCCCCAGGAAGTGCTGGGCCGCCACGTAAGCCTTATGTAATGACAAACGAGCCCTCCGGCCCTGCTGGGAAAATGTTAACGGCTCGTTCAGCAGCTGCTGCGCGGTGAGTTCTGCAGGCTGCACTCACCCCGTATACAATTAAAGCCAGGACAATTAATGCAGACCCCCCCCTGCTGCATTTCCATGCTGCCCTGGGGTCTCGTATAACGTAATGAATGCACCTGGATGTGTTTGCAGCCCAGCACTGCAGTTACCCACCCTTTGCTCCTCGCTCATCCTCTTTCCCCTGTTTATCATTCTGTACCCTTTCTCCATCTCTCTTCCTCCATCCCCATCCCCCTCTCTCGTCTCTTCTCCTTTTTCCCATCTCTCCCTCTTTCCAACCCCTCTCTTCCCCTATTCTCTTCTCCTTTTTCCCATCTCTCTCCCTCCTTCCCAACGCCTCCCCCATTCCCCCATTTCTCTCCCACTTACCCCATTCTTCTCTTTCCCCACTGCCTTCACCCCCATTTAGAACCGGTTCGGCCTTATCCCTGCTGTATGGCACCTCAGCCACGATGGAGCATCACCATTTCAACCATGCCGTCATGATCCTGCAGAGCGAGGTACAGCCTGTGGTCCTGCTGCTCTTCCCGTTTTCTCCTAGCATGCCGCAGCTGACCCTGGCCCCTTCTACAGCCCCTACTGCTCATAAATGCTGAGCAAAGTGACGTGGTTCAGGGCCTCTGGCACTTTGAGGATTCAGATCTCACACAAACATGGCAACCCTTCACTACCAGGGTTCTAGCCACTCACACACATGGTAACCCTTCACCATGAGGGTTCTGACCTGTAGTCATGGCGATCTTTCACGATATGGTTCTAATTCATTTTGCCTTATTCAGTCTTCTAGTTCTTATCACATGCCTTGCGGTGCATAAACCCACATCACAGAAAACTAATTAAATATAAAACGGCACAAATCAAAATTAGTGGTTGATTCAGTTTTATAGTATCTAATTATGGTATAAAAAAGTGTAGAATTGACTGATTTAATTTGGCTTAAGCCAAATTGTTCTACAGATGTATGAAAACATCATGTCCTACAGGGCATTCAAAAACATCTCCATTGCTTAGATTTGTTAAACATACATACTGTTGCAACCATTATAGGGCTTTGAAGCTGCTTGAAATGTTTATTTTCAGTGATATTTCAATCGTTTTGTTCTTATATGTGTGTTTGCAGCAGATACAGACCTTACCGGGAGCCCAGTGCCAATAATTTTCTCGCAGTTTACCTTCCATTATCTGGGAGAAATGCACAAAGCAAACAGGATTCAAGGGAGAATCCGTAATTAGGAGAAGCGCAGTGTTCTTACAGGAGGATGAGTTTGTGTGTGTGTGGGGGGTAATTAGGGAAATCCTGGGCTGCGGGCAGGAGAGGGAATTACAAGGCAGCCTCGTGCCGGGGGGCTTATCCTGCCTGTGATGACGCCACGCGCTGACAAATGTTTGCCTGGAAAATCATAATGGTGTCTGATGTTTTGGGGAGTGGCCTAGGGTCGGCTACATTAGCATGCTAATGAGTAATGCCTTTAATTCATGGAATGGTGGAACTTGTAGCTCACCATGCCAGCGAGCAGGAACAGTTAATTAAACCTTTACTTTTCAGATCGTCAGACCTTGTCCATGCTTCTCTCTGTCTCTCTAACTACAGCTCCGCCTGTCTGCACAGGGGGTCTGTACCCTCTGAGTCAGCCGGGGCGGTTTTCAGTGTTTCACAGAACCTGAGACCCAAACTGGTCCAGGATAGCCTGTTATGAGCGAACAAGGCGATAAGCGTGGGATGTCCAAGCGCTGATGTGTCGTTATAACATGCTGTCTGATCATGGCAAGATGTTTTCCTTTGTTCAGCAGTAAGACATTAAGTAAAAGCAAATTAACAAGGGGGAAGAAGAATGGGAAAGAGAGAAAACAATGTTGTATTATCATGGCTAGATGTTATAGTAACATCACCGTCATAGATGTTGTAAGTTCAGAGAAGGGCACGGCAGGAAAGTCTGACCGAGGATTCTGAGGGATCTGCTTGCCATGTCTCTGATGTGTGGGTCAGCATAAGGGGGTGGGTAGGGGGTTTAGCTTGACAGCTTTGCGCTGATTTCCTCAGGCACTCCCCCAGGTTTGCCTTGAGCCTGGGGCGGCAGTGTGCATCTCAGTGGGTTAGAACCAGCAAACTAATGCTGCCGATGAACCCCAGATCAAGGCCCTTAACCCGGCCGACCTTGTGCCATAACCTGCATGTATGCTCTCATCTGAATGTGCGTCTGTATGTCTCACGGAGAGCAAGATGGGGTAGGGGAAAAGAGATGAATGAAGTATTTCTGTTCTGTTAAAAAAAAAACATCGATATTGATGATCTGAGAGGCCATATTTGGGAGGCAACCTGGGTGGCAGCTGGATCCAACACGCAAGGACCGGTCCTCTGGCTCATGGACACCCTGTTTTGTCCCCACAGGGTCACAACATTTTTTCCAACCTGTCCTCCCAAGAGTATAGTGACCTGATGCAGCACCTGAAACAGTCAATACTCGCCACAGACATCACCTTGTACTTTGAGTGAGTGTCTCAGCCGCCACCAGCCTGCCAGAATTACCCATAAACCCCGAGGCCCTACCCTCCACTTCCACATGTGCTGTTTGTGCACTGTCATGGACCTAATTAATCACTAATTAAGCACAATTGGCAAAGTTCTGACATACTCTCCACACACTGTTACCTTGTTCACTGTGGTAATCTGTCAGTATAGCGATCAGTAGGTACAAATGTCTTTATAACAGAAAGCTGTCAATGAAAAGATAAATTTCATGATATAATGATGTAAATATTATCACAATCATTCATTATAATTAACAAATCTGTAGAATTGAATTGAATGTGTTCTGGTGGAATGTGGTGCAGTGTTGTTTTAATGATTTAGCTGTGAGCATAATCACTGGTCATATTTCATCTTCAGTCAGGAAGCCAACCATACATTGATTAATAACTTAGCACCAAGTCCAGTGTGGCGGCTTTGGAATTAGATGTTTAGGGTTGTAGTAGCCTCCTGTGGACAAAGTATGTCATTACACCTAAAAAAAATCAATATCAAAAGCTTGTCCCCTTTGGCCTCAACAGGAACAGAACCATGTTCTTTGAGCTGGTTAACAAAGGGGAGTACAACTGGAATGTGAAGGGTCACAGAGACATGTGCAGGTAATGAAACTGCTTTTTGGGACTAGAGCAGAATTTCTGAAGAGGTGCTTTGTTCAGTACCTTTTGATAAAAATGTGCTCGCGGGAGTTTTACTTGCACAAAAATATTCTGAGGGCAGAAGGAAAAATGATTGGTTCAGAGAGATAACCAATCAGATTATAGAGGAAGTGAATCCAAGCAACTAGAGGAGGCGGGACCAAGACATCTGATTGGTTGATCCCGCCTCCTCTAGTTGCTTGAACCCACCTCTTCTACAATCTGATTGGTTATCTCTCTGAAGCAATCATTTTTCCTTCTGCCCTCAGAACATTTTTGTGCAAGTGGAAATCCTATAAGCTAGAAATGTTTGTACGTTGGCTCGATGTGACCCATACCTTCTGCAATCTATGGCCCCATCCGCTTTCTGTGTGGCGTGTCAGTAGCAGTAGTGGGGCCCCAGCACTGGAGATGCTTGCTGCTCTCTGCTTTTACAGGTCAATGCTAATGACGGCTTGTGATCTCGGGGCTGTGACCAAACCCTGGGAAATATCAAGAAAGGTAAGTTTTACAGGGTCTTCAAATCGGGAGTAAAGGGCTCTTTAGCTCTCGCTGGGCTTCAGCCCACTCACCTCTAATGTTCACAGGTGTCACTCAGTTAAAACCTTGCTCACCATTATGACTGTTAATTCATTATAGCCTGTTCATACATATTTAATACGTTTCTCCTGATTTTCAGGTAGCTGAGTTGGTCACCAGTGAGTTCTTTGAGCAGGGGGATAGGGAGCGATCCGAGCTGAAGCTCACTCCATCTGTGAGTTCCTCAGTCCTTCCTCTTCAGACTTCCACTCATTCAGTCATTGCCACAGAATCTCTTATCATTGTCATGTTACCCTCCTACCACAAGAGGGCCACATCGCACACTGCAAGTACCACCATCACTACCATGCAGTCAGCCGGCTAAATTGCCAACGGCATCCAGTCCAGTTTAATGTACCACAATCCTTTGGATATGGATAACAGAAGCTTAGGGTAAAGTTAATGTTTCACAGACCTCCTGTATGCGTAAGGTTTCCGCTTCTGTCAATAAATAGGATTGCTGACTGAACAGTTAAAGCAGGCGGCAATAACCAGGAAGAGTGTTCTGTCGATTAATTGCTCATGGCCACACAGTTAGTCTTTGAGGTGATGCAGCAGATTCAGCTTTCTAGCCCCCATCAAACTTTGTCATGCAGAAGGTGGCTGTTATGAATTATGAATCACAGCCAGAACCCCCAGCCCAGCAGTAGTTATAGAAATACAGCTTTACTGCGGGGTGGGGGGAGTCCACCACGAGGAAAGCAGACCAGAATGAGAAATAAGGCGTTTATTTATTTGTCTTCAAGCCATCATCTAGGGAACAGGGAGATGTTTGGTGCGGGATGCTATGGCAGTGGGCAATGTGCCACCATAACTACCCGTTTCTTTCCTCTCCCTACTGTTCATCGACATTCCATCTCTGAGACCTATGGCAGCAGGGTGCTGAGGTGTTAATTAGTATTTGTTTTGCAGGCGATTTTCGATCGGAACAGGAAGGACGAACTTCCGGGACTGCAGCTGGAGTGGATCGACGGGATCTGTGCTCCACTGTACGAGGTATCCCAACATGACTTCCCCGTAAACACCCTCTTTCCTTAACTCTGTCACCTCAAAAAAGAGCATCACGCACTTAAATAAGAGTCTCTCTTCCATAAAATCCAAGCTGCGCAACCAGACTTTCTGGAGATGTTTGGAGCAGCAATTCGGTTTTGGCTGAACTGTAACGATGCAGTGAATGTAGCTGTAATCCACTGGAGGTGCAGGTCATATGTTCTGCCCTCCAGATCAAGGAGGACCCTCGCTAATTGTGCAAACATAAAAGGCAAAAGGGGGAGTGGCAGAAAAGGTGGTATGGGATTGGACAGAGAGGAAGGAGGAGTTTCCCAGCAAGGCTTGAAAATTCAAAGGTCAATGAAGTATCACATGACCATCATATTCCCCAGTAATAATCACCTCTGTAAAAGAAACAAAAAGTATTCATAGCAGGGCAAGGGTAACAAATAAGAACTGTAGGTGGGAGTGTAACTATTAGGCGGACTTGATAGGGTTAATCTGAGAAGCACAGATTCTCCTCACATGCAGCATATGGCCCCCAGGGGGCACCATAGGCACTGACAGTGAGACAGCAGAGATGTCTACCGAGGGCTCCACACTGCCAATTAGAGAGCAGGAGGCTCTGAGACGGCTGAGCCCTGCAGAACGTGGGAGGAGAAAAAGATGTAGATCGGGGCCCCCGGGGGGCTGCCACGGCGAATGTTAATCGGACGCTGCGCAACAGGCCTCATCTGAAGCCCCTCGGGCAATTAGACCCCTTTCTCAACCTGGGGGGGGGCAAAAAGTGGGTCTGTCAGAGCTGAGACTCCAGCTACTTACAGAGACGAGCGATCAGTGTCGTCTGCAGATATTCAGACAGACTGTGTTACAGTATAAGCGACGCCTGAATGGCTATGGAGAGAATCAGGGGAATTCCTGGTGAGTCACCCTGGTTGTGGGGGCTGCCGATGAGAGATGGAAAATGCAATTGAATTAAATTTAATTTAATATTAATGCTATAATTTACTCAGTGACCCCCCTCCATTGACTAAATTACACCCATCTGGGGTGTAAGATTCCCGGGCTGAGATTCCCGACCCTGTTTGCAAGGTGGAGCCAGTCAGCCGTTTCCGTGCTCCTGACACAGGCATCACTCCTGGTATTTAAACATGCACCACGCTTCTTTGCAACATAAAGATAAATTTTTTGAGTGCCTGTTCCCCTCTAAGAGGTGAAAAGCCTGCATAACAGAGAGGCAGTAAGGGCTGCCTGAAAACCTCTCTGCTCTGCAAATATAAAAATTTGGTTTTCAGACTAAAGATGGTTAATTGGTTTCACACCCTAATGGGCATAAAAAAAATTTTCTCATATAAACAAGAGAGGTTTTTAAAACCGTAAGTTTGAGATGCACGAGTATGACTCACAATCCTATTAGGGACGGAAAAGGAAATAAAAGTTTTCCTTTTTAAAAGTTATCGTAGAGAACAGGCCCAGTACCTAAAAGAGGGACAGTGCTGTGTCTTTTGGTGTCTTCCATTTGAACTCAGAAGTCGGAATTTCCAAGTTCCAAATCGGAAATTTCCACTGGAAAGCCCTGGAAGTCGGAATTGTGACTCAAAGTCGGAGGAACCTCTGCAACCTGGATCTCAGAATTCAAGATGAAAGCTGTAGTTACATAAGAACGTATGAACATAAGAAATTTACAAAGGAGAGGAGGCCATTCGGCCCAAGAAGCTCGTTTGAGGAGAATTTAACTAATAGCTCACTGTTTATTAGCAATCATGTCTTATTTGTGTCTCATTAAACGGTCAAACACACAATACTGTCCAAACACTACCTGAGGACATGTTGTTATGGTGTTTGTATTAGCAAAATACCCCCTGATGCCTTATCAATTGGTATTGCTAACGATCGCTAAAACTGGACCTGGCTAGCTTCATTTTTGGTGCTGATAAATGGTTTTCCGACTTCTTGTGCTGGAACCTCCAAGGAAAAGGGAACGCAGCTTTCAGTCATGGTGTAATGATGACGGTCTTGCCAGCAGAGGGCAGCATGAGCAAACACTAAGGTCACGTCCCCAAAGTGTCGCCTGTGTTCCTGGGCTAAACGCCACGTTGTCACTGTACTTGCGAGGAGCCCCTGGGGGGGCGTAAACTACCCCAGGTGTGGCTGTTGTCATGGATCTTAGGACACCAATATTGGGAATTGCTGTGAGAATGGAAGACCAGAAAATAGAGAGACAGGCATGAGGCCCAGTCTCTCAGCACGTCGTGGCTGTAAACCGGAGTGCATTAGCAGAGTCAGAAAGACAACTAATGTAAATGGTGGACATGAGCCCCTCCCAAAGAAAACAGGTCTTTTCTGATTGGTTAATTCTCTGTGGTATGCGATAATTGGAGTTTCCCTATAGATAGGGACCTATGGATTAGTGTTATTGCTTTCTGCGTTTTGCCCCTCTGAAGTTTGCATCACACTATGAATAAACCAGTGTACATAAACGCCTTTATTGCAACCTGAACTTTTATGTCATTTTTTAACTCACTGGTGATGACTAGATATTAGTCTTCCTTGACAACTTTTTAGCAAAAATACAGCTATAGGGGGTGTAGGAAATGGATGGATGGATGGATGGCTGGATGGATGGATGGATATGCCTCCAAGTGGCTTCCTAGGTACACTCAAAGAGTCCCGACTGCTCTGACTGCCCCTTGTCTCCATCCCACTCCAGACCCTGGTGAAGCTGAACCCCAAGATCCAGCCAATGGTGGACATGATTCAGGAGAACAGGGCCAGGTGGGAGGAGCTACATCGCTCGCGGCAACTCATCCAGGAGGGCAGCCCGGGGGGCAGTGACAGGCACTCGGCCCAAGGCAGCGACAACCCCCCCTGTGCCAGTTCCCCCCCCAGAAACCCCAGCTAGCTCTCACTTCTTCAGTCTTCCAGGCCCCTCCCCCCCACCTACCACCATATTTTTGCCTCTTCTCTTTTTTACCTGGATCTACAGCCTCAAGAAACAAGTCACGCTGTGCATGCAGGGAGTTCGTAGGGCTCTGCTTCAAGCTTCAGCCCCACCCCCGCTCCCCGCCTCCTGTGGGTGGGCCAAGACGTGGGGCTTGAGGTGGAGTCAGGGATGCATAAAAAAACGCTACTTCATGCATAGAGAAAGCTGCGTGGGGGGCGGGCAGATGAAGCCCCTCCCTGCATTAATCATCTGGTTGGATCGCATGGTAAAGCCCTTTCACTCAGCTATGAGGTCTTGGAGAGCGGGTGACAGGCCAGCCCCTCCTTCAGAGGAGAAGTCGCTGGGATGGATGTATCAGCCTGTTTCTTCCTCCCTAAACTCTTTCTTAGACCATATGTCGCATAAATATGGCAAGGACATTTTTTTACTGTATGTATGTATTTTCTAAAGGATGCACTGTGCAAGTGCCATCTGCTGTCGATTGTTTGCTTGGCTTCGTGTCAACGAGACCTGTGCAGCCCTGAGATGACGGGGGCGGTACGGTCGGGCGCTGGGCGTAGCCTGCCTTGCGGCTCCCTGTGCCTTGTTTACTGGTCATTAGGAGGAATGCATGACATCCTCAGCATCAGAAACTTCCTTAGGAAAAAAAAGCACCGAAAGACCCAGAAACAGTGTCGATGTGACATTTAGTTTTAAGCGTCGTTCATCAAAACTCTCTCACCGTCTTTGAGCATTAGGTTAACTTAACGGTTCCAACTATTTAAAAAGTGCCATATGGAGGCCACCTCTAGGGGGCGCCGGTCATTTACCTTAAACTAATTTTGCACCAATGAAATAAGCTAAACCGCTTGCAGCAATGGAAACGGCAACACACACAGGAATGCATTTATCGAAATATGTCGATAATTAATTACACTTTAATTACACGTTTCCTGCACATCTCCTCCTGGCGGACATGCAGAGAGAAGCGGCAGAGCAGATGTTTAAGGGTGACATTGCTGTTCCTCCACAGCTAGTGATAACTCAGTTAGCACCTTATTATAAAGCTGACTTAATTTCCAGTAAAGCGGACCAGCACCAAGCTTGCTTACTGTGGTTTTAATCAAATGTAGGCTGCACATGCTGTGATGATCTTTAGAACAAGAAAAGTAAACTGCACACACAACAATACATATACACATCTTACTAGAAGTGGTATTAAATAACACACGCATACATTTAATGCCATTCGTAAATAACAGACCAGTCCAAATCCCATCGTTGTCTTTGGTTAATATTAAGTTGTATATTACGACAATATCGTGCCAGCGGTAATTTCCCCATTTTTCTGACATCTACGTCTTAACTGCATGGACCATGACATGAAATAAAAGTTAACCGCGGCAGATATACCAGGCGTATTAAATGTAAGCTGATAATTCTGGCTTGCCGACTGTTAACTCGTCTTTGTACATGGTTATGTAATTTTATTTGTTATTCGAAACGTTTTATCCTTAAATGAGCTGCATGGATTGTAGTAAAGCCTTTTGGGATGAGTATCGAGAAAGCCGGGTCCAGTTATATTTGTACTTTTGATTTTTTTGAGTATGTGACTTCTCCATTTGCTTTATAACAGGCAACTTCTGGGCAGCTTTCTTATTTATGTACTCTAGCCATGATCTAAGTATTATCAGCGATCAGCAAGCTGACACGAAGGGAACCTTAAACGCATGATATTCGGAAATTTGCGACGTTTTGTTAAGTTTGTCGAAATAAATCTCTGCTGCAAAAATGGTTTCGTTAAGCCTTTGCACTGCATGTATATACCGACCCAGACGTTACAATATCCGTACAGATAGCCGTGACACGCACGAGACGTGAATACTGAGGATTGATGGCTAGTGGGTGGAAATCTGAGCAGGCAGATAATAATCGATTATAGAGCTTTAGTCGAAAACATACCCCGAGTTTATAGGAACAGTAAACCACAGTGCAACGTAAACAAGGAAAGACATTATCCATTGCATTGTACAAATAATCTGGCATTTTGGAGGAAAGTTTAGAACGCAACCAACCCCCTAATCTTGGAATTTGAATAAAATTAGCTAAAGACATAGCACTGTAGATTATTTGTATTTTGGAGGAATAACGGGGTGTGTGTAAGGTTATTTAGGACTAGCAGCTGAGACAAACCATATGGACCCTTTGTGGGGGCCTGGCTCAGTGAAAGGTCTCCCTGGCTTCAGGCTGTGGGTTCGAGCTGTAAGAAAAAGAACAGCCAGAAGATCTGAGATAGTGTGCAGCTCAGTGCCTATGATTGGACGGTCACGGGTTCAAATGGTGTAGTGAGCAGAGTGATATCGTCACTGGGCCCTTAACCCTGATCGCTCAATGGTCTGACTGACCTTGCTTTCTTAAAGTGGTTCCTCTGATACGTTCCAAGACCTACAGCAGATAACCCTAACCACAGATAATGGTGAACCAGCGGCAGGCCCCTGATTTTTGTAAACTTTACATATTGTAATTGATAAATTACACGTAGTACGGTATTAACATTAAATACAGTAATAAAGTACATTGTACTTTATACAGTACAATAATCTCAAAGGGATTCAGACGTTTTAGGCTCATTCTCAAGAGATGACAGAGCAATGATAAATGTCATGTATCAAGGGATGACAGACAAATGAAAATTATGCTTTTTATACCCCTCAAAGGACTAAGGAACAATGAAAAAACATTGACTGTGGTAAACCACAGATACTTGGGGGGTTCAGCTGTGTTGAGTAAATGGTTGCAATGCCCTCAACGGACCGGTGCTGTAGACATGAACTCTGGGATGCCCCATTGAGGTACTGTCTACAGGGCCAACAGCCGTCACCTGAACCCCTCAGTAGCATCTCCAAACTGGAAACACAAGCCCAATCCTGAGACCCGCCAAAACCACACAGGTGACAAAAGGCGACCCGTTCGTGTGGCTGATGACTGTAGCGTCAAAAC
Organism: Isichthys henryi; assembly: GCA_026776945.1. Taxonomy (NCBI): domain Eukaryota; kingdom Metazoa; phylum Chordata; class Actinopteri; order Osteoglossiformes; family Mormyridae; genus Isichthys; species Isichthys henryi. Next base: position 9,729,330 of record JAODJX010000037.1, read on the forward strand.
ACTGGTGGGAAGCGGCCAGGGTCCTGGGAGGCAGGCAGGGCCAATATTCAGTTATTCAGATCTCTGCACAATGGTGAGAGCCAAGGACAGGCCGTTTGTCTCCAGATTTTCCATTTTAGAACTGCGGGGGGGCACAAAGCTTTCCTGAAAGCGACTGCCATTATTTAGGTTACGCCGGAGACATCAGGCCGGAGGAAGGAAGGGTGCCGCCGTTAAAGAGCAGTAAATGAAAAACATAAATTCAGACCTTGGGATGTTTCACCAAGTATAAAATCAGCCATTTTAACAGAGACACCCGAATAGATGAATGTCAGTGCAGTCCAGAATACCCAATCACCCTTTGACTGACCTAGTCCAAACGGAACCTCATAGTACCAAACTAACACACCGTCTCACCCCATTTGCCTGCTGCCATCTCTGAACCCGTCTTACCAGTATAGAGAACAGGGACAGATGGGAAAGACAAGGATGTTGATTAATTTATTGCATCATTGTCATTGATGATAAAAGTACTTCATCGCTGGTATACTTCCTGTAGTGTGATGATCTGAAAGGAATTGACTTATCTTGTAGTAAAGGTTTAAACCTGATACTTAGGGGTCATCTGGACGGTGGACTACACAAAACATGGAGAGGAGTGTTTGTCAAGTAGAACTCAGCTGATAAGATGGTGTGTGTGTGGAGTAGCGGTTAACAGGTAATCACAAAACAAATACATTACAACACATTTGGTTTTATTATTTCCTTCTAGCACCTTACAGTTTGTTTCACGAGTTATTGGCTTCGGTTTACGGTCTACAAACACGACAAAGATTTCAGCCAGAAGGTTAAACCATAGTGCATATTCGTTGGTCAATAAAGACAATGTTACATTTTAACACTGGGGGACAGGGGATCATTTAGAAAACACTGGCGTTAAGGTAGAAATCCACGATTGAAATGTCGACCCAGGCAAGTTCATCTGGAAACATCTGAATGTGTTAGAAATGTTAACATTGAACTAAACTCAGCAACTTCCTAAAAAAAGTGTTCATCTTTAAAAACATTCTCTTTTCCAGGACAGTTAGACAATAACAGTCACATATTAATAATTTTGAGATATTTAAAATAAAAATTTCTGGCTTTTTGCATGTGCGGAGTAACACAAAAGGTAAAAAAAAAAAAAAGCATGGCCTGTGTTTCTCGCTGAAGTCCTCTCACGAGTCTGCGATCATGCACACGTTTATGGGGTCCGGCGCGTCTGGCATCTTCAGAGTCTTTGGTACAAACACGCGCGTGCCCTCAGACGGGTGTGGAAGGCTCGAGTTCACATTCACACTGAATTACAAAGGTACAGACAACTCACTGACTGGCAAAAGGGCAAAAAAAGAATCTTTTTAAAAAAATAAAAAAATACCATGATGAACGTAACCCTCCCTGTAATCAAGACGACATCCAGGCTCCTCCTCTTCCATCTGCATCAGTATGAGCTGAATTTATCCAAATGACAGGCAACGAAATGCATATAAAGTTATATGCATTAAAAAAGAAACCTGAAAAGAGGCCCAAAACAGTATATAATTGTTTTCAGGGACATCCTGTGTATAATGGCTGGTCGCCCTAAAGAAGAAACTACACACACAACAGGCTGAAGATGGTAATTAGAGAATGGCAAGGCATTCGTCAAAAGGGCGAATGGGGCCGTGAGCAGCATGTAGGGGCGGCGTCCCGGCCGAAAGGGGATCCTGCGAGCAACCTCCCGAGCCTGGAACCTGGCTGACATTAACGATGTACAGGCCGGGCTCAGTGACCACGCGGCGGCAGGGTGTGGACAGGCAGGTTCCAGACGCCCATACTACAGCCAGGGCGGGCGAGCGGCTTGACAAGAGAGGGAATCAGACCTCAATGTATTAAAGTTCAAAAAAAAGAAAAGAAAAAAAAACACTTAATTTTAAAGAACCTCGAACTGCATGGGCTGCAAGTCTGGGAAACCCTGGTGAGAGAGTGTGAAGTCAAATGTTCACGCAGCGACACGGAAAATGATGGTCACACGTGGACTGGAGCAGTTTCCGGAAATGGACGAGTGAACGTGACTGGCGCGGTTCTATGCTGCACCGAATGCTGGCAGAATTGCGTGAAAGTGTGAAGCACGGTGTAGAGTAGGTGATGGGGGGGCTAAACAGTGCAAGATGAGGCCTGCCTCCACAATGAGAAACCCAGAAAGCCACAGCGCCATCACCACGTCTGAGGGGATTTCATCATCAATCATTTATACCGTCATGGAATAATGTTGGTTGG
>JAODJX010000037.1:9741711-9769073 GCA_026776945.1 Isichthys henryi
GTGGGGCTCAAGTCAGACAGGTATGCTGAAAAGGGCTGGTTGAGAGGAGAGGCGCACTAGGACGGAGGCTGTACCTTGGTGATGTAAAACTTCTTGAGTCCGTCCAAGAAGGATGTGAATATCGAGGAGACCTGAGGCTTCAGGGCGTGTCCTGCAAATTGCGAGGTCAAAGGTCAGGATGCCAGGTGTCAGGAGGGTACCATGCTACCAGCCTGAGGAGCTAATCGATACAGATTTCTACCCCGCATTTGAGCTTCTGCTCTCTCCTCCCACCCTGTCAGATTTATTTGCCCGTAAAACAATGGTGGGTGTGAATAAATGGTAGCATTTGAATAACTTCAGCGCTGCCGAGAGACTGCGGGGAACAAAACCAATAAATAACCCTGGCTCTGGGGGGGGGGGGCCCTGGTTGATGTGGCGATATCTGTCTCCCTCTGCCGCGTGTTTTGATTTATCCCTAATCGGACAATAAAGTGCCGTCGAACGGCCGTGAGCGGCGAGCCGGACCGCATGCAAAAGTTATCAATCACCGTGGAAAAGTAACGAGCGACTCCATGCAGGCTCAACAGTCCATTTACGCTGCTCTGTCTATTAGGCACTCCGCGGTCGCTTTGTCTCTTAATTATTTCCATTTTGATTCAAAATGCCTTCTTTTCCAACGGAAAAAAACAACCCCCCCCCACCCCCGACAGGCCTCCCCTTCGTATGGATTAATCTTCTACTCAAAAACAGCTCCTTCGTAAACGGTGATACCAATTCAGCCCTTTGATCCCACGGCACAGGTTGGGATAATGGCAGCCGGAACTGGCTCTTCTGGCGCATTAGAAAAAACCGGGCGATCCACCTGGTGTGGCTGAACCTTTGTGATGACCATACATATGGATACGGGGAGGGGGGGGTGGGGTGGGACAGGAAACCAGGCCTCGGATCAAAGGCGCGCTCGCTGGACCGTAAAAGTTCAATTTAGGAAGAAGGAAAAAAGAGTATCCTTAAGAGTCCTCCAATTACAGGCAGCTGGTCTTTCCTACGCGGAGGGGGCCAAGGTGGGGTCAGCGTGCCCCCAGCCTTCACCTGACGGGGTAGGCCATGATCAGAGCAGGTCACTTAGGAACATCACATGTGATGGAAGAGAAAGGAGCCAGTCAGAAGGAGGATGAAGCGCTCCGAGGAGAGACTAAAGTGTAAAAACACCCCAGGCAGTAGGTGAAGAGGTAATATTGGTGTATTGGCCCCCATGGAAGTATCACACACACATGCACTTACCAAACTGGAACTGGGCGTTGTCCACCAGACGAATGGATGCAGGAGCACACCTCTGAAAAGAGCAGAGGGACACACACATTATAGAGGTAACAGACGTCTCGCGCGTCTGTTTGCATTTCGGGAGTTAGGACTCGTATCCATTACCAAACACAACCAGGCGCCACTCGTGTCTTCGACTATGTTCTTTAGGACTCCTTGTTAATTGCCCTCCTGACAGGCGTCACCTCATTTCATACCGCGATCGATGGCAGTGACTGAAGCCGGAGCCGCTAAGGGGAACCGGCCCAAGGATCAGTGACTGAACTGGAGCCTCGCCAAATCAAAACAGACAAATAATGCTTTTACACATATTCAAAGGCTAAGGTGCAAGAGGACAGCATGAGACATGTCCATAGCCACCTTGATGTGTGGAAGCTGTAACTGAATTCACGACAGCAGCGGTAATGACTGCACATCCACAAATTCACAAAATGTATATACTAACTAAATATATGTACTAAATATATACAAAGGCATTAGTGAGGGCAGGAACTGGTGCTGGACATAAAGGCCTGGCTTGTTATCTCCATTCTAGTTCATCCCAAAGGTGTTCGATGGGGATTAAGGTCAAGGCTCAGTTCTGGCAAGTCAAGTTCTTCCACACCAAACTCACCCAACCATGTCTTTATGGACCTTGCTTTGTGCACTGGGGCACAGTCATGATGGAACAGAAAAGGACCTTCCTTCCCCCAAACTGTTCCCATAAAGCTGGAAGCATAGAATAGTCCAAAACGTCTAGGTATGCTGAAGCATTAGGTGTTCCATTCGCTGGCATTAACTGGTCCAACCCATGAAAAACAACCCCATACCATTATCCCTCCTCCACCAAACTTCACAGTTGGCACAATGCAGTCAGAAAGGTAACTATCTCCTGGCATTCGCCAAACTGAGACTCATCCATCAGACTGCCAGACAGAGATGTGTGATTCATCATTCAGAGTGATCCATTCTTTCATAAATGATTGTAAACCTGACTGCATGGCTAAGTGCTGGATTTTATAGACCTGTAACAACTGGTCTGAATGAAACACCTGAATCCAGTGATTAAGAGGTGTGTCCCAATACTTTAGTCCATATAGTGTACATTATAATAATTTGGTTGTAATGGCTCCCCCATCTGGCTGGTTTTAAAAGTGCAATGCCTCGTTGAAAGTAGCTCCTTACCTGCTTTGCCACCTCTCTCAAGCAAGCCACACCCTGCTCAAAATTTGGAAAGACCACGGAGCCATACTTCTGGTACTCTGGGAGGGGCCGGATCTTCAAAGTCACCTCAGTGACCACGCCCAGAGTTCCTAAGGGAGACGGACATGTCAGAAAAACATCACAAGGAAGCCTCACGTTACGCGATATGGTTATTAACAAGCCCGTAAGAAGGACGAAGCCACAATGACCAGGAAGACTCTACCCTAAGCTCCATTAACCACAGTCGCAGGACAAAACCGACACTATAGTTTAATTAAGAAGTTACTATAAGCACAGACAAACAAGTACAGCTCTACAAACACCACCCGTAGGCTGCGGATCACCAGTGGCAGTGCGGCAGGCGGGCTCTGGAATCAGCGCGATGCAACTGGATCGGGCGGCTGCTGATCTATGGCATCCCATCTTTCCCCTGGGCTTCGCATTGCACAAGAGAGGTCAAGCGAGATTTACGGGCCCAGTACGCAGAGGGGGCGAAACGCATCCATATCAAAGGACACCGAGCACCAGGGACAAATTAAAACCCAAAGGTGCTCCCAGCGCGACCCCTAAAAGGTTCGCCAGGGACCCCAGCTTGGCGTTTTAAGTTGCACGTGTGCGCTTGGGGGCTGCTCGAGGTCCCCTGGTCAGAGGGATCGGGCCCGTAAAAATAAAATAAACTCAGAGAGCTGCCATCTTAGATTTCCATGATCAAGGAGACCCAGCAGGGGACCCCAGTGTGAGCCAATTACTGTAAACACCTTACAGCGGGTCACTGATACGGATTGGCGCAAGGATCGAGGAGAGCAATACAAAGGGAATGAAATAGTGGCTCTTTGTCTGAGCTCATTCAAGCCGAATTCAGAATATAATAGGTAATATATGCAAATTCCTGCCTCCGTATTACTGCCCCAGGGTGGGGAGAAGTCGCGCGTCTGCTAAATATTCATCAACGTCATTAAGCGATGTCTCAATGGCTTAGCGTTTTCTCAGAGACGGAGGAAACATTGGCCTGTCTCTTTGGTACAAATGAGGCGCCCGCGTGTGTGTGTGTGTGTGTGTGTGTGTGTGTGTGTGTGTGCGCGAAGAGCAAGGGGACACTACATCAACCCCCATAGCAGCATATTCCAAAGCATGCCTTACTTAACCCTACATCATATCTAACCGGCCACCACCCCTGTCCACAGCGGCACACGCAGCCAGCCAGGGGGATGTAAACGACACCTTTGGTGAGCGGCGTGTTAATAACCTGTCTCTGTGGCGACCACTGCCCTTGTCAAGAGGCTCCGATAACGGCCTCAGTCAAACGGGGGGCCGTAAAATTATCCGGGAAAAAAAGGTACCAGTAAGAAAGTGGCATTAACCTGCGCCGCTGCAGCCATTACCGACCCCATTAAACCTGCAGATGTCTCCGCTAACGGCCACGCCAGAGACTTGGAGATTTACGCGACAGCGCAACATGAGAAATAAACCACCTTGTCAAAAAAAGAAGAAATAAAAATAGCTTCAAACAGGAGCTGCCTACCACCAAACATCCCGACTTCTAAGAATGCCTTTTAAAATAATTACCCAAATTTTTAAGTTTGTAATTATTCCACACAAGAACGGTTTGCAAAGACAGCATGTAAACATTGTCTGATCATTTAAATCCACAAACTTTTCTAAAGGATAGAACATCACTAAAATATTATTAAACATTACTAACATTACTAGTTTTGCAGGTATGAAGTTTGTTACTTAAGCGGGATTCTGTAGACCAAACAGAACCACTTAACACACAAGAGGAACTTTTGACCGAGAGATCACACTGCTATCATTCTCCGCCTTTGGACCAGCATAGATGTTTGAGCGCTTGCTAGGTAATCAAAGAACTCTCTACTACAAACTGCAGTAGGAGCAAACTTCATTAGAGACAGGCAGGGAAGCCCCCTGCTGAGACACTGCATACTGCACTCTAGTGGACTGCTAGGGTAACACGTGACAGAGGGGCCCCGACTCTCTCTCTCCCTCTCCCCCTCTCTCTCTCTCCCTCTCCCTCCCTCTCCCCTTCAGGCAAAGTTCTTAGCTTGCTTTGGAAACAACCCTGAATTCCAGCATTCCACCAAGTTTTATTTTAGTTTAGTTTTTTTTCTTTTCTTGAAGGATGGTGACATTATCCGCAAACGGAGAACCAGAATTAATCTTCTGCCCCCCCCAGCGAGGCAGTCTTGCAGAAGCTGTCCGCCCACTGTGTCAGTCTATAAAAGCTTAACAGTAAAAGTGGAACATTCAGCGCACAGGCTGCAGTAGGGTGAGGCACCTCTGCTCACTGAACTGGGGAGAGGCTAACCCCGAACCCCACAACGGACTGGGAGCACAGGAAAGAAACTTGCTCCCTTGGGCCACAAGGGGGTAGTGGCATACTGTCAGTAGCCCTCTAACACAGAGATAATGAATGCCCCCCCACCACCACCCAGACTCAACATGTGCTTTGGAAGATTCCACCCCGCTGAAATGTGAGGGAGCCAACTATGGGCACAAGGACAACCACAGCTGCACCTCCAAGTCTCGGTAAACACGGTCTCATAAACACAAGCTGCGCAACGTCAGGGCTGTACCAGTCAGGGTCCTGCAAGGACAACCATCTGCTCATGAAGGGAACGGCCTCAAACACTACATACACACAACCGTGCCTATAAAAACACACTTGACACACATGATTGTAATTAGCACTATTATGACATTCTCTGCACAATGACTTGGAGCTTCTATATCATTATGTAGAAATGTTATTTTCTTTTATACGGACTGCTTTCTCCTTTAGGAGGTGAATTAGAACGACAGAGGCCACAGAGCTCCCATGTGGAGACGAGGCTCAGCGAGACGTTTACTAGGTGTCTCCAAAGGACCCGGCAGTGGAGAGAGACCTACCCTCAGAGCCCATGATGAAGTGGTGGATGTCCGGCCCAGTGGACATGCGGGGAACCTGGCAACTCTTCTCCACCACTCCACGCGGGGTCACCATTTTTATGTGAACCACCTGGTTTAGAAGGTGAAGCGAAGAGGCAAACCCGTCACTCAAATTAATAGAGGAACTGGCTGTTAACCTAACATCAGTTGCCACTTTGGACAACTTGCAATGGACGAGTAATTATTGTAATTTTTTTACGTGTTGAGACTCCAGTCTGTTCATCCAAGCAGGGAAAAGGGATCAGCGAGCTTACTCATCGCTAATACCATCTAGGAGCGCCTGCCACACATACCAGGTCCTCGATGTTGCCGTAGACGTTCTTCTTCATGCCGGAGGCTCTGGTGGCCACCCAGCCGCCCAGGGTGCTAAACTCCATGGAGTCAGGCTCGTGGCCTGTGCAGAAGCCGCTCTCGTTCAGCTGGGCAGAGTCACAAGACACATGAGCAACGTTTGACACTGCCAATCGGCAGCTGAGGCTGACCTCTTAGACTGACCAGCTGGGCAAACGAATCCACTTTCATGTTCCCCCACAAAATCCAAATCAGCCCCATCACAAACAAACAGGAAAAAGCATCGGAATAAATACTCCAAGCAGGCATGAGAATGCCCCCCCAAAGTGGTAAACCCTTAACAGGAATAACTTTATGCATTTATGCTGAGATCCATACTACACCATCCCTGCCAACTGTAACTCTACTTCCTTTGCCAGACCAGCCCCACCCTCTCCACATCCCACCCACCCACACATCTGAGAACAGCCTGGAAGCGCCATAACGCAGCTGCCTCCCACCAGCACCAGCACGGCACCTACCAGTCTCTCCAGCTCCTGCCCGACAATCCCAGCTTCAACGTGGGCTGTTAAGTTCTTCTCGTCGATCCACAATATCCGATTCTGTGGCGGGCGGGCGGGCGGGCCGGGGGGACAAAGGCACAGGTGCACACATGATATGATTTAAAAAAAATAATAATGAAAGAAAGAAAATCAATGTCTCGTTAAATTGTTTAATGCCACAGCAAACGCCAAATGGGAGCCCTCTGACGATCTCTGGCTCTAACAAAAAGTGGTTCCGCACACATCTGGCCCTATTTCCAAATTGATTTTAAACCCCGTGTCCGTGTTACTGACAGTGAATACATGTAGCTGTCCTCACTCCTGCACTCCCCCCGAACCTCACGCACCCCTACTCGCTGAATTATGGCCCACAAACTCACCACGACGCAGATCACAGAGGTGCAGAAAACTAAGATAGTGTGTCAAATTTACACATGAAATGTAAGTGGGGACTGAGCCCGACGCCGTTTGTGTTGAGTTTATCCAGGATCTGGGAGGTGTCAGTGGCCTCCCTAAAAGGCACTGGCCCAGTACAGCCCCCCCCAACACGATCTCAGCAGCTGAACTTCTCACGCAGTGTTTATAAGCGACCAGGGTGGTCGCTGTCTGCAGTTTGAGCACTCACAGACCCCCCATCCATCATCCTGCATGGCTAATAATCTGTCTACACCCAACATTCTGAGACTCATGTAATTCTGCTGCATGGCCACAAGGGGGCCAACCCACTACCTAAAGTACACACAAGTTTGAGCTTCAAATGGGAGAATTTGCCTTCCGTACTGCACCCTGTGTATGCATATCTTAAGTGGCCAGAAATGAACTTCAGAATGAATTTTAAGTTGAGTGTGCTGGGAAGGTGCGTGCAAATATATTAGTTATAATTTATGCCAAGGGTAATACTTGGCTAATACTCTAGTAATACTTACTATAATCACCCACACTACACCATTTCACATTATACATGCTAAAAACACTACTTCAAAAACATATTGTACACGTTTTTAAGGCAACAACAGATAAACGGCATGATGAATGACAATGTCTAAAAACAGATGCTCTGAAATGCAGGCCCTAGCCCAGATGCCAGAAGGAGTGCCGCCCCTAGGCGGGTTTTGGGGTCCGGGCCTCCGGAACTCGCTGTGCTTTATTTACAGGCCTTCCTGCCGTTTAAGGACTCACCATTTGTGAGGTATCCAATGAGACGATGGAGCGCATCTCATCTGGTGGGCATTCCAGAGCACTGGACACGCTGGTCCCTCCTGTGTGGAGGAAGGGTGGCACGTTACCGGCCGTCTGTCATTATGGGTGACCCCTCTATCGCATGCTCTCTCCAACACCCTGGCATTGGCGCCTCAGTGCTCGTGGCCCTGCTGCCACAGGGACACGCAGCTGGTGGCTGGCAGGAGTGTGTCTAAGATAAGCCAACATCCAGGTGGTTAATGAGGCGTCTCCACGGCTGACCAAGTCTGAGAGCCCGAAAAGTGGGACCCTTGTTACAGCACAGTGCCACCTGCAGGCCAGCAGTGCAACCCTGGGAAGCAGCCATGCGTTGCTGAAAGAGACCCCCGCACTGGGAATCTAACTGGGAAGGATCCCTAGTTCCATGCTTCAAGGAGCTGGCTGGACTGGTTGGCTGCCACCCCGCCACTGAGAAATGCTTCACTGATCGTTTTTAATCATAATAAATCACATCACAGAACTTGTTTTTCAACATTCAGTTTCTTTATAAAATGGGGGTGAAAAAAATACCAGATTAATAGCCTGCACACATGTTGTGAGTGCCGACTTCTTAATTAAGTTTTCCAAGATGCTGACTTTGGATAATTAAATTTTGGCGGGTAGGAAGACAATGCACAGATCAGTGGATGCGTCACACTGATTTATGGCAAAAACCTGCCATTTTACTTTAATCAGTTTTTACAATAAACTTGCGCAGTCTAATTTGCTAAGTTATAAAACTATAAACTTAGAACCAGAAAACCAAACTTTATATCACCTAGTCCCAAAAGAGCAAGAAATGTGTTTTTCCATTTATACTAATACTAACTTGCAGGATCTACTGCACTGCGACTGAATTACTGTTTGTTTCCCTGAATTCTCTGCCTCATTAACACTGGGATCATTTAAAGTAAATGCACAGTGGAGGGTAGGAAGGTTCAGTAAACAAAGTCTAAGCTCTCCATCCTAAGCCCTACTAATCACTTGTTTGCTTTGGGTGTGAAATACTCACCTCCATAGGGAATCAAACAAACGTTATGTTGGCACGCCAGCTCCACGATTTTCACCACATCGTCGTGGCAGTCTGCAAGAGGCCACAGTATCGCTCATCAGAGGAGGCCTGTCTTACCTTGGAATGCACCTAGAGGGCGACAAAGCACTGGAGCCAAGGGTTTAGTTAGGGTGATGGGGTCAGCGCAGGTGAGTTAGGCTGGCCAAAATCAGCACTGCCACTGGGCTCGCATGCAAACATACCCACAAGTCTCAGCTTTGAAAGGAGGACTCCACTTTTCTTCACCAAGGAAAAATGCAATATGCTTTATGGTTAATTTATATATCCTGAAAAACTTATTTTTGATGCTGCATCATTACCAAGAGGCATTTGACTGCTTATACACCCTTGAGATCACTCCTAGAAGCATCCATCCTTCATCAACAGAACAACGGCCCTTTAAGTCAGACAGATATCAGGGATACAGAGGAGGCGGAGAAACCATATGCTGTTTGCTCGAGCAGCTGTGTCTGATAGGCTGAGGCGAGCATGCCTGTAACCCAGCTACTGTAGAGTAAGCCCCATGATTGGCTGCCCACCAGGATAGTCTGCTTTGGAAGACGGAGTCATACAGTCACCTATCTGCATGCTAAAGCAATGGAAGCCATAACCGCCATCAGATCAATCTTGGGAAAGTAATTTGTGCTGCCATAACCAGCCGAAACCAAAGTCTCTCATACCAAATATGGTGGTTTTTTTGACGCATCTGCTCATACAAAAGTGAACCACCGAGCTGATGGGAGGGTGGCCTCTCTGTACAGGTTAACCCTTTGGAACCCTAGGCTCCAGAGCGGAGAGGGGCGATGCATTAGTAAACAGCACGGGGCAGCCAGCAAGCACGCTTCAGGGGACACTCACTTGGCCAAACTACCACGTCAGGAAGACGTCCAAACCTCCCCTCACGAAGGGCAAAGATCTCATGCAAGCAGTGACCTGTATAAATTGAAGGAAAAGAATTTATATATATATATATAACGTATACACTTACACTGTCAAAAGAGAAGACGGCTTTACAGAAGGTATCCAACAGAGATGCACAATTAGGAGAAAGAAATTATGGATATTATATATTATGTGAAACCCCCCCCAGCAAAAAAGTAAACAAAAACTTCACTGAAAAGGGTAAAAACAAAAAACAAAGAAAGAAATTAGAAGAGTGAAGAAGAAAAGCTTCAAAGGTTCTGCCATCTTTCAGTCTCGTATGTGATTAAATAACATAACAGGCAAACAGTGTGTCATATATTACAAATAGCCATTTAGCAGACGAGGAACACTGGACGATTTCACAATTATATAAGATATGTTTACAATTTTAGTGCATTATCATACTGTACTATAATACAGTAATTCTTAAAGTGTTAAAAAAAAGACTATTAATGCCTTTCAGTGCAACTGAGAAGTGTTCATTTGTATTTGCATTTATCTGGCTGGCATGTGAAACTGAGACTTGTTTGATTTCTGAAAAGGTCTCCAAACTCGTGCCACTGGCCTTCGTCAGATCAGACTGGCATCCAGTCACCCACTCGGCGTGCTCGTGCCCTGGGTCGTGGGGCTCACCGTGGGCTCGGAAGACCCGGTCGTCAGCCTCCAGGGAGAAGGGGATCCCCATGGATTTCAGGTCCTGGAGGAAAGCCTCATTCAGATTGGGTGGTGTGATCGCACTGCTGTTTAACGCCGCCTGGAAGAGAAGAGTATGGTTCAGTTAACAAAGAGACGACCAAGAAGCAGGAGAGGGCAGATGAAGGAGAGACTTACTGTAGACGGGCTTTTGTGCTGGAGGTTCGCGCCAAAGGTGCTTTCAAACCAGTCCTTCAAACTGGGAAAAATCAACCCACCTAACCTGTACCTGCAATTCAAAGTGTTTAATATACAGATAAGCAAGTCTGTAAGTTTAGTTTTTCAGTTTAATTTTGCCATTCCTTCACATCTGCCAAAACTTTACCATTCCTGCAAGGCAACGCAGTCTAACAACACGGCGAGAGCCAGTCAGGCTGACTGATGTCAGAAGACCGGGAGAAGCACTCAGAGTCACTCCTTCAAGCACAACAGGGTGAGAGGGAGGTTTTTTTTTTTTTTTTTTTAAAAAAAAAAACTACTTTTGTGTTAGACCTGAGAATTTGAATACAGGCATACAGTAAAACCTCAAATTGCGAGTAATTTGGTTTGTGAGTGTTTTGAAAGACGAGCAAAAAATTAATAAATTTTAACTTTCACTTAAAATACGAGTATTATGTATATGCTTTGTCTGCCTAGTCTTACGTAATCACAACTGACCCAATGGTTCTTCTCTCTCTCTCACGGTAGGGGATTGTGGGTAATCGTTTGCCATGCTCGGTCTCAGTCGGCGTCCCTCACTCATATAGTCAAAATTTAGTAGAAAAGTACCACCCGAATAAGGGTGTAGCAGTGCGAGTGATAAATCTGTTTAACACCACCACCATGATTCTTTTCAAAGGTAAAGTGCAGGTTAATTTGTTTTATGTATTTTTACTTTATATTTTGTATTACTCATTTTTATATGAATATTTTTCGGTTGTGGAACAAATCATCTGAGTTTCCATGATTTCTAATGAGAAAATTCACTTTGATATACGAGTGCTTTGGATTACAAGCACGTTTCCGGAACGAATTATGCTCACAATCTGAGGATTTACTGTATTTATTCTTAAACTCTACAAAATGAGTGCCCCAGAAACTTTGCTTAAAAACTACAGCAGTAACACTCTTAAGAAAACTATTGTCTTGCTTTTTTTTTTTTTTTTTTGGAAAAAGATGAATAATCAGATCCTTTAGCTGCGTTCTTGGTAAGAATTCTGCACATTCCCGAAAAACCCTATCACACCTGCCAGCTACCATGGACAAGAGAGATAAGGCGCAAAAGAGACAAACGTGATAGTGCCCAAGGGGGAAAAAAAGCATTCAATGTCAATGTTGCGTTTAGAGAACAGGCTGTACCACTCAACACATGGAAAACATTAGGCAGGAGCCAACTTTCTGAATGTTATTGAGGGTATCAAGATATTAAACTGCTCATTAAATCACTTTGATAGGCCAGTCCTTCAATATATTATACAAATCGCCAACTGACGAACACAAACCATTTGTAATTCCAAGTTCTACAGAAGAATGCGTTGCCAAGGAAAACCTGCGTTTTTATTGAGGAGTCTTTAAGCAGCTTTGACCGTGCTGCGCTTTAACAGCCACTAGATGGCAGTAGCGCTACACTAACCTACCTACCAGATAGCTGGGGCCTATAATCTGGTATACACTTTGTAAATTGTACTATTATTACTAGTTTTATTATTAATAAGCAGGGCTGTAACTGCTTTTTGACACCAGACAGCCAATGGCCACAGTTTCCCTGCACAATCGGCGCTCCGCCACTCCATAGGACATCAGATCATGCATATCAACGAACCCAATCTGAACATCGCATTAGCGAGGCCCCAAGCAGCCCCCATACTGAACCGCCGCCAATATGCACTTAGGGTAACAGCCTGGAATGTGTGCTGCTCCTAATGGGCACTGGGACGACAGCTTATAAAAGAACATTAAAGCTGGTTCAACCTGAAGGAGCATTTATCATCAGATCCAGTATTAATCATACAAAATTTCTGGTGCAAGTTAAAAAAAGGAACAAAAAAAAAAAAAAAACTTCAGTTGAATCTGCCTTAGGCTGGAAGCAAGAAAAGCGTAATAAGAAAAAGCAGGATGGGAAGGGAGCGTGGCGGCCTACCGTACCTCCTGCCGGTAAATTCCGCTTGACCTTTCTTGTTGAACAGAAACCTGGAATCGCTGTACCCCCAGCCATTCCATTTCATAACCTCCTGCCTAGAAAAACAGGGCAGAGAGACAGCTGATCTTAGCATGCAGAGGGAACCATGCCTGGCCCAAGGCAGCCCCACCTAAACGGGGTAAAGGGGCAGCTGGTTTTCACCCCCAACCTACTAAGCCCTCATTAACTGCCTCAATTACTAGTTCATCACCTGCATTCTTGTACCTACAAGTTCCTTCAAAGACACTAGTGTATAATTGCTTTTGGGCCATTTTTCAGTAATTAAGAGCAGAGCCAAGGGGGGGGGGGCAACCTGTAAGGTAATAAAGGACTGACATCTGTGAAGCAGATTCGCTTCAAATGCTAAATTGCAGGTCGGTGATGGGTTCAAGACGAGCAGAAAACTGCAAATGACACCCTGCTGTGCAGTTCATTACATACTGTCACACTGGGAGAATACAGGGATATTATAATACAGTGCTTTTAAAATCTCAATCTCAAAGCATTCAAAGAAATAATGCATCCATACAACAGGAGTAGTACTGGAATTTAAAACATTTAAACTAAACAGAAACAACAGAGCACATTAAAAGCATATTAATATTGCTCCCCCCCCCCCCAGAAACAGATATCCTCAGAGGATACGATGTTCCTGTCATGGCCCACCTGCCGTTTGATTCCTTACTTTAGCGACAACACAGTTACCATAAAGGGGAAGCTCCACAGTCCCTCTGGTAGGAAGCTCAAGAGCTGTCTGGATAAACGTAGGAGTCTCAGGCCGAACATTTCAGCACAGAAGTGACAGGCCCCCGTTGCAAATGATGACCCTTCAGGAATGTACTTAAAAAAATGCCTGGACCAATCTCCATTTAGGAAGTTAAATTAAGGTTTTATTAAACAGGTTTAAACCTACTGATCAGCGAGGGGTGGAAATAATTCAGTTCTTTTTTTTTTTTTTTTTTAAATATACTTTTTATATATATATACACACACGCAAACGCACACACACAACTATGCAAAAGTCTTATGCAGTCTAAAGAAATGTTTAAGGCTATTTATCCATGTAATAAGTGCACTTTTGCACATAACAAAAAAAAAACACACAATTTAGCATTAGAACATATGCAAATTAAAAGTAACACAATAAAACCGAATAAGAATTTCTTCTGCTCTCCAAAAAGATACTGATAACTTGATGGATGGCTAGATGAACACCGCTTAAGTTCCCAAACCTCTCCTCAGGGGCACCTCAGCCGTTCCATGTTACATTTCACTACCAGCTCATTTAATTAATTAAATTAGTTTTAAAAGTTGAGGACATATTGATCAGCTATACGAAGTGTGGTCGAATTATCGAAAAAGTGCATGTATGGTTACTGCAAATACTGGGGAGATTTTAGCGGACAGTTAGAGATGGCTAAGCTAATACATTTTGACAGGCACAAAAGCACAATAGTGTCACTCTAATAAGATCATTTAAACACCAAATTCTTGGGCAGTGTGATTTTTTTAACAGTCCTCCGTGTGTGTGTGTATAAATATATATATATATATATATTGTATTTTACATATACACATACATAGTCTATTTGCTGTGCAAATCAGCAGTGCCAACTGCAGTGTCCTTCCGTTAGCATTAACCCTGTATGGGCCAGGTAATACACACTCAGCTAAACGAACACAGGCGGCGTGTAGACCACTGTGATTTATAAATGGACAAGTTTACACACACCAGCGCCTCCATTTAGATTTACTTGTTAATATATTCTTCACGCTCATTTTTCAGCCTTAACTGCATGCGTTACACATTTCTGGAGCCTCCCAAATCAAAATCAATGGCTAGTATCAGAGATAAACAGTTCCTTCCAAAACACAGTACTTTTGCTAATTCTGAGTGTAAAAATGTAAATCTTCAGTATCATTTTGACACAATTCTAAAATGACTGAAATATTCAGGCACTCAGTATTAATGTACCACTGACAATACAGTGTAAGGAGCACAACTCAAAGTGGCCGAGGGAAAACAAAACAATACATCAGTGCTCCTAAGCTACTGTCAATACACTATTTTGTAAGGAATGTCACTGGGACAAAGAAAAACAAAACCGATGCATCATACAAGCAAGTTTGTTTTTTAACAGTTTTGTGTCCTTGTGTTTCCTGACAGCTAGCACGCCCATATTGACAGATATGGGCGAAAGTGAACTGACTAGAAGCATATAACCGGTTCGGCTGCTAGCTGCCATGCGGGCGGTTTGGAATTAACATTTCCGCTGCTCGCGAATTTCAGGCTGCTGACATTTGCCTTACGGTTTAACAGAGTTAAAATAAACCCACAAAACAGTAACCCGCCGTTACACCAGCCCATGTATCTGCGTTCCTGTGCACATCCTCGCGCGAGTACACCGGAACAGCTCTGATCCCAGATCAGTCAGGGCGGGATAAGGGGATTTCAAAGCTGTTCCTTAAACTCTTTTGGTATCGTGCTTCATACTTTTAAACAAAATTCACATAAATTCAAAAGAACATAACGAAGAAAGAGGTCCATCTTTTACAAAAATTGACAAATATAGGGCGTGAACCGTGTCCAGAGCACCTGACCTGTTTGCCCTCCTAAATTCAGACCATCAGCTTTTGCTGGCAAAATCCCCAAGATTTTCAAAAAGCAACCAAGGAAAAAGTTTACTTGCCTATTAACACATTAACAAGAGAGGTTATAGAGGAACAGTGAGAAACAAACTTCAACTGACCTGAAAAAAAAATCTATAGCAGTTTCTTCTTCCGAAGAAACCCAAGAAACAAAAAGATGTTAAAAAAACACCCTTCTCTGTAACATTATACAGAGCGTGTGGATTTTAACGCACGGAGGCTACATAACAGCAGTACTATTGTGGGGAGGACACGCGAGCGGGCGGGGAGTGTGCTCGGCTCGCGCGCCGCGGCACTAGCGCACGCAGGCCTGCTTCATAAAGTGCGTGACGACCGCATACTTGCAGCTTACGAGGGAGGAAATGAAAGTAATACTATAGCCCAGTCCGGCTCGGGATATTGGCACGGATCTGCTTTCCTAGATTTCATTTCACGCTTAAAGGAAGCGTCAAACCTGATCCCGAGTTTGCTTAGTTCGCTGCCATACGGCGTTGACACGCCCAAAGCAAGTTGCGCTACTGGACGCTAGGTGTCCAATTCTGTCGTAGTAGTCTGTCGGTTTACCCTTCGGGCATCTCAGTATTCATAGCCCTTAGCACTGTGCCAAACCATTTATTGTAACGCACAAAGTTATGCGGTGGTTTTATTCCAAAGTGTCCGCATTGTACATCGGTACACATTATTTTTACATACACATAATGCCCCCCCCCCCGAGGACTCGAACAACTGTGCAAGATAAAGTCGCCTGCTTTATTAAATTAGTGAAACATCCCACTAAACGCTAATTGCACCTTTAGGCGAACAATTTTGCTAGTTCGGATGAATGATTCTGGCAAGCCTCAGGACCTACAACGTGTGGACCTTTTATTTGCGTTTTGTAAGTTTATGAGATGTTTTTTGAAATGCTGTTGTCTTGCCAAAGCGTTTATTATCAATGCTCCCGCATCGCCCCCAAAGGAAAGTGTGTTTCTTTTGCTGACATGGACGAACGTGCGTCATCTTGGGGAACCCAATCTAACAACCACCATAAACAACGGCTCCCTTGAGTAATGCTCCACTGGCCTCATTTTCAGGCCATAAGGCCAAATAAAGAGCCCCAACACGAGGGACACGTACCATTACATGGCCTTTATATTCTAGTGGCTCAATCTGCTTCTCAATAGCTTTGTGAAGTCTGGTAAAACCCTTTGTCATTGTGACCACAGAGAATTACAGGCACACATTGTAAGGTAGTCTGTGACATATGTACATTCACCCTACACAGCCTTAGGTGCAGAACCTTAAGTACCTGAGACCACAAGATTTCTCACACAGGCAAAGGATAATTGTAAAACTACATCCTACTCCAATTAAGAGACTGGCACATTATTTCCAGGATCTACCTTCAATGCACCTCTTTCACATGTAAATAATAAACCTCTTGACCTTATTCAAAGCTGTACATTTGAAATAACCACCAACTATTTTTCACAGTGCACACTTATGGCACCACATCCGTTACGTAAATGTGCATGTCTACACTGGTACACTTCACACATCCGGGCTGGCAGTGTGCATGAGCCCAGGGTGCTGCATGTGGATAGTTGAGAAAACACTGACCTTAAGAGTTTCTGGCATTCCAGTACTGTGCTAAATGTTGCACATCACTGTCACACTGCACTACTGATTGCAGCATAGATACCACATACTTTTGTCCAGTTCCCTGCAGAGCTATGCAGCAGTTTAATATTCTAGTCTCCTTTATTAAATGATATAAATAAAATATTACATCAAGTATTAACTGCTCTTTTGTGACATGTTACTGTTGCATATATATTTTTAATTAACTTCCAATTCGACAGTAAACTTATTTCAAGTCAGACATAGGATTCTTCTTATAACTGCTGCTGTAAGGCTGAAATTTACTGTCATGGGATTAATAAAGTTCATCCTACATGATTTTTATATGGCACCACACAGGGCAAATTTCTGCAAAGCTATTACGTATAAAAACCTTCATGATGACACGCTACAATATGGATTCTGAAACAGACACAAAATGCGATTCGGGGTGTGCGTTTCAAGGCAGCCAGTCTCTGACTTGAGTGTCATAAGAGGACACCTCATTACGCTACTGGGTACATTTCTAACACCATGTGTCGCTGTGGCTCCGAACAAGCGCGCGCTGTCGCCACCAAGGAAGGAAAGTCGCACCACAGCCGCTCCCACCAATCAGAGGCGCGCTTTTAACGGAAAGTTTTCCCCGCATAACTTAAAACAAGATTACGGTTTTAAAATCGTTGTTTTTAACACAAATGTGTATAACGTCTCCTAATGCCATTTAATTAACTGAAAGTAAGTAAAACTAACATATAGGCCTACTTGACGTCAGTTTTTGTTCTGTATTGGATGTTGTACTGGATCGTCCGTGCCCAAGTACACATAATATATTAAATATGTATTATAGATATATCTAAGATTGAGCATTTTTTTTAAAAAACTGCTTTTGTGTGCGAGACGAAGTAAATGCTTTAATCACAATGACAACAGGGTTGCAATAACAAAGTGTCCCAAACTAACCGAAACCAAACTTTTTGTTTAAATGCGAGAAAATCATAACGGTCAACAATATTTCTACGCCAACTAACTTTTCACAACTTTATCGAAAGCAATGCTTGAGTTTAAAGGCGCCTGCTTCGGGCAATTCAGGGTGTGGAGATCAGCACTTTTTCAGACACTCGGCTAAAAATAACTAAAACAAGTCATTCATTTATTTTAAGGCTAAAAGGAAATATACATGACTATGGACTCCCTGAAAATTAATATATTTCCGTGCAAGACCGGTGCGTCCCTTTAAAAACTAAGCAATACAACCTACAATGACATGTTCCGTTACGTCTACACGGTCGACTACACTATTTAACTACAGTTTGGTAGGTAACTAACCGCAACTAAACTACATCAATCAGGCAGACAAAATTCACTCAAACCGCACCTTTCGTCTGTCATACGTAGGGAAAGCCAGAGCTGCCGCACCCATGCAAAAATGAATGGACATATTGTTTTAGCAGAAGCCTGCTTTTCGTGCTGTCGGGTTCACTTCTCCGTCGCGATAAAACCTTTCAGGAGCGTCAGACCATATTTTAAAAAGATTTATTGAGTGACATTTACAGATCAGGAATGCGAGGCATGCTGATCGACTGTCAACATCCGCTAGCCTCGCTGCTACTTGACACAGAGGCGCCGTAGCATCGCACCATAAAGCGGCTAGCCGAAGCCCTCCGTCCGCTAACGCACCTCCTTTTTGGCACCGTTTTCGCCCTCACGGGGTCCGAGTCGGCCGCCTCGGCCTTGCATTCGCTAGCAGCGATCCGCGGATGCAAATGGCCGGCGATCAGCCGGAGTCTTCGGTCCGCAGCTTCCTGCCGCCCGGAGCCGTGACCACTGGACGCCATGCCGCTTCCGCGCCGCGCAGGGGGAAAGGCTGAGCTGTCAGAGGTCAGGCGACCGACGGTAAGCCGCTAGGCGTCAGGGAGACTCCTCCCAGCATGCACTGCGCGCCGCGCACCTTAGCGCCTCCCCCCTCACGCTTCTCCACTAAAGGTACGATGCGGGGGCGCTGGGGGCTGAACAGTTCAAAATCAGGACACACCACAGTTATACCGCACGCTTCACTGAGATTTTCATGGGCGTACGTTCAATACGCCAATAAATTATAAATGATACTAATATGTTGTATTTTTAGGAATTTTCAGTGTTGTACTAGTGATAGGCCTACCAGCATGTAATCTTGTTGCGAAGTTTCACTTATTTTGATGCACGTGTATTTTTTGTTAACAAAGAACTCAAAGCCTGTTGTTAGTATTATGGAAACAATTAGATTGTATTATTTTGTATTTACGGAAACAGGCACGTGAATACTACTACAGGCAAATAGAATAACAAAATAAATCAGCAATGTTATATTTGTTTGTACAATCTGTTTGTGTTTAGTGTTTGGAATAAAAAAAACGTGTTTATTATTGAAAACAATTAGCATATAATATCATTTACACAGAAGTCAAAAGCTCTGTGTATTTGTACCCAAATACAAAAACATGGGGTGGATTAATGCTTAGGCTGTTCTAGTTCTCAGCAAACGTGAGGACTGGGCCCCGCCCCTCTTCGTCCTGGGAAAAATGGTTCGGTTAGCTAAATTGGAAACACCTATGTGTCCATGCTGATGTCAGCCTAAGACCCCCAGATAAATTAATCTGCTCTTGATCAACACTAAAATATGATTACATTGAATTGCTTTGATTTTTGTCCGAAGTAGCCTATTTAACATACTTCTAAGACTTTAAACAGCAGGAGATTCCAACTTAAGATATTACAGAACTACGTGTATGTTTTGAGCTGAGAAATGCCGTCCTGTCTTGAAAATTCTTGCACAAGTAAAATTTAGTTAATAATAGCCGTCTTTACATTACTAGGCTACTTATAATCTTTTAAGTCATCCTTTTGCAGCAACAACTGATGTCTCACTTAATATAGACATAAATTAACAGAGTAGCCTGTATGCCAAAGTAGTATTGTTAAGATTGTGATGTTAAAACAAAAAGCCATTCTCCATAACTGCCCAAGACTAATAAACATTATTGTATGCTGCCACAATGGAGCTTCTTCAGTCTAATTTGATTTGCACTGAATTTATTAAAGCTACTTTATAATGTTTCATGTCATAGTTTGGCAGCAACAAGTAATATCTACTTTTGTATGGATAAGTATTTTGATCCATACGCGATTCTCAGCGTGTGCGGTCGGGGCAGGATGGGGTTAATCAGACATCGTTTGAATAACGACAGGTAAACTTCGACTAGTAATTCTGCCTAAAATACCCATCCCTTGTTTACAGCATCACAGGGGGGCTGGACTATGTCCCAGGAAACCACAAGGGAAGGAACAGGATGCAAAGAATGTCATTGGAAGTAGGTACATTTCATTCAAAACATATCTAATAAAATAGTCATCCCCGTCAGGGCCAGCTGATGGTATGGTCCTACCTGTACTGTACCATGTGGCAATGAGATACACCTGCACCACATGTTCAGTTCTCAAGTGAGTGAAGCCCCC
Organism: Isichthys henryi; assembly: GCA_026776945.1. NCBI lineage: Eukaryota > Metazoa > Chordata > Actinopteri > Osteoglossiformes > Mormyridae > Isichthys > Isichthys henryi. The sequence continues at coordinate 9,761,759 of JAODJX010000037.1, forward strand.
CTGGATAATTAGACAATGGTTTAACCCTCTAATGCAGTACAACAAACCATCCAAAACACAAGTGAATTTTTTTTATTTCAATAAAACACAGCTGATACAAAATGCAAGTTAAAGTAACATATGTACAGGGGATCAGTATAAAATGAACATGTCTTTTCCCGGATAATGCCACTTGGCCACAGTCATGCGATTCCCATGCTGCGAGAATATTGGGTGAATTTAACAAAATATCACAGCATATAAGAAGTCTCATTGAATGCTTGGAATTGTGTGAGAGCTGGGCAAAGTTCTGTTTGAGGGAAATGTGACAGCGGTGCATTTTGACATCATCCCACCCACCGTCCAGCTGTGGGCAAGGTTTGGGTCCGTCCAGTCAGAGGATTAACTCCCAAAACAAAGTTCTGTAATGCACTGACTGCGAGCAGTTAAGAGTCTAAGTGTATTACAGAACTTTACTCGGAAAGCCGCAGTGCAAGCAGGAATTCCTCCACTGAGGCCCCTTTCACCATCACACCAGAAAGCAGCCTTTAAAACAAACCACAAGAGTGAATGCCTTGGGCACCTTCTGAGCACACCCACTAATGGCACATTAACCAGGCCCGGATCTCTAAACGCAAAACACAGGCCTGGTTTTAAACTACCTGTAGGACATCTGTGACATTAACAACACAGCAGGTATGGCAAATTCCCAAGTTATATATATACTACTTTTAGTTATATATTACTATAAAGTATGTATAGTGTATTCCGTTAGCAGGGTAATGACGCTAGGGGCGTACATCAAAAAAATCTTGACCTTTAAATGGGGCCTATAGTGAAATCCATATTTTCAAAGTAAGAACAGACAATATAAATGTATTTAACCAAAACATACAGTGGTATAACATACAATTAAACACAGTATCTCTGCTATTGTTAAATCTTCTCTACAGCGTTTGTAAGCGTATCACTTGTTGGTGGTCGATACGTGGAAAATCTGCGAGTCTAAATTTTTATAGTGAAGCGTGCATGATAATGACAACGCTCATTTAAAATGCCCGTTTGAATCAATCTAGCATTTAAGAAGGTACCTGAAATCGTTATGTAACTTCTGATACTTCGACACGAAGCTAAGCACTCAACGATTTTATGTAGCTTAGATTATAAATGTTTAAAACGGCAAGACTGGACTTTGTACATTGTCACGTGCCTTGTCATACTTTAATAAGCATTAGCATATATACAAATGCTACTTTTCTGTGATTACAACTTGCAGTTGTTACTTATAAAAGTTCACTTATTGTCCTTTTGCATCAAATGTACAATCAATAAATGCAAATCAATGCACACAATTAAAGACAACAAAGTATGCATGTGACAAATGGCATGTTCATAAGTGTTATTATTACAAGCATTATTACAATACACTTCATTAGCTAGCTATAGCCAACATACCTGGTACAAGTAGGGGAGCAGTTAGCTATGAAGCCAGCTGCAGTCCAGCTCGAGATGAAAGCGATCATAAAATGGCAAAAAATATGGTCTGAAAACACTGCAGCACTCATTACCGAAATGCGCAATTTGTCACATCATTTTGTGGCCGTCGGCCTTGCTGTGTCCCGCCGCGAAGTGATCATGAGGTGCTTTTCCACCACTGGAGCCTACCTTCGCATATTACTACTCCTCCGTGCAGAGCAGCCTGCAGCTGGAAGAATGTCGACGTGGAGCTGCCAACCGTGGACGCGCATTCGTGGACGCGCTCTGCGAGAAAGCGCTCTCTCGCCGCGAACTCGAGCACCGGGCTGCGCCGTAGGTGGAGGCGGTGGCAGAGGTGGAGCGAGCTCTCTAACAGGTACGTGTCAGGACGCGCATTAATAGCTAATATACGTAGCGAGGCGCTTTCAAACGATGCCTGATTGCATCGTATTTCCAGCTGTCCACAAAAATTCAGATGACAGACTCTTTGGGGTGTTAGCGTCACTTACTCTGGATACTGATAAATATGTTTCTTTTTGGCTTTTTGTCTGTGTTTCTAATTAATTACTTTGAATTACTGCATAGATCTGGCAGGGATAATATAGCCTATATTGCTTATCTTAAAGTGTTGGGAATAGTACAAGTGGGGCAGATTGTAATTTATTTGCTTAGTGGACTTTAATCCGAGGTGACTTCGCTTAAAAATTAACCATTTTCATCGGCCGATTATGTATATTTTGGTCACAAATCCCAGGTCTAGGCCTATAACCGGAACGATACACAAGAGCTGTCAGGATGATGTTCGATGTTTTCATTGAATATTCCTTCATCATTGTATGTGCAGTTTGTTTTCTGGTCATGGTGCAGACAAGCATTATAAAAATGCATAATGTTTTTAAATAAAACATTGAAAGGTCATTGATGGCTGCTCAAAGAATTTATTATTTGTTGTCGCCACCCGGATATTCACATTAATAAACCATAGAAAAAGGGGGCCCTGCCTTGCGTCCGTAGCTTCCAGGATAGGCTCCGGAGCCCCGTAGGATGGATGGAGACCTCTCGACGTCGTTTAACCTTGTGAATAGACACATAGAAATCACATATGCATAATTTAAGGACAAATATAAAATATAACGTACTATATATACCACTATACGATGACGGTAGGCCTACAGTGGATGAAAATTAAAAGAGGGCACCTGGATTAAACTGGACTGCGTGCGGCACCACACTTTTTTCAATGTTAATTTACTCTTTGAAATACTTTAAAATGTTATTTAGAAGTTGTTGTAAACGTAATTCACTCAAGTTTTTGATGTGCTGTTTATAGTACAGTACTTACTAATGTGACCGTACAGTACCGCCTTAGGATGGTTGTTGTTCCCACGTAAACCACTAAGGGTCGCTAGCACGCGAAACTTGGTCTCCCAGGACGACTACCAGCCAATTGGGCATACAGTCGTGTAAACATATTTTAGGAATGGGCTTAAAATTCACGCCTAAGATGCAAAATATCAGTACCCAGGTAAGATGGCTACATAATACCCATATCAAAAGCAAAGGTAGCAGTGCAGACCTTCTCACATAAGTGATATTGTCTTCCCCATGCTGCCACTCTCCAACTGGGATTGGGTGTGACACGTCTCAGGTGACCGTTGTCACGGTAGGTGAGGACCTCCAAGTTCCACGCGTTGTTTTGCCTCACGAGCCCAGCACAAAGAGAGGTCCCTGTCTTGGATGCGGTAATGCCACACGTCCACTTTTTAAAGACTTGTCAGCATGTTTCTCTTGACTTAACATTGTGGTCAGGCCGTAATAATGCTGCACTCAACTCATATTTTATCTCCTTTGTCATATTCTAGGGAACGATGCTGAGTAACTATACTTCATTCAGGTATACTACGGTATTCCGCTGTGTGGCAAATATATTGATTTCAGCCAGTGTCTTTATCCACGTTTCAGCCTTGGTCTCCCAGAGAGACGATAACCCTGTGACATCATTAGCTGTTGTTTTCTTCTGTGGGTTACTTCTTTCCTCCATCAAGCTTTCCTTCATGATGAATCACATAAGTACTACTCTCTGCAGCACCGGTGACAACAACCTCCAAGGCTGAACCTCGGCTGACTAGATCAAGTTACCTCTCAGTGAGCATTAATCTGTTTAAATCATTTGACATTTTTGTGTTCATGCAAATCACAGCATCTGTCCATACCATCGTCTGCTTGTCCAGGTAGGGCTTATCCAACGCCACGAAGAACCAACCACACACAAATTAAAATAATGTCTTAAAAGTATGATTTAAAAAAAAAACCCCTCTTGTAGGATATAATAGAATATGCTAATGTAAACTAAGGCAAAGTTGCCGGTCGATCGTTGTCGTATATGCTATTTTATTTACTTACTATATATATGACCTTACTCTTCTATACAGAGTTGAAATGTAGAATAATATTTACATGTAATACATGTTGTGTACTTCTCCTTGTTGAACTGTAACCTGCTTTATAGCCTACGCTGCTGTAGGCTTTCGTGTCACTACGTAAAGTCAGCCAACGTGAGGCTGGAGATTTAGCAGAGGGGGACGATCCCTCCGCAGTACACTGAACGCCCTTGACTGGCTGCGGCAGTTCGTGGGCAGGACATCTCCGCTGCTGGGGTTTTCCGTATATTTTCACAAGACCAGAAGTAGTGAATTATTTCCAAGGCTGCACGCTTCTCCATCGGGCTGCTGTTGCATGTGGTCTGCGATTCAGTTTCAGAGCGTCGTTTGGGAATATAAACCGATAGCCTACTTGGAATACGGACTGGGATTGTAACTCATCACAATGATGGAGATCGAGTTGCCAAAAATGCACCAGAGTCAACAGGTAAAGGGCGAGCTAGGTATATATTATCACGGCATTTTATGCTACAGTAAACTCACGTTTAAATTTCATATTGTTGATTTCCTACATGGTTAGTATAGAACTTAAAATACACAAACGTGCTGTGATCATTTTCGTCATTCTGTTATTATTTAACTACAATTAATATATTTTATACTTATTATATGTAATGCTCTATGTATACATTTGGTGGAACCTGGGATATTGAAGCCGAATTGCTGTAACTACCGTTTGACCGCGGATTGTTACTATTAAAACTGTTATATTTAAAACATTATATGTGAAATCAGATGTTAGTTTGTTCTTAACCTTGTTTGTCTGAATGACTACTTTCTAATAACCTGCGAATCGTCTGTACAATCGGGTAGGCGTTCTGAACGCCACAATTTCCGATTCTGCGCCATTCATACATTCATAGAAAATTTGCACCGTCATTGAACTTTTGGTGTGTGTAAATCCACGTGTGAACACCTTTTATATACATAAAACGTTTAAAGAAATGTGCAAAATTTTACTTATGACGGCAATCGAAATGAGAAAGGGAGAACTTAAACAGGAACCTAAACTTTTTTCCTCATTGGTTTTTCCTCATATATCGGATACGTACACTTCTGTTGGCCTTCGCGAGCCTCCTTGCTACTGCGAGGTTCCCCCCATAGCATGTGATCCCTTGTAAAGATGGCATCAGCGGCTACCTTTGCTTTGCTCAGCTGATTGCACAATCGCGGGTGGCCTCAGTCAGGGCCGCTCATGTTTGCCTTATTCTATACTCTGACGCAAGTGGTAATCCGCAGCGTAAAGACATTGGTCCTTGCTGAGTAAATAATTGTCCGGGCGTTTGTGAGACGGTTTGAGTGTAGAAACTGATTATGCAATCAGAGCCAAATCTAAATGTATTATGATTACATAATAGACGAAAAATGTATGTGTATATGTTTAGGGAGGTGTCTGTGTTAATCTTAAAATGATTACTATAGATATATTAGAAAAGTGAAGTACGCGCTGTATGCCAGCAAGCAGGGTCATTGAGCCTTTTTGTGACCATTTTAACTAATTAAATACAAAAATGTGGCCTGTTCGACACTGTAGACCGGTTTTAGAGACAGTACCCTTTTTGCTTTTTCTAGCAGGTGAAACGGCCGAGTCTGTGTATAGCTTGACATAAATAGTCAAACCAGAAGAGCTGGCTTGAATTGAAATGTCTCTACAAGACGGTCTGGACTAGCGATGGGTTTGTCACGGGCCTGCCCTTGTACATTTCGTAGTTAGTGTTTTGGTTAATGTACATATTTATTTAGTGTTAGTGATTGTAATGTGATAGACTTCTGCCATGTAATTTCAGTTTCATGCATATCTGTGTGGTGTGGCATGTGATTGGTGTAGCGTTGCCATTTCACTCACTGGATGATCTATCTATCTATTCGTGCACTTTGGACATTCTCTTATGCCCTTGCAGTTCTCTAAGGTGGTGAGGTGAAGTTTGGGTTTCATAATGCAGAAAAAGGTTCCCTTTTGCGTGAACAAAAAGTCCACTATTTTCATTTGACCGAGCACGGGAGGAGTCTGACCAGTAACACCTGACGAAGTCTTATTTTTTCACGGGGCTGGTTCCTTGTTGTCGATCTGGAGGCGGCCTGCCTCGTGCGCTCATTAATAGCCGCTGTGACGTTTCTGTTCCTACTATAACAAATCAGCTGGACATGGGCAACGCATGTAGCGCCAGGAACGTGTTTCCGTGCTGGGCATTCTGCTGACATGTCATTCGGAGATATCAAAAACACTACGCGAATATTCAAATTTGTTTAATATGAAATTAATAATAAGTTCTGAACAGGTTTGAGAAACATGCACATTTTTAAAATCATTGGACTTCACATGAGAGTTAATGTTAAAAAAGCAATAATTTAGTTTTGGATGCTGCTATTTATTAAATAATGGGAGGAGGTTTTTTAATAAGTATTTTTTTCCTACAAGTGACTGGAAGTCATGTAAAATCAAGGAAGTTTATGTTAGCTGATGGCCTGTTACATCATCTCTGCTGTAATAACTTCTTAAATAGTGCAAGATAGGGGGGCTTTGGGGGGGTTCAGTGTACTGTACGAACACTAATATATTTTGAGAATTTCCTGCCAGTAAAAACACCATTTGACTTTCAAGATCATGAAATATATATATATATTTTTATATATAAAATATAATGGAAGCATTTGAGACTATTCAAATATTAAATTTAATAACAATTATATGTCTGTTTCTTATATGTCTGTTACAAGGCTCCTTAAGGCAGATTTAAATCTAAATGGCACTTATACAGATGTTAGTTTTTTGTAGTATTGTATGTCTATAAGTTATTTTTAGTCAACTGTAGCCTGAAAACTAAAATAATTATCTGAAATGTAACAGCAAAAAATAGGTTTAATAGCACTATGAATATTTTTTTGTACATGCAAAGGAATGTATTTTCACAGAACTTAGTGTGCTGCCATGTTTGTGAGGAGACTAGCACTATAATGTCAGGACTTTCCCTTCCAGCGTTCAACATAAAAATAATGTACCCTTTGTAGTTTAGTGTAGTAACCTGGTTATTTTAGTTTATTGCAGAAATATTCCCACATGCAGCATTGTACAAAAAAAAAAAACACGACTTCATGACCGAATAACTTTTTAGAGAATACAGTAAACAAGACTATTTAAAAGTAGAAATTTACTTAAAACCACGTCTCAATATTTTCAAGTAACTAGCAATGTAGACATTTGGAATTAACTGTATACTCTTCTTAGTTAATAATATTGGTTTAAATAATTCACTTCATACTTTGAGAATTCAACGTATGAAAAGCAGTGTTTTGAAAGTGACAAAAGACAACAAAATTAATGTTTAAATAGGAATCTGTTTACCATCCATCCATCCATTTTCCAAACCGCTTATCCTTACTGGGTTGCGGGGGGTCCGGAGCCTATCCTGGAAGCAATG
>JAODJX010000037.1:9771585-9802072 GCA_026776945.1 Isichthys henryi
TTTTTTTGTTAAACCATAAATCACAACCCTGCCGGTTTTACTTTCCGTAAACTTAGTTTCCCGTTACTTTTCTGGGTTTGGGGCGGTTTCGTTTTTGTGGTGCCCCCCCCCCCCCCCCCCCCGCTTCCCCAGTTCACCCAGTCGCCTCTGTCTCACCCAGCCAAGTTACCTAATGCCTCAGCTTGGGGAAGCGTAAGATATCTTAGCTGTAATAATGCGACATTCTCTTCATAAACAAAGGTCACGCATTGAATGCTTTTCCTTGTGACACAGTCACTGGGTTTTTTTTTTTTTTTTTCTTTCTGTGCAATCTCTCTGGACTCTTATGAAACGCTCAGCCTACGCATACATCTGTGAAGGCCGAGGCACACAAGGGCGTTAAGGCACCACAGGCAGATAAAGCCGGCGTCCAGGTGGCAGATGTGCGCATGCGCGGGGGCTCTGCCGAGGGCCCACATGTACACCAGGAACCATGCTGCGTGAACCTGCTGCAGACTGCATTATCTGCACTGCATTATCTGCTCCTCGCATGCTCAAAGCGCGCGGCGAGATTAGCGCACACGCCGTCCTTTGCCTGCTCTTGACTGAACACAGTGCCCTTTAAAAGCTCTTTCACTGTCTGCTTGTGCTTGTTCAGTTCTGCAGCTGCAAAGCGTTTTAAGCTAACTTCATTTATTTTGTAAATTTAAATTTAATGTCAATTTTTGCCACTTCAAACTGTGAATGAATTCTGTTACTGGAAATATTATCACTGCAAATTATTATTCTCTTCTGAATTTCAATTTACGTATCAGTTTTTTTGTTTTTTTTTTACATATAAAAAAAATATTTATATTTTGTTCTAAACTTCAGTTTTATTACTTGGTGTGTAACATACTTTTTTCCAAGAAATTTACATTAATATGTGTGGTTTTTAAAAAAAAATTATTTAAGCAATTCGATTGGTATCATTTAAGTATTAATTTTTGTGTGTTGAGGGGTTTCATACTGGGTCTAAAGGTCTTTAAATCGTCTCCACTGGTGTGTTACCAGTTTAATTCGTTTCTGCTTTCTAGGTGGTTGCTTGTTAGTGGAGTTGCTGCCAGTACCTGTGATGTTATCGATGCCGTGGTGGAGATATGGGTAGCTGAGCGATGGGCAGAAACCCTGCCACAGGGGGGTCATGGATGTCCCACAACCTCTGAGTCAGCCATAGGGTTTAATAAAGCAGCTTTCGGTGAGGGTTTTGGTAGCGCACAATGATGGGCTCGATCGGGCAGGGTCCCGCCTGCCTTGTCACCTGAGCAGCCCTCTCTCTCGGGCCGACTTCCTCGGGCCAGTCCCATGCACTTCTCCGATTGGAGTGAAATTTAAGCCTCACGAATAATCACCATCTACCTCTGGGAGGCTTGGCACTCTCAGAAGGCAGGACAAACTCCTGCATGCTGGCAGCCCTCGTTCCACACCGAGCCTCTCCGTTGGAGGAGGAAGGAAGCCCTTGAAGCTTTTTGCAAAATGCCCGCCGTGTAAGTATCATCTAGAGCCCGGCTGTGGCATGCCAGCACACATTAACAGGGACATGTGTGCGTTTCGCGTGACACCGGAGCGGTCTTTCCGGATGCTTCCGCGGGTGGAGACGTGCTTTCCTTCGGCACACCGTGTTCGCCATTCACACTGGACCAAACAGGCTGGACCGGTGCTGGCATTGCGTGGGTAGAGATCACGTATTCTGGCAACAGGGAAGGATGAAACAGGAGACGGACATGTATTATTCACGCAGCTGTGTCTTCTCTATTACGCTCATAATAACACCGGGGTTGCTGTGAAGTCACGGGACACTCGTCCTCTGGGAGGGAGGGGGCCACCAAGGGGCGGCAGCTTAGTGGTGTTGTCTGCGAGCCCCCACCCACTTTCCACCATCTGTCTGTGCCGGACGGATCAGAAGCACTAGTGGGGGTCTCCGTCACACCCGGACCGAGACCTCACCCTCACGCCGCTACTCTGTTCTCTCTCTCTGGCCAGGAAATGGAGCTGATTGACATCCTGTGGAGGCAGGACATCGACCTGGGCGCCGGCCGGGAGGTCTTTGACTACAGCCACCGGCAGAAGGAGCACGAGCTGCAGCGCCAGCGCCAGCGGGAGGAGGAGGAGCGGCAGGAGCGGCTCCAGGAGGAGAAGAAGGCGCTGCTGGCTCAGCTGCAGCTGGACGAGGAGACGGGCGAATTTGTGCCGCGGGCCCCACCCAGCTCCCAGCAGACTGCCACGCCTCCTGAGAAGGTGCAGGTACGGGGCGATGTGGGGGCCACGAAGGCCGTTGCCCAGCAACTAGGTAGCCACCCCTGCTACTATAATGAGAGAGCACAGGTGCAGTTCCATAGCAATAGTAGTACTTTAATTTTTTGTCATCGTTTGGTGAAGCGCATTATCTGAATGTTGCTGGCCCCGTGTAAAAGCCCTGGCCATATATTTCTGAAGCCAGTCGAACGCGAATAGCCGCCGTGCCAGCTGAGCGGAGCTCATTTTGTTTTTCAGCCTGCTGTCTTCACAGAAGAGGATGTTGGCACCCTGTCATTTGATGAATGCATGCAGCTCCTGGAAGAAACTTTCCCGCTAGTGGAGACCATCGAGGTGAGGGAGGGTCTTTGTCCTGACTTTGACCTGATTTACAATGCTGAAGTTCATTTCCTTAGATGCGTCTCTGATCTCTCCTCTCACTCTCTGCTGTTTTTCCAGACCTCTGCTCCTACGCTCGATCCCTCTGTTTTGCCCGCCGCCAACGGCAACCCAGTCATGATGGGTCCTCAACCGCGCCCCCTGCTGCCAGCAACGCCACCTCCCCAGAAGCCCCTGCCAGACCTGGAGCAGGCCTGGATGGAGCTGCTCTCCATCCCTGAGCTGCAGGTACAATAAGTAAATTCATTCGCCTGCGACAGAGGCAGCTGGGATCGCAGCGGATACCCGAAGAATGCCCAGCTACTCCCGCCCCAGGGCGAGGAGGACAAGTGCACCATTGTTGTGCAGATTTGCAGAGTTGGCACGGGCTGCAGATGTATTCAGCAAAGCCCCCCCACCAAACTCAGAAGAGACGTTTAGGGTGGGACACAGTGTATCCACCCACCTATCAGCCGAGATAAGGATGGAATAAAAAACAACTCTGAGATCGTATGAACTGAGTTTCGTTGTAACTTGAAGCATAATAGTTAATCAACAGAATGAAAAAGAACTGTCATTCAGTTTAGTTTGATATTCTGACAATAATCTATAACCTAGCTATTAGCCACTAAAAACACAACAGGACTGTGGCATGTGTCATTCACTGTTGTTCTGCTTCTTCTCCAGCAGTGCCTGAACATGCAAATGGGGGACGTGGTCGAACCACAGGGCTACAGTGCCACGAGCACCTCCCCGGTGGTGCAGGAGCCAAACTATCCCTTCTACCTACCCAAGATGACAGATGTGATTACAGTCCCGGCGGAGTCAGTCTGCTCCTCGGGGTATCAGAGTTCCTTCGAAGCGGCTTTTGCCGGCACCGTCCCGGCGGACAGCCCCGATCAGGCAACTCTGGAGGCCCCGGACCTGAATGGCGCCTTCAGCGTAGAAAGCTTCTGTGATATGTTTTACTCGGACCTTACAGACACAACAATAAGCCATGGCGGCTCACTGGGTGTGGGTGGGAGTGAGGGTACCGTGCTGGCCGAGCTGCCGGAGGAGACACCGGTTAAGCCCGTGGATATCTCCGAGTTCACGTTGGGGGAAGGATTTACCAGCAAGAAAGCCGAAGCCGAGTTTCCCGACTCTGACTCAGGCCTGTCGCTGGACGCTAGCCCCAACAATGGGTCACCAGAGAAATCCACGTTTGGCGACGGCTCCTTCGGATTCAGCGACTCCGATATGGAGGAAATGGACAGCAACCCTGGGAGCACCAAATCTGACTACACCGAGACATTCCCACTGTCTGTCGATGCGGAAAGCATCCAAGGAAATTCCGGCACCCATAGACAGCCTGGATCCTCACAGGACCAGAACGTCGGGCATCCCAAGACAGAACTGGCGGAGGACGCCGGGCATGACAAACCGCCCTTCACCAAAGACAAGCACCGGAGGCGCATGGAGGCTCGCCTGTCACGAGACGAGCAGAGGGCCAAAGCCCTCCAGATCCCCCTTGCTGTAGACCTCATCATCAACCTCCCCGTAGACGACTTCAACGAGATGATGTCCAAGCACCAACTAAACGAGGCCCAGCTGGCCCTGGTCCGAGACATCCGCCGGCGCGGCAAGAACAAGGTGGCTGCCCAGAACTGCCGCAAACGCAAGATGGAGAGCATCGCGGGCCTGGAGTGCGAGCTGGACTCGCTGCGTGAGGAGAAGGAGAGGCTGTTGCAAGAGCGGTCCGAGAACGACAGCAACCTTCGGCAGGCCAAGAAGGATCTCAGTAGCCTCTACCAGGAGGTGTTCAGCATGCTCCGGGATGAGGAAGGGAAGCCCTACTCGCCCAGTGAGTACTCCCTACAGCAGACGTCCGACGGCAATGTGTACCTGGTGCCACGCGTCAAAAAGACGACGGTCAAGACCCGCCGCAACTAGCATTTCTCTGCTTACCGTATTTTTGTACTGCACTACTATAACAAAGTCTATGCAAAAAAAAAAAAAAAAAATTTGTAGTATCAAGATCGCTTCAGCATTAGTCCAGCAGCAGAACTATTATATAGTTTTTGCGTATCCAGCCATAGCGGTTTGACGTCTTAATATTTTTTATATTTAGACTTTTGCTTGTACGGCTATAATGTATATTTCTTTCCCCCAAGGAAACCTTTTTTCTCAATATGGTTTGTAAATAAATGTTTATCTTATTTGCCTTTGAAGTATGAAAATGTACTGTATATATCATATTTTAGTATTCTAATCTTTTTTTTTTTTCTCTTAATTTCCAGTCGGTTTTATAAATGATTTATGCTTTGATTTACTGTTCAATTGTTTTATTTCTTGACTTTTCTCTTGTACTTTATAAAAAAAATAAAATATTCATTTAGTCCCCATCATCTGATATTTTTTGGTCTGAAAAGGATTCTTTGGCATATGTAAAAACACAGGATAATAATCATTTGGGGGCTGAGCAGGGGGGGATTGCTAATCTCGCTTACATTAAAATGAGAGATTTACTCTGCTTTCAACTCATATATGACCTCTAAAAAGGCCAGAAAGGCACTGCTGTTAATTCTGTCTGTAGCTCCCATGACATTCACATGTAAAATTTCCCATTTTATTATTTTTATTTAGGGTAGCGAGGAATATGGTGGCTAGGGGCAATCGCTGCTGCGGCCTTGAACATCGTGGCTAAATTGCTTCAATAAAACATCCGGCTATATAAATGGGCCTTGTGGGAGCCAATCACGTTGCATAAAAACGATGAATCATTGATATTTCCCGTAGCCGATCCACTGCGAATTCATCCATGCGAAACCCGCCAGAACCCAGGATTATGACAGCTTCGAAATGCGTGAAATCAGTAAATCAGCAATTCAGTCACAAGCAGGTGTTTGTTTCCGGTGTTCCTTCCCTGTACCAAAATCTTCCCTGTTCTGTGACAGGTGTCTACGTGTTCACGTCTTTCACACCCCTTACACTCTCCCTGTGCTTGATTTTATCTGCCTCGGCTGCTCTACTGATTCATATCTTGGAAACCATGCATCAAAACAAAGGCACAGAAGCCCACAGATATATACATGCTAGAGCGGCTGCCGATGCCCAAACCCAGAGGTGGAAAGTTCAGGTGCATAAAGTACAAATGCAGAGCAAGATTTATTTCAACCAATCAGCTGATTACTCTCTGACTGTGGAATTTTTATACTCAACTGGTTGGTTGAAACAAAATCTTGCTCCGGATTTGTACTTTCTGAACACTGCCTAATCCGGATAAACCAAACAGGAGGAGTGTTATGCCAATGAGAATGGCTTTCATCAGTAGCTTTTGGTGTCTGCATAATGCCACGCAAAGCTAAGCTGGAGCCTGATCGCAATCCCTTACTGATTCCTGGTGTGTGTCCAGCTCTCCAGCGGCCATCGCCTTCACTTCTAACCATTTACGTAGATTCTCCATTTCAAAATACAGAGGAATGACCTCTGTGAATGTGAAACCTGAATGCCGTCTTACGGAGAAAAGGGGACAGACACGGTCGTACTGGGAGAAATGTTTTTATTGAAGACACACATGAAGCTGCCATTGTAAGCATTTTTAAGAAGACTAACAACGTGCAATGTTTATCTCTAAGTAGAATTGAAAATAATTTACATTATTACATATACATTATGAGAGGACAATGTAACAGGAAAGTGCAGGTAACATCCTAACAAGGTGACAAAGTTAGCACCGAAGGAGCCCTTTAATGTGGGATCCAGACTGTCTTCGTCACTATCCAGACATGTAAACATCTCAGAGAACCTATGACATCACTGAGATGCTGACGACAGGCTGAAGATGAAACATTTCACATCAATGGATGGTAACACCCATGTAAAGTGCCTTGGGGGCGAATCTGTTAGCTATATAAAAATAAACTGAATTGAATAATAACTTCACAGACCCACGTCACATAAAACCTAAGACGACCAATTTAAAATATGTGTTGAGTATGTGTCAAGCCGCTCACATATCATTACCCAGATGCTTGGTCGTAAGTGCTAGTTCCATTTTTAACCTGCTGTATAAAATTACCCAAATCCCAGGCCCGAGATCTGTTCTGTGTGTGAATGGACATACTAGATATCAAAAATAAAATGCAAAAGAAATGTAAATGCTTCAGGAAAGAGTGGAGATACACCCAGCCGATTTTACCTTACCTTTCCGTCAGCTCGTGGAGTCGCGAGAGTAATTGGGACTTATGATTTCTGAGTTGGGGGGGTGGGTGGAGGAGGATGGGAAAGCCTCCAGAATGTGACTAAGTGTAATAGAAACCAAACTACAGAAAGTCCAGCTGAGACAGACAGGGTCAGTTGAAGGCATTAAGAAAACTTTCTAGTGTAACATAAGTGAAACAAATAAGAGCTGTCATAGCAACACACAAAATATCCCACAAATTCCCAGTGGATTACTGCCTTGTTAACACCCCCCATCCCCCGTAAAATGTGTCCCACATGCTCATTCAGCACGCACAGGAACCTATAGAAATCATAAACCCCGTACAAAAAGTTCAGCTAATCCTAATCCTTACAATGAGTTACTTTATATACATACCGGTGAGAAAAATACTTAGCCTTACCCATCCAGAACCTTCCGAGTGTACGTGTCATACTAGATTTTCAGCCGTTAAGGTGACAGCGTCTTTTCGAATCTGTAAATCAAGCAAAGTGGTTACTCTTACCTGGCTCTAAGTCACTCTTCCATCTTCTGCTTTGATCTATCACACAGTATAAAATGTCCATGCCTTGTACTCATTCCCCTTCCACTTTCAGGTCTGAAACTGGACCTAGCATGAAAAGTTTCTGTCAAACTGCCATATCTCTGGGCCAACAAGACCACAAAAATCCGGGAACATCCGGCTAGCCTCTCTTCGCTAGCATCTCTAGCAAAAATTAGCCAATGGATGCTCACTACCAGCAAACTCTGTGACTTCCTCCTGCGGCGTGGCTCAAAATGCTGCCTCCGTTAAATTTTGTCCCAAAGCATTGAGCTGCCTGGTCGTCTGCGCTGGGGAACGATGACGTCCTGTCTTACGGTCAAAAAAAAACGTTCATCCGTACTGGCCAACTGAAGTCAAACTGCAGTTTGGTGGGGTTTTAACAGTCCTATGCGTGGAATGCCAACTCTGGCAAGTTCATGGTGTCCTCCCTAGGCCTAACAAGAGCTCTCATCACGCCGAGAGAAACAAAAATAAAAATATGTGTTCCAGTGTCATTTCACAGCTACACTTGGCAACAGATTCCAAAAAAAAATTTGACAAAATAACACTCAAACAACTTAAACTTCTCCTGAATGAAGGCCTCCATTACTTAAAATTTTCTAGAATCCTTTATTACATCTAATATTCACATCTCAGAATAGCAATCTAGCGTTATATTCGTACATGATTTGTGTGCCCATACATATAGTCTGAGATATTGTAAACTGCTTCTGTGGACAACTGAGTGTTATCAAAAAGTGAGTATACATAACACAAATAAGATTTACACTATACTCGAAACAGTTACTAAATCATTTTAAATAAAAAAAAACAAAAACTTAGAGCTCACTATGTGGCCCTCTGCTTCGTGCTTTTACGGAACTTTTTTTAAAAACAAATCTGAAAGGGCCCCTAACACAGACAGCTTAAAAAGAATGAGACTACATTCAGAAACTGACTACACATGTTCATTGATAAAAAAAAATCTTCCTCGTTTTTATTCCTGATATTACTACCACATACACATAACTATGTCGGAGCGATGCAGGAGGGGAAATAAGATATAGGCCAGAACAAAAAGAAAATGAAAAGAACAAAATTAAGCATCAAAAATAAGACCCCAGGAATGTACATCTAACAGACACTTTCTTTCCAATTGATAGCTACACTCTTGCGCACAGTAGCTAGCGGATGCAGTCCTTATCAGTGCTGTTTAAGCTGCGGTAACGTGTCTGACTAGGGATCCTTGTGTGTGTTCCTCTAACGCTCCTGGACGACTGCCTCACAGTACCCTGCAGCTTTCCTGACCACTCCTCTGCTCATCTCCTCTCCTGCTAAGAACTGTAGCCTGTTGAATGGATACAGGATAAAACAAAAACTGTTAATCTAGCATCACAAGAGGTCACTCTAAGCAATGCAGGAATGATGGGCGTAGACTCACCGCCTACGCGGGACTCAGTATCGCCGTGCACCGTAACCACCTCCACTCCCGCTCCCGGAACCATAACCACCTGGAACAGACACGTGCTGGCTACATCAGCATTGCCATTAAGATGTTAAGGACATGGCACTGCATTAACGGAAGCATGGAGGACAAGAAGAATACCTACCGCCGTAAGGCCCACCTGAATTCCTTCCCCCAAAGCCACTTCCCCTCATTGGGCCATAGTTAGACTGCTGTCCACCATAATTCCCAAAGTCGTTGTAGTTTCCACCCCTACTGAAGTTCCCTGCAAAGTAATAACAGCAAGACACACCAGGGAAAGTTCTAGTAACTAACTCCATTTCAGCGGTAAGAGCTCTATATGGTTGAAGGGGTTGCTCCGAAGTTACCTCCGTCGTTGTAGTTATCGTATCCTCCCTGGTTTCCGTACCCTGGACCACTACCTCCGTATCCCCCGCGCCCTCCCCCATAGCCTGGTCCCCCGCCATAATTTCCCCCTGAAAAGGTAAACATTGAGGATCCTAACTGAAAATGTGCCAAAGTAACCCGCATTCTACACGCCACCACATATTATGGGTAATTTTCATTCTCTACTGTCATGACATAAAATCATATGTAGACAGGACATAAAATTCAAAGCGAGCAAAAGACACAAATCAAAACCAGAAAGGTGAGTGACAAGCGCCAATACATACCACCTTCAAAACCATTATATCCACCCCCATATCCATAGCCTCCTCTGTCTCCACTGTACCCTCCTGCAAAACAAGTTTGGGCAAAGTGATTCCGGAGCCCCAAGCCAAGAGCTGCCGTGTCTCACAGGCCAATTCCTACCTGAGAAATTACCACCTCGGCCAAAGCTGCCACTACCAAAATTTCCTCCTCTGCCCATGTAGTTTCCTGACCCGCCACCTCTGTCTGGAACGGAAACCAGTATTTACCTCAATGCAGTGTCAAGCAGTAACCTCAAGCTTTGGCCGCATGTATAGAATACAGATTCTTTGTAAGCTAACCTAATATATTTTGCCCTACAGTACAAATTTAAAGAAATTAGGGTGCCACTTATACACAATAAGGCTACCCATATAAAGGGTTTACGAATGGTTTATAATCTGATTAATAATTAGGTTGTAACGCTTTGTAAATCATTAATAGACAATTGTAAACAAGTTATAACACTTTTCTTTTTATTAATGAGTTACTACCATTTACAAGTGGCAAAAGGAAGCCTTATTGTAAAGTAGTACCGAAATGAGGCGGGAGGGAAGAAAGAAAGAAAAAAAAAAACAAAAACTTTTGGTGGATGGCTTAGTGTGTTTATATATGTTTTTTTTGTTCAAATGTCCAAAATTAACTGCTACCGGAAAGGTATATTTATCATACTTATAATGAATTTGTCAAACACATGATGACCAATGGGCAACACTGCGGACACCCAAAAGCGAGGACCCATCGCCGCACTTACTTCTCTGACTGGACGCGACCTGCATTTCCTGTTTCGAGAGGGCCTTCCTCACTTCGCAGTTATGGGAGTTTATCGTGTGATATTTCTGAGCTGCAAAACAGGACACGCATGTGAATGCCAGGCTGGCAGGTGACAGCAGGTGACACCACCTGCCAAGTCCTGGAAGTATTCATTGCATTTTTTTCTGGAGTTATGAAGGAGATAAAGGCACAGGTAGGTCGTGTGATGAACCTACCAACGATTTTATCCACCGTGTCGTGGTCGTCAAAGGTGATAAAACAGAACCCTCGTTTCTTGCCAGTCTGGCGTTCCTCCATCACTTCGATGCTCTCAATCTTCCCGTAAGTCTGAAAGTACTCTCTGAGGTGGTGTTCCTCTGTGTCTTCCTTAATCCCGCCCACAAAGATCTTCTTCACTGTCAAGTGAGCGCCCGGTTTAGCCGAATCCTAGGGACAGAGCATGTAGGCCAATCTGTTTCTGTAACCGCAGTAATCGCATCTGATAGGAGCAGCGTTCTAAGGCTTACCTCTCTGGATACGGCCCTCTTGGGCTCCACGACGCGCCCGTCCACCTTGTGGGGACGAGCTACCATGGCAGCATCCACCTCATCCACGCACGAGTACGTCACGAAGCCAAATCCGCGGGAACGCTTGTTTGCTGGGTCCCGCATCACCTTAACAGCACGGGAAAGTAACAAAAAGATAATAAAGAGGGCAACTTCAGATTGCTGCTGCTGAAGATCTCACTCGCGGTTCTCTTGTGTGGTTCCCCAGTGTTTGGAACCACATTCGGTCATCAGATTCACTCTCCACCTTCAAGAAATGCCTCAAGACCCATCAGTTCATTGAATACCTCTACTGATGCACTTTAACGTTCCCTGAATAGCCTTAAGAGGTTATTGCTTTGAACATAAGAAATTTACCAACGAGAGGAGGCCATTCAGCCCATCAAGCTCGTTTGGGGAGAACTTAACTAATAGCTCAGAGTTGTTAAAATCTTATCTAGCTCTGATTTAAAGGAACCCACGGTTTTAGCCTGCACTACTTGAACAGGAAGACTATCCCATACTCTACATGCTCTGTAAAGAAGTGCTTCCTCAAAATCTCTTTAAAATGTTCTCCCGCTAATTTCCACCTATGGCCACGAGTTCTAGTATTTAGACTAATATTGAAACAGCCATTTGGCTGAACAGCATCCAAACCTGTTAGAATCTCATATACCTGGATCATGTCCCCCCTTAATCTCCCTGGCGTGAGGCTGAAGAGATTCAGCTCAGCTAATCTCTCCTCATAAGACATTCCTCTAAGACCAGGAATCATTCTCATAGCACTACGTTGCACCTTTCCAAGGCAGCGATGTCCTTCTTAAGGTTTGGTGATCTTTGTTTTGAATATGTTGTATAGCTGCTGCTACACTTCTGCTTACACTTGTATCTGGACGTTCACTGGAAGCTCAACCTAGCTGCTATTTGCTTCACTTGTATGTTGCTTCGGACAAAAGCGTCTGTTTGATATTATTTTATCCACTAGAGATAAAATAGTTAGGAATTATACCCAGTATGTTACTTGGAATACAAACCACACAATCGGTGAGCCTTCCCCATTGCTCGAAGTGAGCCCTCAGGCTCTCATCTGTAGTTTCAAAACTGAGACCCCCAATGAACAATTTTCTGAGCTGCTCTGGCTCCTTGGTTTCATGATCCTTTGAAGACACGAAAAGAAAACCGGTTAACAACATATCGTTAAAAGTATCAAATAAAATGAAAAAGCATTTCAAATGTTTTGCATAAAAGCAATTCAAATGTTTTCCATAGAATGTTGCAGTTTTTTTCCTTGGAGAAACGCCTTCCGAATTAGTAAAATTCTACTCATGATGATTAAACGGCAGGTAAGTTCTACTAACAACTCCCAAGCATACACGTGTAGGTGTGTACGTTTTTTGATAGATTAGGGAACGTCTCGGCTAGTTCGCGCATGCGCGATCTTCTCCCGCGGCTGTGCTAGACATTACAGTCCAACGCATTGCTGCCTCAAAGCTCTGGGCCTTATCACGTTGTACGCGGGCGGTCGCTTCTGTTTCAGAGACACAGCCTGTCTGACCCATTCCATCAGTCTGGACGACTCTAACTTTTTTCAGGTTGTGAAAATAAACTCCCAGTCAATATCCAGAATATTCCACTGGGATGAATCCTACATACGCCATTTTAGATCGCCTCCTACCCTTACCTCCATATTGAAAATACGTATACAGTACTTGCAATGACTTCTTAAACACTTAAATTTCAGTTTCCGTATCAACATAACTCACAAACATTTTAAATCGCATGAACCCATAAGAATTTGTATTTCCCGAAAAATGCAACTTATTACACCCATTTCCCCAAACATGAACTTGCAAAACATGAACACGGTAACATATACTTCCGAGGGTGAAACACTTAGTGGGTACAACTATTGTCAACGTCAACGGAGTATTCTGAGTGTGTTTTGCCGCGACGAGCTGTCAGAATTATACCGCGAAATATACCTTTAGCACCTCGCGCTGCGAGAAATTCAAGCGTGACATGTTAGTCAGCCTCAATATTTTATTGTAAAATATGTCATGTTCATTTTTAATTTTTATATACATCCATCTACGAACACAAGCAAAAAGTACGTAAGTCTGATTTTCATGGGTATTGTTAATGTTATCACCTCCATTTCGCAGCGTATAGCCAGTCCTCGCTCCAAGGCGCAACCGGAAGCGGAACCGGAAGCGGAGCACTCGCTCGCTCCCACGGCTGCGGCACTTGAGGTGCGGGGCTCAGAAACACACCTTGAAGTGTATAGCTTTGCGTGAGGCACTGAATACGCAGAGGGGTGTACACTTCATCATTTATTTAATTCTCAGCTTGTTCTAATATGACTTAGAATACTTATCTTAGGGAGTATACCTCTGGATGCATGTGTAACATTGACATGTTGGATAAGTTAATCAAAACTCAACTGAGCTCAGTTGTGAAACCTACAATGAACTACAGTAAATAACTTAATTTGCCGAAGTGTAATCTGCGTTGAAAGAGCATATTTGCTGATGGCGTCACTCAAATACGATTTAAATAACGTTAAAATTATATTCATAGAAACAATTGTCATGATATAGATAGGAATGTAAATGCCTTTTAAGTTTACTGCTGGGGCCAACTTTTTAAATCTAAGATAATTTTTTAACTTTGTGTATTAATTAACTTAGGCAAGTCGGAATCTAAGTGTGTTTTCTGTTATGCTGAAAAAAAATTTATATAGACACTATGTGATTTTATGATAGATTTTATTTGATTTTTACTGGCATCCCATGCTGTTCCGTGCCAAATACAACCTGTTTTGTGGCATTGGCTACAGGCTTACCGTAATCCTGTATTGAATAAGTCGTTACGAAAGATTGATGGATAATATGCGCGGGTGTTATTGAAATTCAGCCTGTGAGTCTCATAACCCATTGTAACAATTGGCCTGCACAGACACACCCAAACTAAGACATTACAGAACACTAATGCATTTTAACCATTGAACCGTCCTATATATCAAAGAGAACAATCTGCGCCAACGACAAGAACCTCATTTAAGAACCAATGTGACTTGGTAAAGATACTACGACTGCCACCTACTGGCCATGTGTGAACTCCATTAATATAAAACCTAACGCAGCAGTTATACTTGCTAATATATTGCAACGTTTAAGAAATTATGCAGCGTATTCAACTAATTAAATCAAACAAAGAAATATATTTTTGGTGATAATTTATGAAGTGCTGAGACAATATATTAATGTTATTTAAATTCGGTATGCGAACAATATAAAAAAAAGTTAGTTGAACAAATTATTTTACCTTTGAAATTTGACTGGGCTCACTGAAGTGACTATATTCAATTCAAGAACTAGTGCTGGAATTTTGTATCGGCATGTTGACACTTCTCGTGTCAGCCATCGCAGGCAGCACCCCTACAGGTCCAGGTTAAGGCTCCCTTTGAGAATAATAACCGACTTAGTAGTATCTGCGAAATTATGACTGTTTTATGGGTTGGAATAATGTCTGTTATTACCATTACAGTGTGCCAGGAAAAATATCGCCTTGATAAAAATAACTATATTTCACTATCGTTAAAGATTACTTTTATTTATTGCCAGTTTGTAGTCAGAGTATTAAGGCAATCTGTCTGCGAGTTTCAAAATAAAGACAAAATGTAGTCACAACGACCACTTTTCTACTGAATATCTAATAAGATATTTAAAGGTGACTTTAGAAAAGAAACGTAATTTTTTTTTCTGTGCAACTTGTAAATTACATAATCACAATTTCATATTACCGTGTAAATCACTGAGTTTTTATTTAGTGATAAATGTAAATCATATTAGCCTCAATCCACATACATAAACACTCAAAAACAATTTCCCCAATTTCTCTGGATATTTCTTGTCCCACCTACTGTGTTATGCTACATTTCTTTCTAAATTAAACTGATAATGAGCTCGAGGCTGTGTAATATTATTCACACTTCGCAAGTCTCTCATAATTAAGATACTCGTCAGGCTGTGGTTGGTGTTCACGTGCGACAGACCCCTCTCGGATCGCCGTGAGTCATCGATGAGCGTTTTATTGACTCCCTGTATTAAACAATCCTTTCAGTCTTCTCAATAAAATACGACGTCAAACTTAAGTGTGATGACTTCTCATATTATTTTAAACAGATCGTATTCGGAACCTCGATATCATTTCATGGCTAGCTACCACACCGCCTCGAACATTGATTAAATTATATTACTTGGGGGGGTGAAAATCTTTGTATGACTATATAGTGAGTAGGATTGGGAGAACAAAGCCTGAAACGATACTGAAGCGATGAAATAGAGCTGTATAAGTGGGCTTTACCATTTTCCCTGCACTGGGCCTAGCAGTGATGTTTAGAGGACGGAGAGGAGGGGGGAAGCATACTTTACCTTGATCAAAAGGCCTCGTTTTTCATTGACTTGGTCAGTGAAGGGAACCTACAATAGCCATTCCTTGCACATTCACAGGCCCATGGAGAAGAATATATTGAAGGGCAGTACATTAATGATTTAACTATAGGGCGGCTCAATGGAATCGGCCTCCAGTCACCAAGTTTACCAGTTTGAATTGTGTCCTCAGCAGACCAGTCACATGTCCATTGGGACCTTGAGCATTGCCCCTCCCGCCCCCCACCTCCGAATTGGCCCTGGGCTGTCAGATAAAAGGTCGACCCTGTGTGCCAAGCCAAGCTTAGCTTGCTACTGTATATATATATTTGCACATGTACATCTCGAGGTCAAGATGGGACATGCAAAAAGAAGCATTCTGACGTTTCTGTACTTGTGCAAAGTGTAAATGTGTCATCATTTCATTTTACCTAGTTTTGGAACAGTGAGGTAGCAAAATCTTTGCATGAAATCTGCACTCAATATCGCTTTCACATTTCCGGGCAAATGTCCCCCAGAATCCACGCATGGTCTTGTTGCTTCCAGAATATGCCTGGTCTAGAGAACCTGAAACAGCACCTCTGTTATTTCTGCAAAGTGCCGTAAGTGCAGTATACTGTATGTTTACCTTGCTGATGAAAAGCTATTATAAAATAAAGCATAATAGCGAAACATTTTCAAAGTATGAATAATTTTTAAAATGATCTTTAACATGTGTTCATATCAAAGGCGATATTGTTGAGTGGTGATATTCTTGTCCATGCATTTCTATAATTATGGAAATGATTCCAGAGGAAAATATTACTTAACCAGCAGCAATTTTTCTTTTGACTTTCACCTGTGATAACATGGACTGATGCCCATAAGCCACAAAAGCGCCACATAGTGGAAGGATTCAGGATGGGGCTATTAACCTGAAAACAGCTGATTCAAGGGGCAGGAAGAACTCCGCCGTAGCTCCTTCCTGCTAGTACTTATCCTGATTTGCTCCAGTGTACAAATTGCAAGTCGCTTTATATAAAAGCATTAGCTATGCATCAGGGGTAAACTGCCAGTGGCAGGCGCCCAGGAAGGTTAGGCCCCTCTGCTGCCTCTGGCCATTGGTGCCCGACTGACACCTTAACACACTCATGAGGTTTTGCCTTGCTCAATAGCACGTAAGCATACGAGCTTCACTACTAGGGTTCAGTGTCGCAAGGGACCAAATGTAAAGAGGAAATGAAGCTGGATGGACTTTAACGGATGGCTCAGGCCTCTTAACTGCGATATCAGGCCTCTTAACTGCCATATCAGGCCTCTTAACTGTCATATCAGACCCCTGCAGACGCAGTGGGATTGATGGCCTGTGTTCCCTTTTCTGGAGGTTGCCAGTCACCAACTTGTGCAGGTTTTGGTGCAGAGGTGAGATTTTGGAAGCATGAGCTCTTTTTCGGCCTTGACCGAACTTCAAATCGGTCAGGCCTTGCACTTCTCATTTGCATCCAATACCAGGTGATTTAATAAAAATGCACTTTTGGAAATAAGGAGTTTTACAATTAATGTTTTTTGCGGTGTGATATATAAGGATGATAACTGCAACGATGTAGATTTGGGTATGGCTGGTAGGGGCATGTGCTTATCGATATTGTGGGAATACTGTGCATGTTTAAGGGGGGGGGAGGGGGGCAGAAGGAGCCGGTCGGAGAAGACTTGGTCCCTACCAGTGTTGAAACCAAACTTATGCCTGTGGATAATTGTTTTTTCTTCATTTTCACATGGTTTATGAATTAAACAATAATGAAGGCCATTCATTGTCCACAGCCGATGAAGGATTATGGTGAACTGGAAGCACATCTCTGGATAATGAGGGCAGAGGGCACCCAGAATCAGAACCAGAACCAGAATCAGAATCAGTTAACTCGCCAAATGCACATAGTACATAGGAATTTGACCTGGTGCCACAGAGCAGTAGAAATTCAGAATAAGAATTGAAGGTAGGAAACAGCAACAAGTAAAACAGCAACAACGATAAATAGGAAAATGGAGTCCAAGAGTCTTTCAGACTCACACACAGGATGGATAATCCAGACACATCATGCATGCGTATGGAAGTGTGAGGTCATGGCGTTTATCCACTGCGTCATAAAAAAAAAAAGATTTTTTTTTCTCCTCGATTCAACAATTGTGTATCTGTTCTAGGAACCAGCAGAACTGCAAGTGCACTTTCCAAAGAGCTTTGGCCGAATAAACACTGTTACTGGTGACATTAATGACTCGCTAACCCTGATTTATCGCAAGGTAGCTCTGTCCGACAGAATCCACCATACATCACATTTTTGGCAGACGAACGCATGAGGTAATCGGCTCCTTAAATAGAGGAGAGTGATATCTTCTTTAGGCTTTAAAGCCAGCACTTAAGACAATAATTAATATGAGTTTTATACCCATATCAAAGCTCAAATTATGTTTTGCCATTTATCTGTGACACAGGCCCTTGTCAGCACAAAGAGAAGCTGACAAGGGGAAGAGAAGCTATTGGTCACAGAAGGTCTAGTTCAGAAACTAGCTACAGTTTCTCATCGTGGTTAACTATGGTTATCATGTATCATCTGATACCATTTTACCCATGCGGGGCTGATTTTTACAGCAAAATCTGTATGTTACATTAGTTACAGGGAAAGTGCATGAATTATATTGAAAGCTGCACAGGTCTAACGATTCCAGGTTCTTGAACTGAGATTAATCAAAATCTTTAGCTATCCATTTATTCCTTCTGTATCTCACAATTAAATGGCTCTGGGGAGCGCTGTATAAGCATTTAGAGATATATATCACACCTTGATTTATTATAAATTATGTCGGAGAGATTACGTATTTCACGTTTCTATAGCACACAAACGCCAATAGATGGCGCCATTTATCCATTTGCAAATAAATTTTGCTGCTGTGGCTCTAGAGGCCGTAACTTATCACTGATCACGTGACTCAAATGTCGCTTCGTTACACAGTGTAACACATGACCGAGAAGTCTCGTACTTTTCACTGGATGAAATTTAGGTCGCCAATATGTTAAATAACTGAAGGCAGTGAAGATAATATCCTGAAGGAAACTATTCGATTTCCGTAAATTATTTGAAATACAGCATAAGTATGACTGCAACCCAAGACTTCATGTTTCTAAAACAGTCTGACTATAAGAAAAACGGCCGTGCAATTCATTCATTAGTATAATTCCTATCGCAGTTTTTTTTCTTAATCAAATAGTGCTGCACGCTACCGCAGTCAGCCGCGGGGAGCCGGAAGTACATAAGCGGCCCTTCCTGTACTTCAGAGAGCAGAACAATGAGAACTTTGTGTCAGTACTACTGTGGATATATATACATATATTTTAAAGACTATGTGTCATTAGAGGTTTCATGGATTTTACTTTATTAGAAACAACACTCTTGATTAACCCTAAAACTGAGCCGCAGTGAACCACTGTACGTGATTCTGGCTATAGACTGTATTTCAGTCTTACGAACACTATGTTGATTTATGCCTGAACACATACGTGGTAACCGTCCGCATATAAAATATCTCATATGACATAAACACCAATTTTCACATATAAAAACTGTACAATATATTATTGTTGTTGTGATTATTATAATTATTCTTATTAACAACAACAATACTAATCATCATCATCATACATCCATAATAGCGCTCATCTTTGCATAATGCATATCACCTAAAATGGTACCAGGAATGCGGGTGCAGTTATATTGAAAGACATGAACACTTGACCCTAAGTTTAACACCGGCCATCTACGCATCATTTGCTGTAATTGTCGAATTAATTCTCGACCCCTTAACGTCACGGCTTGCCTGGTGCCGCGTGGATTATATTGCAACACCCATATCGGCATGGTCGAAAGAGTCGAGGGACCATGGACGGGAGACCTTCTATAAATGCAAGTCATTATCATTACCATTACATTTTTAAGCTAAGACCCATATGTCATTTTCTCCAGAAGATGGGGCTATTATCCATGGAAAGTTGAGCAATTTGTTAAACATGCTAAGTGCTACAACACTTCGCAAACGGCCAGGATATAACCGCTGGACAGTACCTTCATATTATTTCATATCTAACACGTTTCTCTAATAATCACAGCTAGCGTTTGCCAAGAAAGGTTCACATAAATGTGATATATAGGCTGTTGTTGTTCCAGTGGGATCAGTAGCTCGTGTATTTTAAAAGTTAAGGTTACTCAACGATCTGCCGATAATTTTACTTTGTGTCATCGTAGCTGTTACAAACTGCCTGATTTATTAGATAGCTATCAATGAAACATTATTTATTTCCTTATTGTATTTTAGTCTGAGTCTAAATAGAATTATTAACTATATAATTATAATGGCTTCTAAAACAGTGAAAAAAGGGGAACTGGAGTGGGTTATGTGCCGTCGATTATGTAGTTATTGCGACGAGTCGTTGTCCTAAATCTCAACGCGGGAGCACAAAATATGTGTCATTATTTATCACTTGCTATCATTTGTCATTTGACTGCGCGCTCGCCACGTCCCTTTTGTGGTGGCCGTAAAGTAACGCGTCCAGCGGGGCCCTTCATCAGCCGTGCGGCGGTGCGGCATCACCTGCAGCAGAAGGTGAGCGGTGACCTTGTCCCGGCAAAAAAAGGAAAGCCTGTCATAAAGATCGGCCCCTTTGCGGACGGACATACGCAAGTGGAAACTTGGCGGAAATGGAGATCGGGGAGTCGGGAAGCCAGACAACCGGCGGCGGTTGCTGTCTTCCACCCCTTTTACATGCGAGTACAAAGAGCTGCCCGCACATCAGTGCTCACCAGAACCTCCCTCCAGGAGTTTGGGCCGAGAACAATTCCCAGCATCTGTTTCCTGCACAATAACATAGAGGATATTGGCTGTAAATCACACCAAATAAAAATAGAATCGGGACTTCAATCCCAAAGCAGTCGTGAGCTTTCGGTATTTAATGTGCCTTTGTTCACACACCTATACGTATAAAACAAAGAGGAAGAAGGGGAAACAGCAAGGAGACCATTTGACACTTAATAAACGTTACATGACGCGCTCCTGGTTTTATACGTTTATGTAGGCCTAGTTGGAAACCAGTAAAAGTCTGTATGGTGGTTGGTTGTATAAATAAAATAAACGCCGTGAGTGTGGACATGCTATTACCTACTTTTAAAAACTTGAATTTATGACGACTCACACGCAACACGCCATACACGCTTGGTCCACTCGTACTACCTTAATTTGTGCATTATCTGTGGTCAACCAAGTTCGCTTCTTATAAAAAAGACGCTGGCATCGCTTATAGGAGACAAGCTTACGAACTACTTTAAACACCGTGCGACGATCGGGTCTAGCAATGTGGATTTAGATTCGCTTTCAGAATAAATGTGCCAGGGTCTGCCGGAATAATTAAGTCGAAGGCATTTAGGTGTTTCTGGGAACAGGCATCAGGCATTAGGTCACATCACTGTATGGGCTTTGTGCGAGTGTCTCGTAAACAGTTCAGCGTGGGCACACAGCAGTGCCGGGTATGACATGCTCCTGTTATTATTCCGGAGCCGTCCAACTCCCCGCCATCACCGTCATGTTGATTGGGCTGCATACAGTGATCAGCCCGGGGCTCCGGTCCCTTTGGCTAATAGCTCAGCTTCCCTCCATACGGGGCACCGCTCCTATGCTCCGCGAAATACGTCGTTAATCCGTTTTTTTCCAGCAACAAACGGAAGCATTTGCCCCAGTCTTGTGACAATGATGCTCTTACTGGTGCGATTTTCATATTAATAAATAAAGTACAGCACATCAGAGTCTCGCTATCGAGATGAAACATTCTCCCGAATTCATTTTTGCGTTCATTTTTGGTTTAAGGGCATGCAAAAATTTGTATCAGAGAAACTGCACAATTGAAAAAGTAGTCTAATCTAGACACCCAGGATTTAGTTATTTTCAATTCAAGGGCTTTTAAAGTAAGGTGTAACTGTGTTATTCATTAAATATAATAAACATGAATTTATAGAAACTGACACCTGAAAAGACTTGCATAGGCTGAAGGGAAAAAGCAAACATAAAATAGCATATTTTACATTTCCAGTAGGGTTTTACAACAAACATTGATTGATAGGTGCACTATACACAGCGTGCACCTTTCCAAAGATCCGTCGATGGAGTCGTAGCATCTGGCTTTAGATCACACCAAATATTTTAAAAACCAAATGCAATATCATCTCTGTTTCACATTCCTGTTCTTATTTTCTGCAAGCAGGCGAATTGAACTTGTCATACTCAAATCTGCTCTCTAGCAAAAAGGGGGGGGTGGGTGTACGATCCACCGGCGACACACATATCAACACCTCAAGGAATGAAGGGGAGGGATTTGAGCCGGCATGAAAAAGTATTAGGAGTTACACGTAGTTCATTTCTAAATCATAATCAAAGTAGCATATTTTTTAAAGGAGGCGACAATGACCTTTAACTCCCCTTTGGTGAAAAATCGAGGGTCAAAAAAGGATTACATTAGGAAACATTCAAGTGGATTGTGGTATTGATCCAGAGAGGAGGAACAGATAGCAAGCCGCAATAAAATCCTTATTTACAACACCTCTGTGATAGGAAACAACAGAAAGCTGTGGAGCCCCCCCCCCATTCGCTAATTGACGGCCTACTTCAGGCAGAGTCACCCACCCCTGCACTTGCCTGGCCTGGTGCAGTGAAAAGGAGCTGTACTGATGGCAGGCCACACACTGGTGGGCAGAGCCTCGGCCGAATCCCCCCCCCCCCCATGAAAACAAATGTAGCATTCGTGCTAAAACTTGGGGGGGCGATGCATGCTCACAACTGTCGGTTGCAGGGTGGTGCATTGTGGTGGTTGACACCATGTGTGCCCCACCCCCACCCCCATCAGTTCCTGATCGCCTTGGGGGGAGAGGGGGGGTTCCACTGAGCCCCCTCTAGAGGAAGAGGAAGGGCAAGGATGAGCTCTCTTTTCTCTAGTGCTGCACACAGACAACAAATGACTGCAGAACTGCTGCTCCCACAGTTTCTGCACTGCAGACAAAAGGAGGGAGCCGGGAGAGATCCCAGAGAGGGGGGGGCAGGTGCTTCCTGCATCTCTGGGGAGCCGGTGTGCGGCGAGCGCTAGTGGTGGGGGGCAGGGCCGTATGTGGGGGGAGGGACTACACCTGCTGGTGGCAGGCGGGGCGAGGGGTGGGGGGGACGGCGGCCGTGATAGATGAACGGAGCAGGGAGACTGACTCAGCTCTTCAGCCGAGCCTACCTGGGAGGAGAGTGGAGGAGGACCTGATTGAGGCCCGCTGTCATCGCCCAAACAATAACGAGCATCCATCTTTAGCCCTGCCCCAGGAAGGACTGGAGCTTCCTGCCGCTCCACATCGAGGAAAACGATAGCGGCAAGAGCAGTGAGTGCGGGGACGCCACTGCAGGACAATAAGCCGCAGAACTGTGGGACTCTATTCGCATTTTATTTTCGTCGCAAAAACGTCTCATAAAGATGCGTCGTGACCGTCCATGAAACTGCTCAATGGATGGCATCGTACTTGTAAAGCCAAAGAACCATTTCAGTGATTTACAGCCCTGCGATCTTTATACTCTATTAAATATATTCTAAATATACTCAATTAAGGGGCGGTGGCTATATGTTTTTAATTCATCCAGTGACTTGACAGCCATGTGGTGCCGATACTTGACGCATTTTCGCAGAACGCCGTGACCTGAACCACCGATGTGACATGCAGTGCTTTTCACAATGCATTTGTAGACATTACTATGACACTGGAATCTCAGGAGTCCGTCACTGATATCTTGTGGACTTGTCTAGAGAAATTCGCTTAACTTGGGTTTCTGCTGTAAGTTTTTTTGGATAAATAGTCATTCATTACTGAACCTTTTTTCATAGTAAACAAACGGGGAGTCAAATGCCCGTCGGTTTCCCCCAAAACCATAATGGTGCCAGAATTTTGCTTTTATAAATTTCAGTATATTTTCTGTGGCATTTGATGAATCTGGCAGACTGCTCTCTCCGGAGCAGAAACTTAAATGGAATCGCCCCCCCCCCCCCCCAGGAAGCCACCTGCTTCTTCACTTATTGGGGATTAGAACTCACAGCAAACAATGGTGGCCAGCCAGCGTAAACTTGCATGTACGGCTGCCGTAAAATTAACAAAGAGCTGTCATATGGGGTGTGGGGGGGGGGGTTGTTAAGTCTCACTAGTTCACTTATCGATTCCTGCACACACTCTGCTTAATACTGTAGGCCATTGTCCATAAGACAGTGGGCCTGCGGGTCCTGAATGTTCTTGTCAGACTCTTTGGGAAAGAAGCCGCTATCCGTCCATAATGGGGACGTGGGTGGCCGGGCGGGGGGCACTGGGAGAGGAAGGTAAGGTTTCTCTTTGGCTCTGTCCAGCATGTTCATCCAGAGATTCTTCTGCAGATCTTCGCATACTGCTCAGCGTGCACCTCACCCTTATCCTGCTTCCGTACTCAGATTCCAGGCCGTCCGTAATTACATAAGCCCTCTGTGTCTCTCAGCTGTCGGTTCGATGCTAATTCATCATGAAAGCCAGCGACACAAAATCAAAACCCACAACAAAGCATATTGAAGACATTTATTTTAAAAAAAATCTGCTTAATGCAAATATGTAGTTAATTACATATTAAATGCTTATCAAATAAGAGTTAGATTGATGTAAAATATACTCAGGTCATTATTTATTGCTGAACCTTCTCAACTCCATTTATAAAGGGTTGTGATATTATGGATATTACCAGAAAGATCACGCCGCAGAAAAAGTATTTCACTCTGTGGTGTAATAAATAGCTGCTTTATTCACTCAAAATACGACTCCCCTGCTGGACCTCTGTGAGCGCGACGCCAGAAGAAGATGAGCTGTTAGCCGCTCAGTGTTTTCTCAGGATTCTCTGGATGTGTGTTTATTTTAACTAAAGAATGACTCGTAGTACAATGTCCATGGTGAGAAAACATTCCCGACAGCCAAAACCCACAGACATTATGGGCGCCGTGTCCCAGTGCATGCTGGTCCGCGTACAGTCTAATGGACACTCACGACTATTAACCTTTCACCTCTGCAATGACTTGGACTTTAGATTGGAGATTTCAGGAGGAAATAGATATTCTATAATGAGTGCTAGAGACTGTTAAGTTTAATGATTCGAACGTTTGTAGTCAATGTCTTCCAGAGCCAGTCAAGTCAAAGATCATGGGGGGGGGGGTTGCTGAATTGTGCAGATGTGAAATGACTGCAATTAAACTTTCAGCAACATGTTAATCTAAATAGAATACAAATAGAATGGAGAAAAAATCCTGCCCATAGGCCAAGGCAAGGTATTTATTGACGATATCACAAGGGATTAACGATGATTCAGACGATTTATCTCCAGTTGAACAATACTGTTGTCTTGGCTCAGTCACAGATTGTTACCATTGAGAGCTGTTGTATGTTGCTCTGTTGGTGAGCGGCAAACGTATCTGCGCTGAATGAAGGCAGGACTGCATTGTACTAAAATAAATGAATTGCCAGCCCACTCTCTAGATGTTACCTGGGGACATCCAATGCCAGGGAATGCATTATGCATACTAATTAGCACAGCGGCTTGATTGCCAGTCATTAGCGTGCCGCTACGCTAATGCTACCTGAACTGGCAGTAGCAATGTTGCAAAAAAAAAAAAAAATGTAAAAATCCCTGTAGCTTATATTCACTGGGAAAAAAAAGTTTTTTCTTGCGCATGAAAAATGCAAGAGGAAATCAGGTTTTGTATAGGTTTTTGCCCTCGCCCTCCATTCTGCACACTCATTGCTAAATGCATGTACGCCTATATCCAACAACACCACCAATTGGAGTAAATGCTTTCCGAAGTCGAGGGAGGGGGAGGAGTGCTCATGTTACTGCTGTTAGGAAACACATCAATAAATATTGCAGCAAAATAATTGTTTACAGTCAAAATTAACATAACGCGCATTCCTCAGCACCTAATAAATTAGCGCCCCCACTCATTAGCATCGGAATTGATTTCCCCTAATTCTGAAGCTCCACACATTCACCGCATGTGGGGAGATGGGTAATGATATGGACCCGCTCCAGTCTCACGCACAAAACCGCACAGAACAAGCAGCATGATACATCCAGCGTATAAAAATCTGTAGCTGTATTAATTAGTGAAATAGATAATGATATTAATGTTCCTCTAGTGATATATATGTTCTTCCCAAACAGTAATTATTTAAAATGTAACACCTAATCTGTTAACTGATGCTTCTTCATGCCTGTTGTAAAAGAAATCTATATTTTTGGTGCTGTAATTCTTTGCTCTTCCCAAAGAAAAAAAAAAAAACCCCTATAACATTCATACAGAGACACCAGTTTACGTAAGCAGTTCACACATCAACTGTGGGGTTTTTCCTTATGGCTCATGGGGGGGGGGTGACTTTGTGATCCAGGAAAAAGAGAGAACAGAACGTTCCGGAATGATTCTCTTGTCTTTGGTTTGAGGCTTTTATCTGTTCAGTGTACAGTGTCAGTCTAATAATGAGGCCGGTGCCCTCACCTCGGCCCATGTGCTTGGGCCGCTCCCCATTAAGCCATGCGGGGCCCCTCCCACCTTTCCTTTGGCCCATCCTGACGCGGGGAAGAGGGACGGTGTGCCATGCCCCTGATCCGGCTGCGTTGACAGATTTAGGGCTTGCCGTGGACGGCGGCGGACAGAAGCCGGCTTACTGCGGATATGCGGGACGCGCCACGGGTGCTGAGCGGTGACATCTGCACCTTAATGAGCGGGGTTCACATCCCCCCCCTACCGCATGGCACTGTAAATCAGCCCGTCGTCATGGCACCAGCAACATGTACGGGAAGCATTACTTAATCACTTTAAGCACAGTGGCTAATTTTTGGCTGAAAGGCTGTTTCTGATGTGCTCCTCTGAGCCAAGGTCGTGGGCAGCATTTAGCATTGCCCCACTACCCCCCCCCCCCCACCAGACTCAGAATACATACAGACTTACACATAACCAGTTCTGTATTAAAAAAAAGAAAGAAAAGAAGTTAGCAGACCAGCTGTAGTTA
Source organism: Isichthys henryi (assembly GCA_026776945.1). NCBI lineage: Eukaryota > Metazoa > Chordata > Actinopteri > Osteoglossiformes > Mormyridae > Isichthys > Isichthys henryi. The sequence continues at coordinate 9,797,938 of JAODJX010000037.1, forward strand.
GGCTCTGCTCATGTACGTTGAGGACCGCATCTCTGCACGCTTCATACTCAGAAGCCCCCCAGACAAATCCCAGACTCCCAAACTGGTGTCTTTCCCCCATCCCAGCCACTCTTGGCCCCCGGCTCATTCCTGGAGCACTGATTTGTGAAGTGCCAGAGTCAAAGGGGATTACTTTGTAGATGCTGGCTTCTGCTCACCTGTGTTCCTGCTGTCACATGCAATGCTTCTCTTTGAATGGCACTTTCTGGAAGATCTCAGAGCCAGACAGGCTAAGCTGTATGAGGCCTGTGGCTTCGGGGGCTTCTTTACGTAGTCAGCCGCGGCGAATGCCTGTGCCCCCAGGGTCCAAAAGATGCCGGTTTCCCTGCCCCAGTCTCGCCCGATGCCGCCGCTGCTCTTTCCAGGTCCTCCATCCTGTACTGCAGAGGCAGTAATTGCCAAACGGTCATTTAAGCTTTTAAACATTGCCACTGCACCTGGCTTTTGGTGGCGGCCCGTTCCTCTGGAGAGGAGGGAGGGAAAAGGCACCCCCCCCCCAACCCCACCCCACACCGCAGGCTGCCGTGAGACTGAGGGCACGATGCTTTGATGCGCGACCTGTAGTGCAGATCGAACATATGCACACAGTCATCCATCACCACGGCCCACCCCTTCAAAATGAAACATGTTTTATTCACTTAAGACAAGACAAACCTCCATATCCACACTGATATTAGCGGCCACGCCACATCGGTTCCGGGATTGCCGTTGCGGTTTCATTCGCATTCCTTTAGCGCGTGCCGATTCTGCATGTGCGATTGCAGATCCTCGGGAATGCGAGACCCGGCGAAATGGAGGGCGGCATGACTCACCTCGACTGTCCCCCCACCCTTTAAGTGCAACCACATGCGATTACAGCTGTTCACCAGGCAGCCGTTCTCTTTTCATATTATTGTGTACAAGTGGGGGGGCTGCCTGACACCAGGCCCTGGCATCTGTGTGCCGGCCGTTATCCCAGAATCCCCTGGGAGGGAGTCCCCTGTTCCTGTGAGCCAGCTCTCCTGTCCTCCACATAACCGCGACACATCCGTGCGTAGATGCTATTCTCTCGTCTGTGTAGGTGTTTGGGGCCCCGTGGCCCCCGACCCCGGGAGGCGCGTTCGGCGTGTCGTGGCTTTGTCGCCACTTCATCTCGCGGGCTTTGGGTCTCAGGGGTCCACCTGACATGCAGATTGTATTCCTGCCTCCTCATCTATTGCTGTTTTCTTTTTAAATGTGGCTGATGTTTTCCCGCTTTTTAGACGAAAATAGTGCTTTCCCGCCACGACATGGATGTTTACATTTGAGGCGACTCTCATAGCTTTTTGGGATCCGGGGGGCCTGTTTGACACCAGCTGATCATGCACGCCCCCCCGGATAGATTAACACTGTGTTTCCTGGGGCTATCTCTCACTAGGCCGGGCCCGTGGGGCGGAATGACCTACAAACCCTAGAAAGAAAAAAAAACGCCTGCCCCAAACAAAAGGTGGCGTTTGTTTACACGGGCGCGTGGGCAAACACAGGCCTGCGTCTGGGCTGTCCCGGTGCTATCACTCCTCTTGAAGGTGAGATGATTTAGGGGCCCTGGAGAAAGTTAATTCTTCTTGATCACCGCGCGCAACCTGGAGCGTTAATGGCAGGCGTAATTAATTCTGCTGATGTTAATCACCAGGGCCGGGCCCCACAATTATCAGACCCGTGCAGATGGGGCACGGTGCAGACATGAAAAATTAGGAAAATGAATCTGTAATGGGGTGGCAGATCTAATCTGCATCAGGAAAACAAAATCAGAGAGGAGCAGGGGAGCGGCGGAGTCCGGCAGGAGCCGCCCACGTCGTGCCCGTGTTTGGGCCGGGTGCGGGAGATGGGGGCCCGGCCCGCGTCGCAGGGCCAGGTAATTACCGAACTGTCAGATTTTTATTGTCGATTTATCCCAGTGCCTGAGGCAAAGCCTGACGATTTCTCTTGCGGCTATCTGACCAAGAGGGAGCCCGCCGGTGGCGTCATGCCACGGAGGGAGTCACCAGCAGGTTAATCAGCCACTTCAGCAGCTTTTTTTGTGCTTCACCCTCCACCGGAGTTGGGAGGGGAGACCCGGGCCGTGGATCGCGATGGCGACAGAAGACCGCGGCTTCACGCAGGCACATGCAGGTGCGTAGAGCTACATGCAAACACGCGCGTCACTCTCCGCGGAGAGCTGGCCTCATGCACATGGTTCCTAGCGACCGTTTCCCTGACAACGTCAAGCAACGACAAGTCTACCACACCTAATTAATTGACATAATAGTTTATTCTTTCTGCGCTCCACCAACGTGACGCTGTCCTTTTGAGTTGCTGCCACGTTCCCCGTTCATCTTCAGTCTGCTATCCTGAATCCAATGTTCCCAGGATTCACAGCAAACATGGCTGGTTTTCCTAGCGGACGGCTCGATACTGCGGCCTCTTTGATGGGCAGCGGACGTATCCCGATAAAAAAAGCAAATTCATGTAACAAGCAGGAGGTAACAATGAGCCTGAAATTCCCATTTGGTGAAACACTTTCTATGTTGATCTTAGCATAAATGCAGAAGAAGGATCTTTTTTCATCCCTTTAAAGTTTAAAACACATGTATTTGGCTTTGGTACTGTCATTGCCATTCCATCCAGTCCATTCCCAAGTGATTTCAGTCCCGTCTCTCTGATTAACTGTTGATTTGGCTGAAGCCAGAGGCCTCTTCACCACGGGGTGGGTGGGCGGGCACCAGACATGCATGTAGCGTTATTAAGATGAAACTACTCAGTAAGACCATTCATTTGGTAATCCAGTTAGATACCGAGTCCTAAATTGAGTAAAATCAATGAGCAGGAATAAGCACAAATTTTATAATATTCATCTGGGGTTAAAAGCTTATTTTGCCTTAATTACTCCCAATGGTCGGCACAGCAGTTTCATGGAGGGGGAGTCAACAAATGATAATGGATGTGTCGAGTGGAGGTGTGCATTGTTCCTGCCCCCCCATAGCCACAGCCAGGTGTTCTCACGCTTCCCCATGGGCTGTGTGCGGTTGGGCCGGGCGGGGGGTGACCCTGGGTAGCAGATGCTTTGTTTTCCGTCTACATTGAAATCCGGCTTGGCTCCCCCGTTCCGAACTCGGCGTCTCTCCGGGAAGAAAACTAACACCTTGCTTACTCCTCTGTTCGTTATGCGATTGTTTAATTGGCATTTTGGTGAAGAGGCTTGCATTTGCGTGGCGCCCCTCGCGTGCTGATTAAAAGCAGAGGCATGGCTGGTTAATGCTCCCATAATTCCCGGAGATTATATGATAATTTACTGGACTGTTTTGTCAGGGGAAGCAGGGACGGCGGTTATTACGGTGACACAGCCGAACGTCCGCGTGGCTCTCCAGCTGCCCTCCCGCCATTAGCATTTTTATTAGCATTGGGGGGGGGGGGATGGATAGAAAAGGATGGAGAGACAGAGAAAGAGAGAGAGAGAGAGAGAGAGTATCACTGCACTCATGAGACTTTATGAATCTGTTCAAATGTGATTCATTGAACAATTATATTACTGCCTTTACCTCCCCACCCACGCAACTGTTTTACATCTATTGGGTTTTCCCCTGCCCCCCCCCCATTTAGGATCGCTCTAAATTAGAAATCGTCATGGCCTTTGCAGGAGACACTGTGGAGGAATCAATCGCCACATTAATTACAGCAATTCATTACCCGGGCAAACACGGGACCCAACCTTTCCCGGGTGCAGAATTGGGGATGCGGGTTCTTAGGCTGCAAGCGACGGTAGGGGGATCCCTTGCCGCATTAGTCCGCGGGTCAAAGTCCACTGAGCGCTGGCGCCCCACCAGGGGAACTGGACCTGGGATCAGTCTAGACGTGCAGAGCTGTGACTTATTACTGCTGAGCACAAAGGTGGTCATGTGACTGGGGTGTTGCCTGATTGGAGCAGCAGGGCGCTGCTCCTCCTCGCCCTCACTACAGGGACCCTGCTGGTCCAGTGTTGCTCTGTACAGTTACGGGGGGCGCCCCCCGCCGGCCCCCGGCCGCCGCGAGGGCCGGCGGGGCCGGGGGGGGGGGGGGGGGGGGGGGGGGGCGGCGGCCGGGCGGGCCGCGGGCGGGGGGG
>JAODJX010000037.1:9810119-9820522 GCA_026776945.1 Isichthys henryi
CCCCCCCCCCCCCCCCCCCCCCCCCCCCCCCCGCGGGTAGGAAGGTGAGCAAAGCAAGGATGTAAATCTATGCCCCAGGTCGACGGGGTAAACACTTTTGGCCACGGCAAAGCACTCTCCTGTTGGCGAGGTAAATCGGAGAGGGTAGATATTAACGCTTCCAGCCCCACCCCGGGCCCCTGATTCAATCCACGCCCCTCGGCCCCCTCTCACCGGAGACTCCCCTGACACTGATGTATGGCCAGGGACGCACCAGGCAGTGTGTCCTCCTGGGGGCCCCGTAACATCGGGCCCCCACTTCATTGCTGTTGTATTTTTCTTTTTTTTTTATTCTGTCGTTCATGGAGGTTGTGAGGTGAAGACATTAGTTTGATCTGCCAATTGATCTGGGTGAGGGGGGGGGGTGCTTTATCAGGATTCGTATTGAGCGTAGCGTAAACTGAAGGTCGCCCGTATGTTTGTGTGGATGGGGAAGGTGGGGGGTTGGGAGGCATTGGGGACAGTGACCCCTGATTGGAGGACGTCAGGGGAGAAAGCTGAACGGGGACACTGATGGAACAGCCAGGGGGCCCTCGGCCCGATTGGCTCGCACGCTAATTTCAATTACCTCCAAGGAGAGAGGCAATAAAACGCCGAAGATGTGATTAAAACCTCTCGCTGCTTTCTGCTGCCACCCCTTTGAGCTGGGTGGCAGGGGCAATTTGACTGTCGGGCTGTTTGAACGTCCAGTAGACGCCTTAGAAGGAGCAGTAAATGTCTTTCACACGCGGCCGACATCAAAGGCAGACAGCCGCAGCCACTCTTTGCAGCTCACATTGTTTAACAAAGAGAGGATGCCATGAAACTATCCAGACTCACAGCAGATCACCTTTTAGAAGGGGGGGGGGGGTCTTGCCACCCCGCCCCCCTCACAAACACCCAACTTGCTGTGTTCGCAATAACCCACCTTCAGAGGGACTCGTCAACAGCACTGCTCTGTAAACCGGAGGGACTAAAGTGAATGTGGTGTGTGGGGGCGGTGAGAGACAGGACCACAGCGTAACCACCCCCTGGGTGCCTGACTCAAACACCTGCATCCTAGCACCAGCCCTTCAGGAAGTACGTGGGCAATAACCCTCTACGAGCAGATGTGGGCCATGGTGAAAGCCTAACACCAGGAAGATCAAGCAGAATCCAACAACTCCATTCTCAGTAACATTCATGAAATATGCACTGAACATGCTTTCAATCACATACCACTTCTTAGGAAACTGCAATTCTATTCTTACTTGTATTTCTATTTCAATTACTATGCCTACCTCTACTTCCGTCTTTATTCCCAGCTCCATTTGTATTCTAACCCTAAAACCAGTTATACATATGATAAAAAAAAATAAACCTCTTATTTTATTATAATTCATGAGCATAATTATTTGTAGAGGCGGTCGGGGGCACTGGAGATAAATACAAAGTGTGTGAAGATTTTTATTTATAAGTGAAACTTTGAAATCTATTTGAGTTAAATTGACTCAGGAATGGCAGAACAATGGATGCACAGAAGAAAGTCTGCCGCCCGAAACACTAACAGGCGCCATCTGCGTCTGTACACGTGCAAACACATTTTTCAGCGACTGCTGAGCTGCTAAAATAAGGCGCTCGCACTCCCCCGTCGGCAGGCCGCTCCGCAAAGGTGCCGAGATCTGCGTTTCCTCAGAGAGACATTATTTTCGGAAGCCGGGGTGCGACTCTCGGCACATCATGCCATCGCGGTGGCACCATAAACACATGCCAATGCTGCCCCCCCACTCTGCCCGGCAACGCCTCAGGCTTGCCGCAGAAGCGCGTCGGTGCTGTGGAAGCCAAAATCTAAATCCATCGTTTGTTTTGCATGAACTAACGGAAAAATCCAGCATCTGAAAATCACCACTATCTCTTTCCGGTTTATATTAGAAAAATACTTTTGACGTCGTTTACTGCCAAAAAAACCCCAAACAAACAGAGAAACGATGCAAGTTCGGGGTCAGCAAAGCTGTTTACATGGCCTCCGGATGTGCCGCCGAAGGCATTTCTGTGTTCAGCTAATTGGCGGCACTATACTATCCAACCTCTACATCATTGCATTTTTTTGCAGCTCCGGAGAAATGAAACATGCTCATTTTTCCCCATTACTTTTTCACTTTTCTAGGCTTCCAGGGTCACGGGCAACCTGGCCGGGGAGGAGACGGCTTCCTAGCTGGCAGCTGGAAGGCGGCCGTATTCGTTTCCCCGGATTGCGCGTCCGTCTGCCCGCGCTTGTGGCTCTTTGTTCGGCGCAATTAAGATTCCGCCGATCTCCTCTCCTGCTACGCAATTATTGCCCCTCTGCTGCCCGCTGTAATTGCACTTGCCGCAGATATTGGTGGGATGCCAATGATTTTGATGGGAAGGGGATTATCCTCTCTCCCCTACTTTGGTACATGTACCTTAGAAAAATCATTTGTAAACTCCCCTGTGTAATTAGTGGACCTTGTGATTAATTGTCCCATAAAATTAGCCTCGGTCTCCGCGTTTCACTTTCGCCGCTATGAATATTAATTAATGTTAACTTCCCCTTTTTCTTTTTCTTTTCTTTCGTTCTTTTTTTATAACACAAGTGCATCTTTTGAATATTCAACGTCGGCTTGAAAAATGGGCTGGGCTGCCTTGCATTAGAATGCTAGGGCCCGGATATCAAATATATATCGGAAATTAAATGAAAGACATTCAGGGACCGTGAATAATGTTCCCCGGACGTCATCCGGAGAAAGCGAGCAAACACTCGCTTAAATAATGCGCCGTATCCCGGCGACATGGGGGAGGTGTCAGAGATTATGCAGAGGAAACCTAAAATTTTGTTTAGTTTAAGAATTAGTGTCATATTTCATACAGCAAGCTATTAAATCCCCAGGAGACCCGATCAGCCAGACAGAACCATCCCGTCGTGCTGTTTTGTCTGTCGACAACGCGCTTCATAATTAGCTGAAATCGAGTGGCAGTGCCGTTGCTAAATCTTAGTTAAGTGACTTGGGGCAAATGTTGTAGGACGAGTGTTATACAAAGTGGCTTGAACTCAGCATGTGTAACATGATGCGAGCTTGTATTTCTGCTTGCTACTATGCATTTGGGTGTAACATGTTTAACACGGCAGAGTCCTGTAATGGACTTGTGTTTGTGGTGATCAGACTCTGAAGACCAATATCCGTATAGGGCAATAAAATCAATCAATCAATCAATCAATCAATCAATCAGTCTATCTATCTATCTATCTATCTATCTATCTATCTATCTATCTATCTATCTATCTATCTATCTAATGTTGTATGAATTACTTATTTTCAGCCATCTGATGCAAGTAATCCATTGCACAAACACAAAAGTGAAATATTATGTATGTAGGATTTACCTTCCCATATCACTAAAGACACCTTATAGCAAAAAATAAACATTAACCTTATACTAGTAATATGTACTCAAGAGCACATAATAAATAAATTAAAAGATAATTCATGCGACACATTTTTCCGTTGGTGCTTCCATAAACTTTGTGTGTCTTGGATATTGTTTGTGTAAATGCTTAAGTTGGATTTACCTCGATAGCTGCCTGCATTTATTTTAATCCATTAAGATTCAAGATTCCTTTATTTGACACATACATATAGTTATACAAATACAACAATGTACACCGCGTCGCTCTGAATACTGCGCATAAATATAGAAAATACAGAAGGCATAGAAGGTATACGATCTGCATATGTTTAAGGATTAGTATACCTTACGATTCAGTGAACATATATTTAAGTCTACATTAAAAAGGTATGGGTAGATGGGTGGGTGGATGGATTGATGAATGGTTGCATGGATGATTAATTAAAATATAGATATTAAACAGCTTTCTTTCTTTGGCCAGGGAGCAAAGTGGACACAAATCTGGCGTCGTACGTTTCAGCTGCCATTGAAAAGGCGCGGGGGGGTGTTAAAAAGCAATAAACAGACACTTAAGGGCCCCATAACGGATAAGCTGTTACATAAGGCGTGTTGCTGGACACCGGGTGTGATGACTTTCTAATTCAGAATCCGGTGAACTCTGTGCATATACTTAATGTTATAGCACTTTGTAATGCTACAACGCTCCATAGCTGCAGAACACGGGGAATTTCAGTCATGATGGATATATTGAAGGATTTACTGCCGGCCTGGTTTCATTATGGTGGCGCTGAATTTTGATCCGCGGTGAAATGAATCGCTGCTCCTCCTGGCCGCGGCAAAGTTTCCTGTCCATCCTCAGCCAAAGCCATGAGTTTCCACGTGTTGGAGCCACAATAAATGTAATACTGTTAATCAATAGTCGGCAATTAATATTGTGGAGAGTTTGGTCAACGTGTAAATCTTCTGCGGTTAATTTGCAAAACTGCCAAGGACAAAAAGCTCCTCTGGGTGAGTAAATCAGCGGGAGTCTCGTGGGGTTACAGGCCTCAGTGTAACTCTGCTGGAGAGGCAGCGGGGCCTGGGGGTTTAGCCGCAGGGCCCAGGATGGGAGCTAATCGAGTGTGTGGCTCAACCAGCAGCTGGTCTCATGTAACAATGGTAAGAAGGACCTCAGAGACAGGGGCACTGAGAGGACGTTCAGGACGTACAGTCAACATGTTAAATGATGCTCAGACAGACTAACACAGACTACAGGTCAAATGATGTTCACACAGATTAGCAACGACTCACAGTCTACAGGTCAAATGATGTTCACACAAATTATCACAAACTCACAGTCTACAGGTCAAATGATGTTCACACAAATTATCACAGACTCACAGTCTACAGGTCAAATGATGTTCACACAAATTATCACAGACTCACAGTCTACAGGTCAAACAATGTTCACACAGATTATCACAAACTATAGGTCAAATGATATTCACACAGATTAACACAGACTACACGTAAAATGATGTTCACACAGGTAATCACAGACTCAGAGTCTACAGGTCAAGCGATGTTCACACAGACTAACACAGATTCACAGTGTACGTGATGTTCACACAGATTAAAACCGACTCACAGTCTACAGGTCAAATGATGTTCAAACAGATTATCACAGACTGACAGTCTACAGGTCAAATGATATTCACACAGATTAACTCAGACTACACGTCAAATGATATTCACACAGATTAACTCAGACTACACGTCAAATGATGTTCACACAGATTAACTCAGACTACACGTCAAATGATATTCACACAGATTAACTCAGACTACACGTCAAATGATGTTCACACAGATTAACTCAGACTACACGTCAAATGATGTTCACACAGGTAATCACAGCCTCACAGTCTACAGGTCAAATGATGGTCAAACAGTGTTCACACAGATTAACACAGATTTACAGTCTACATGATGCTCACGGAATGTGGCTATGAGTGTGTGCACCCCATGGTGTGTTGGTTCCCACCCAGGGTCTGTTCCTGCCTGCGCCCATTGTCTCCGGGATAGGCTCCGGTCCCCCCCCCCCGCTGCCCCAGTTGGGTTTCAGCAGTTACGGCGATGGATGGATGGATGGATGATGTTCACACAGATTAACACAGACTCACAGTCTGTAGTTACCAATGAAAGGCTTCTGTTTAAAGGCTACAAACGTCTTTCAAGCTGTTTCATTACCATCCAGTATAGTTAATTATTTGCCTCAAATAATACTGTCGGTGTACAGTAGGTGCGTTACTACCTGGAAGATAACCACTGACCTGATTTTATATTATACTATATATGATTTATTTTACCTGAATATGCATTAGTTTAATTAGTATGGCTCATTAATGCAAATTGTAACAAATAGTAAAACAGCACAGAGCTATTAAGTTTTTAGTGGGACATATAAAATTATGTCATTAACGTTGTACCCTGTCTTCCATAATGAGTTTGATGTCTAGTCAGTTAGGCAACAGTTACTAAGGTAAACTGCCCTGCAGAGGTAACTGCTAGAATCTGCTCACTAGTGCAGAGGCATGATCTTACCTCCAAACCATGCTTCAGAACCGTGTGTTACACCAAATTCCATTTCCAGTTCTGATCCATAAAATACATTGTACTAATGTATTTTTGGGTGTCGTTTACAGTCATTTGTAAGGATCCAAATGAAGTCAACACTCTGACACATGGAGACATCATATCAGCTGCCAGATACACTGTCCAATATTCCTAAATCATGAAGCGAAATGACGGTGATTAACTGTAATTGTTGACACACCATAGCACAACGATGAAATATGTCCTCTGCATTTAGCCCATATGTGACATATCAGTGGGCAGCTATTATTGAGGGAGCAATGCCCTTGCTAGTTAGGGACTGAAACCAGCAACCTTTCAATCACAAGCACACTTCTCTATGCTGCATTAGGCCACCGCTGTCCCTTTAGGCTCAAGTGGTGGCTTTGGGTCTCCAGCATAGGCAGAGGTCCTGAGTGACGGGTTTCCGGTGACACAGGTTGCCCATGGAGACGCGTAGCCTGGTTCTTTAACTCCATAACAGAGGCTTTATTAATGCAGGCCAATGTGCCTCTACCTAACAATGCAGCAACACCAATAGAATAAATTGTGATCAATCGGCCTAAGCAGAGACAGATGAGGAGTCTGTCAGGGTGGGGATGATATCAATTTATCTCGTTAATGCTTCTCCACGGGGCTCACTCACTAAAGGACACAGATTACAGCGCTTCTTTCCCAGGGAGGAGAATGAGAATCTATGATCAGAAATTCACATTACCATAGCAGATCGGGGGGGCTGCGCTAAGCACTGAGTTTGTTTTTGTTCTTCGATCTGTCAGAGAACCCAGGTACTCAAATATACCAAAACAAATATCGAACCAAGAGCAAACGTATCAGATGTCCTAAACCACTATTAAACCAAGCATCCGAAGAAGTACTAAAAGTACCGAGTATCACTAACAAACCAAGTATCAAAAGAAGTATTAAATATATCATGTATCAAATCACACGCTAAATGCCTCAAGCCAAGTATCAAACCAAGAGTGAATGACAAGTATGAAATGTCCCAAACCACCATCAAACCAAGTATCAAAATGTCTCAAATTTACCAATCCAAGTATTCAACCACATATTAACTATACAGTGACGCAGTACTAATTACAGGCAGTCCCCAGGTTATGAACAAGATTTGTTCCCTAAGTCTGTCCTTAAGTCAAATTTGTATGTCAGAGGTCGGAAAAATAATAATACAGTAGATAATAACAATAGTATTATAGGACATAATAACAATAGTATTATGGGACATAATAACAATAGTATTATGGGACATAATAACAATAGTGATTATTCAGTGCTAATAAAAGTAACTACATTCAGGATACAGTACACTGCTGTACCTCAATCCGACAAACTGCTGAAGCCTCACGATGCTATCATGAGTGTCACAAAGTAGTACCTGCATTTGTTATTACACACCATTGCACATTATGGCAGTCCCTTTGTAAATGCAAGTTGTCCATAAGCTGGACATTCTTGACCTGCTGCCTGTCAAGCCCAGTTTGAAATGTACAAAACCATCCTGCATCTTTTCAAATATGTACTTTTCCAATGTTTTGTTACTCTTTTCTGCATAAGTTCGGTCAATGAGGCTTTGCTTGTGTCTCCATCTCTTGCCATATTTCACATAACTGAGACTTGGACTCCAGCTTGTTTCTCAACCTGCAGGCCTTTGGCCTTCCTGCCCATGTCAGCAGTCGGTAAACGGCGTGAATAAGGCATGCTGGGAAATGCCCAGCGTGGAGGAAGCATACAGAATCCATGATGTGGGCTTCCCCCTGCACAGGGGGGTCCAACAAAAACAAGCCTGACCCAGAGGCCTGCAGTGCGGAGGCCGTGGGCCCGTCGGCAGATCATTCCCCGAGACTCGGGAGACAGGCGTGACCTAGGTCATGGCGTTTTGTCTCCGAAAATGGTAGTAAAAGCTTACCCCCCTCCCCAACGCACCCCGCCCGGAGCAGAGCCTTTGAGGTACTTGGAAACCAAAGGAGCGTAACTTCAGAGCTGGAGGAGCGATTTCCCCCATCCTGTCCGGCTCTTGTGCATTTCCCGTCTGCAGATTCTCCCCTTTAAGATTCCTGGGGCCATAACAGCATTCGTATCACTTAGCACACCGTCTGGATGACAGCTCACGCTTTATAGTACCGGCCCGTCTCGGCAAAAGTCATTTAAATCGGCCGCCATATGATGCAAAATCATGTCTGTTTTAGCCAATGTTAACACTGGCACTTGAACACTTCTGGGAAGAATAATAATAGTTCATAGGCCTTTGTGAAAAGGAAAGTTTTGGATGAGAACACTTAAAAAATTTTACTGTTTCCTTCTCACTTTACTATTTTGAACTTCTTTAATAATTAATTGGAAATTATCTAATTTTAACTCCTTCACCGTTGTGGCATTTTGAAGATTTTTGTTCACAGATGTGGAGACTTTCCTAAAAGTGTATCCCAGTATGTGTGAGAGGGGCAGTGCTACACCCAGTCCACAAGGTGGCGCTCTCACCAACAGCTGACACTTCTCCCTGTCCTGTCATTGAATGGTCACAATATTCTCCCTGTGCTTCTGCTGGGCCTTTGCAATTTCAACCAAAATTTCAGTCAACACAAAAAAAATTTAAAAGACAATATAAAGTATTTTTAATAGTATTTTTTTTACTTCTATTTTTGAAATGCACCATTTAATACACTATTTAATCCTCTTTACTGGAAGTGACAGGATGAAATTTAAAAGAACAGGAGTGTATCAGTATAGTGTATAGGTAAATATAGCTCAGTAGTTATCTGGTTGATAATTTGAAAATTTTCTGTTAGAATTTCTTTTTTTTTTTTTTTCAGAAACCACATCTAAAAAAAACCCTTTCTCTTAATTAGCCCCATTCAAAAGGATGAAGAATGGAAAAAAAGACAATTTCTTTTGCCATGCAAAGCTCTTGTTTGCCAGAGTTTTTCTGTTTTTCTTTTTCCTGAAGGCAATTGTCTGGCATTTCAACGGGCCCAAGGTCAAATTTAGCTGTGGCCATAAATCGCTGTGTTTGATGTCCTTCGTTTGCCTCAATAGCGGGGGAAGGCCAACCTCATAAAAACATGAAAGAAGGGCCGCTGCCTTTGGGGTTCGAGCCCCGCATTGTCGCCCCAAGGAGATGTTCATAGTTCAAGCTTCATGGTGAATAAAGCCATTTAGCTAACGTCCACCAGCACCAGTGGTCAACACAGCCAACGAGGGCTCATTACCAGCTGGGTCCTGGCTGTGCTTTCACAGGGCTGGGCCAATGCTATCCCAGAATTCTCTGGGGCTACAGACTGGCATTGTACTATATCCCAGTGGAAACCGTGGAATGAAGCCCTTTTCTTGAAGGACCTGTGGTATCCAGTATCTGAACAGGAATTTTAATCCCCTAATGAGGTGTTTGGCTTAGAATGTTAATATGGAAGAGCAATTAACACATTGTTTAAAAGAAAAACATATAACCTGTAAAAATGTGCTGAAGTCTGTGCATAAATGAAGAATATCGAGTAAATATATTATCCAGAGACAGGTCAAATTTAACCTACTGTGTGTCAAGACACCACAAAGCTAATTTTTCTGCCTTAAGGTAAAAATTTATATCCCTATTAAATGCTATTTACTTATTAAATATTACTAACCACACATGAGTGGGTGCATCTCCAGCCCAGACCCTGAAAATCAGGCGGATTTTATATTCCCTTTAAAATCACCTCATCTTCTCTAGACTCGGTCCATCTGATGAGCTGCTCATCAGCATTCTTGACACTTTGATAAATCTGTTTGTCGTGAGGACTAATTTTATTAGTTTACAGCTCCATTTGAAGAATTCATCTGCTATGTCTTTTTATAATTTTTTTTGCTCCAACCTGGCTACAAAAAGCAGAATGAGAAACGTAGACAGGCTGGTGAGGAGCAAAGGTGAAATTTTAACTTCACTCTACTGATTATATCAGGCATGAGAGACCAAGACTGAGACTTTTGCAAGTTGAATGAGAGACTTATGTTGCTCTCTTGCACAAAATACTGTCTTTAGTCTGAGTTACTTTCATGAAAAATATTCCGGTGAATGGAAGTTAAGTACAACAATCTGTAAGCCACTTTGGATCTGCATCTGTCTGTAATTTAAGGGCATAATTCTGAATGTGTCACAGTAGGATATTATTTTCGATCGCCCGCTTTTTCCTGTGGAAACACCCATGCGTTTCCCCCTCGCCCTCGGAGCTGCACGGGGGGGGGGGGGGGGGCGCGGGTGGGGGGCCGGGGGGGGGGGGGGGGCCCGGTGGGGGGGCCCACACAAAGGCATGGTTTGAGTGGTGGTGAACACCGTCACTCATCGCCTTCTCCAGAGAAGTAGAAAAACAATT
>JAODJX010000037.1:9835318-9848737 GCA_026776945.1 Isichthys henryi
ACTGGGGTACGGGGGGGATTGGAAGCTAAACAATGAACAGTGAGGCCTGGGCACAGTCCTCCAGACCACTTCATCCCACAACCATGACTTATAGATACCCTTGTTCTTTGTAGATTCAGTGCAGATTAATGCATTTGAAAAGCTATTACTTTTGAAATTATACCGCTATTGCATAAATCCTGTTTGCAAAATGCTTTATTCATTGAAAGTGAGTTCACACTATATTTCTGTTGAATTTTGGATTGTGTTCAGCCAGATTGCCACGCATTAAAAATAATGGACATCAAATGCACATACATCCCCAGTCTCAGGTGACGAGTTATTCAGGAGCTGGTCGATAAAACATCCTAGTCTGGCAGCACTGTGCCAGCCCGTCCTGCACACCGTGGCTCTCTGTCCCACCGATGTCGCTTTCCGTCCGGAGCAAATGCCCGGTGTGTTTCGGCTCGGCATTAGAGAGGGGCTGGCAGGTCCTGAAGCTTCTCGCAAACCTGCCTCCCTTCCTTCCAAGACCTCGTGCGTCGAAAAGGGAATTTCATGCAGCCTTCCAGACCTGCATGCCTCCGGAGCCGAGATGGTAAACATCCCATGGAGACATCTGGAAACTCTTCCAAATGAACGCTGAGCTGTTCCAAGACAATTTTCTTTTGATGGTCTGAGTATCAGCCCTTGATGAGAAACAAAATTCACCTTAACAGTTCCAGGCCCTAATTAACAAATAAATTATATTTTAATGACACTTGCATACATTTTCAGATATATATTTACTTTGCTTATGCACTGTACCTATATGCAAGCGTGACCTCTTATCAATGTTATACTACACTGTATATAAGCAGTACAAACCAGATCTAATTTTCATCATTAAATTGCGTGAAAATCTTTGCCTCGAATCCAGGTGCATGCCTAAAGATATTATTTAATCAACAAGCAAAGAAAAATTAAACAATCTAGCATTCCAGTCTAGATTAAATCTTTTATTTCATTTGCTTGAGGGAAGAACATAAGAAAGATTAAATATACAAGTGAAGCTCTTTAAAATATATTTCAAGTATAAACATCTCAGACTGCTTCTTTAAAAGAAAAAAACATGACAGTTTATTGCTTTTAAATGACCGCCTCACATTTTAAGTTGTGCTGTGATGATGAACGCCAACCCCTCCCTATCTGACAGGACGTTGACGGTCATTGTTCCTGACTTCGATTGAAATTTCTTGCTGAGCATCCCATGCTGACTGGGCCAACTTGCTGTCAGATGAAATCAGTGTTCCTCTCTCAGCAGAGGTAGATGGACGGCGCTTTGATGATTAGGGGGTGCAGTAATATACTGTGTGTTTTTTTGGCACACTGTTATTCCACTGTACTGTTAGGGAACCTAGAGCCATCGCAGCTGATCGCCTGCATGCGGCTTCGATTGCGCCGTTTTCCTCCAGTTCTGCTTTCAAACGTCGACATTCTGTAATCAGCTTCAAAATTGCTATTAAAAAACTCACTGCTGGAGACTTAGCGCCCCTTCTGAAAAATACTAATATTAGAAAAATCTAGGTACATTTACAACAAATAATCATGTGAAAAATGTGAAAATGCCCAAAAGCTCACATTTTGCAGTAGATTGTTACCCGAAGTGGCAACTTTACATAAAGTGAACTTCGTACCGTAACGGCTAGGTAATTGCACCCCCCCAACTTTGAACTGCGCCCCCACCCGTATTGATCATCCACCAGACACTTCATTAGTACTGTGGAAGTACTTTGATGTTGACATGTGCTGCTTGGCTGCCCAGTGACGGGAACAGGCGATGGAGATGGTGTTAGCTGGTCCGGCTAACGCCAGAGAGCACAGACTGTGTCCAGGAGCTCAGCCACTTCTGCTTTACTGGTTGATAAATTTGCCGTACTGGTGAGCGACTCTACACTGGGGCTGGGACAAGAAGTGCCACAGAAATAGCATGTGGTTTCCCGATCCTGAAGGCAAGCGCCTCTATGCTGCCAGATCTCTGGATTAATGGCTACATTAATTGGGAAAATAAGTGTCACGGGACTGGAGGTGTTTGCAGGTAGAGTTAATGAGGGGATTAGTTGGGTTAAGGGCTAATATGAATTACTGATAACATTTCCACACACTGTCAGCCCGCGCCTTAATATCTTTTAAACAAGGTGGGATTGATAGGTTTACATGAGTGACATATTGGGGTCGTGCTACCAAACCGCTGGAACCAATGTTGAGAACCCATATCGGTCTTTCAAATAGAAAACATGGCTTATGTCAAATGCTATTAGGAAATGAGAAACCCAGAGTTGGCTTCTTGTTGACTGTGTGATTTCTGAAAGGGCCAAACATTTGTCCTGGGCTTGGCAAACCAGCTGCGGTTAATTATTATTTCCGCCCATGTCGGTGCAGGAAATCTCGGCATCCCTAACCCCCACCTTCCAGTCGCCCACCCTCGATTATTCACCGAGCGACATCGCCTGCCGACTTGGGGTCCCCCAAATGTCTCTCTGCGGGATAATGTGAACGACTGAAACACATCGCTAATGAAAGGAACACACAGGAAGTGTGTTACCATTCTGTCATTCTCACCTACAGAGCTCTGGCCCGGCTCCAGACCAGAGGAAGGGTTGAGGCCCCACCCCCCTCTCTTTCTGGAGAGTTCCACAGAGGCCTGGGAGATTTCCTCTGCATTCATTCCGCAGGAATTCGGCTCCCATTTCCTGCAAAAATAAAAATGAAGAAGGGTTTCCAGCACTCATCGCATATGGGGGCCGAGCTCGTATTTACCCTGCCGCAAAACTGGGCCCGATTCATATGGAACAAGTATGCCCTGTGCAAAGCCTCCTATCACTAACCCTGACACTTCATTATTCAGCGAGCAGAAAGTCCCTGTACAGCACAGCAGAAATGTGGCGTCTACCTTTGTTTGTCAGACTCGTGTAAGTATGGCCACGTCAAGTCAGCCCTTGATTAATTTGTGAAAATATTATATATTGCAGGTTTCGATAGTTCTGTGGTTTGGTGGGTCATGTTTTCGCGTCTTATTTCCAAGGTTGTGGGTTTGGTTCCGGCCAGAGTCCATGTATGAAGCTGTGTTCCTCCCAAATCGTCTGGGTTTCCTCTGGATATCTGACCTGTAATCCTCAGATGTGCCATTCAGGGGAATATGTTGGGCATGAATTTTCTTTACTGGGTGAGTGCACTGTGAATGACTGGACACCCTGTCTGGACTCTGTCATACACCCTCAGAGTCAGATTCAGAATCAGAATCAGTTCTACTATTGCCAGGTATGTAAATGTCTATTAGGAATTTGGCACCGTATGCTGGTGCCATTACAAGAATTAAAAAAATTAAAATAACACCAAACAAGCATTCTATAAACTACACACCACAAATATAAATGCTGAAACCATTTCAACGTGGCATCGGTGTGGGAGAAATACTGGCACTTTTAGAGTCTTTTTTGCTCAATCTAAACAGATTCCCCACAGTGACAATTACCACTGAAGCCACGCCCACAATAATATATACCAGTGATTCCCTCTGATCCTTGGGGACCCAGAGACTGTCTACGTTTCTGCTCAGGAGCTGGGAGGGAGCAAAAATGTGGACTGTCTGGCAGGGAGCTCGGAGGGTGCAAAAACCTGGACTGACTGTGGATCCCCGAGGTACGGATTGGGAAACACTGCTATATATAATAGACAATAGACCAGAAAGGACTCCATCTCATCAGAACCCAGAGCATGTCTACTGTTTAGAGGTGTTTTGTTCTGTGAGGCTGATATCCATCCACCAGTCTTCCATCTGCTTGCCCAGTACAAGTTCATGAGGGGCCTGAAGCCCACCCCAGGCAGTATGGAACACAAGGTAGGGGACACCCTGGACAGATGCCAGTCAAAGGCAGGGGGGTAGCTATGAACTCTGAGGTGCCTGCTAGAAATACAGTCCTCACACGGTGGATAGAATTTGCCGAGCAGGGGGGGCCAGAGAATATGAGGGGCATATACACAGAGGGGGGGGGGCCTGAATATGCCAAGATATCTATGCCACTCCAACAGCTCTGGTCACGGGGCATATACATGTATCAATCCTGTGAAGTCATTTAGCTGAAACGTGCATCTTTGGATTAAAGCGGGAAATAAGAGAACCTTGAGGAACTTGTGAGGTCCCCTGCATGGGAAATCTGCAGCTGCAATGCTGCCCTAAGCTACTGATAGCACTGATGCTATTAAGTCCTACATGCAGAATATTTCATCACAGATTCACCACAAATTCATTCCGCCGAAAAATGGAATGATGTGTTCATACCCAATTATGGCATCTTAATTTATAGACACGTAAAGAATGACCATCAACACGATCTACTACTCAGGCAACTTATGAGTTTACCATTTCACAAGGGCAAAAACAGACAGACAGGCCACGTTTTTGCTTTTCTCCCAATTGGTAGCTGGAAGGGAGCAAAAATGTGGACTGTCTGGCGGGAAACTTGGGGAGAGCAAAAACATGGACTGGCTGTGGGCCCCAAAGGACCGGATTGGGAAATACCGCATTAAGTAACTGGGGTTTCCCAAAGCCTTCTTAACGTTACCTTGTTTGTAAGTTGTATGTTATAAGATAGAACTTACGAATGACGTAGCTTTAAGAAGGCTTTGGGAAACTCACCCCTGGATATTCGGTGCTGTGGTGAGGTGATTGCAATCCAGCACATCTGTCAGTTGCCTGCTCTGGCTTCACCGGTCTCTGCAGACCGTGTTTTGGCCGCATTTTACAATGTTAAACAAAGGGCATGCAGCTGCCAGCTGGGACTCACGGCAGCCCCAGATTAACGGCTCGCCGTGATATATTTAGATTCACAGATTTCTGCTTGTTCTGCATGGCACATTGTAAGATTGGATTTCAGAGCAGCTAAACGAAAAGAAAATTCATGCAGTTCATCTAAAATTAAGAGGCTATATTTTATGCTACTTGTAGGGTATTGCGAAGTAAATAGAAATCTGAGAGTATTTTGATTCAGAGCAGGTAAGCTTCATTTAACAGATACATGGAATGGCTGGGGTGCTGCTGAGGAGCGGTTTGGGAACTGTACTTCTACACATCCAACTAAATGTCAGTAACTTTGTAGAGAATGGAAGAAAATCTTATTAGCTTGTATTGTGTTACGGTTCATTTATATATATTCTAATATTGAATTGTGTGTGTTTTTTTTTTTCAGCAAATAGGCACTTACTACCCAGACAACTAGTCTTAAACATTTTCTCTGACTGCCTAAGACATTTGCACAGCACAGTACAACTTTCACAGGGACAACCAAAAAAGTGACAACCTTTTGTAATTTGTTTTGTACCTTTCACTCATGATAGTCTTTAAAATACAGAGAGTGGGAAAGTAGCTGCAATGATCACCCTCAGTGGCGTGGCCTTAAATGTATTTGTTAATGGTAAGCCTAGTTACTTCACTGGACTGTTAAGCAAATGTCAGTGCTGACCTGTAGGGGGTGCTAGAGATCAAGTGATTCCCCATTCAGGTGACAATACCTGAAGTGAAGAGGGCGGTGGTGCAACCTGTATTTGACTACATCACTGGGGTATATGAGTGCGAAATATTTCCAACCCTCGTAAACCTGCTCTGTAAGTAAGGAACCAATGTTGTTCAAATAGATATTTTGTTGGATAGTAGCCTTTCATACCAGAATAAAATATTTAAGATAATTAAAAGAAGGAAAATATATGATAAAAACTAAAGGAACTTACATTATAAAAATTGAAAATAAAATATTCAAAAAACATGAATTCTTAAGCACCTGCTCTGAAAATTACTGCTGGTGTGAGTTTCTGGGTCCAAATGACATCAAACAAAGATGCTATTATATCATATATGAATTCGGCCTAGTGCCTGATCTCCCACCTTGCCAAAGAGCAGAAATTCACATGTATAATGCAGCAAAACTATATCAATTATTACAGCCAAATCTCCGCAATGCAGCTAAGAAAAGATAAAAAAATCAACACAGAGCAAATGCAATGCAAAGATTCTTTAAGGCTGCAAGCCAGAACTGGGTTGGTTTCTTCCTTTGCTGTTAACAGAACTTATTAAGGGATAAACCAGTCAGCCAGCCTCCAATTCTGAACTTAGTTCACACGACTGCCTTCACACGTTCATCTGTCAGCCCTGTCTGCTCTGTGAGGACGATAGCATTTCGGATTTATACTGTCATTTCGGTGCCTTCCCAATGTCTTATATCTCCCTGTAATTGGTTTTCTCAAACCTCATATGCAAAGATAGGGAAATTCGGTGCTGGTGGTTTGATGGAGCGGCCAGCAGACTGGATGAAGCCTATGGAAGGCCAAGAGAAGCGATTCTCCCCACGTCGAGGTCACATACCACACGACAGCAACACATGCAAGAGCTCCGTAAATCCGGCGCAGAATAGCATTAGACCCGCAAGCCCTCCTTCCCCCTGAACCGGACACCAGTGAGCTGACGGATTCACGAATACGGTGGTAAAAAAACCTACAGACATATCTCATCAACAGTCAGCATTCCAAGTTCTGAATCATCTAACCAAAAATAGTGCAAAGGTATTGTTTGTTAATGTTACATCCATCAAGCTTTAATATGTCATACATCAAGGCTGTGCTGAATCCCAGGTGACTTCAGCATTTAGAATGAGTGCATGAACTGCAGTTATAACATGGATCAGCTTTACCTTAGTTTCATTTCTCCCTTTATAAATACCCTATATATCAATGCTCTTCCTACAACATCCCTGTGCGATGATAGGAGGCAGCAATTCTGTACACATCTAGTTAATGACCTTAAAAAGTGCAGCCGTGGTCTGAGCATTTCATCGCTGTGACCAATCAAACACACTTTAACTAACAGCCATCCACAGAAGCACTAACCAGCGGTCAATACAGGTGTTGGATCTGATATTCTGTGTTGGGGAGAACAATGCATGGAAAAGTTATGTGACCCACATAGATTCCACATGGGGCCCCAAGCAGCATCATGCAGCTCGGCTCTAATTGCATTTCACACCTTTGCAGACCATTGTGTGCCACTGTTTTCCTCTTCACCCATCCCATCCCGGTACTGCGCTTAAATTCACTATTCAGCTACATTCTGAACATCACGAGAAAGCAGAGGTGGATAGATCAGGTCCAGAAAGTCAAAATCCAGACCAAGATTTTATTTCAACCAACCAGTTGAGTATAAAGAGTCACAGTGACAGAGGACTCAACTGGTTGGTTGAAACTAAATCTTGATCTGGATTTTTACTTTCTGAACCAGGACTATCCACTATTGCAAGAAAGGCGTAGTTTTGAGCGGCCTGATTCGCCCGTGAGTTTGTGACTTGATCTGAGGTGTCTCTGTTACCATAGACATGATGTATTATCTTGTGTCTTTTACCCATCAAAAGGAAACTGGTGCAGAGAAACTGTACCGTGTCTGAAAGAAAGCTGCCTTGTCAGGGTCAGGGTCCTGAATGTCTGCCTGGTAGAGACAGACAGCAGGCCAATAGGCTGATGAACACGAGGAAAAGGAAGAACAGTGGATGTGAGACTGATCTCTCTTAATGGTCTGGTTGGCAGCATACAGACAACAGGCAAGATTCAGTAAGAAGTATCGTTTTGGCTATAGAGGCTGATGCTATGATTTTCAAAACTGGGAATCGAGGGAGCTCATCTGCTATGAGCAGAGGATGATCCCTCGAGGAACGCTGATTAGCGAAATCAATATTAATGCACATCCACAGACCTCATGGCCAACTGAGCATGTGCAGAGGCTGCCGGTGATTGATGGCAGACGGACAAGATTGACGTGTAAAGTAGGGAGTGTTCGGCATCCTGGAGCAGCTCTTGGAAACCTCCTCGGGATATTTAACAAAGCGAACGTACACTCGTGTGAGAAGGAGACATCTGGAGCCTGCCTTACCTTGACCGAAGCTTTCCAGAACTTTCCAACTGAGCTGTTTTGTGTACACATTCTGTTCTAGTTAAATTGGATTGATTGGGCTCTGCAGACCTGAGGTCTTCTTTTGTCTTGCTGTGCCATTATTTGTGTTTTTTATGGTCTTGTTGTTCATACAGACTCACCTATAAAAATCCACCCATGAGGATATTCATAGCCATCACATTTTTTGAAACTCACTGCATTGTTGTTGACTGTTCATGTATTTTTCACTGAAAGCCTTTTAACGCTTCCTGACTCGATTCTCCTCAGTACCACCAACAGGGCTCTTTTCGCCACTGTACACAGGAAGAAGTTCATTTACTTATTAGCATTTGGCTGCAGGCGCGTTTCACAATAATAAATACATCCTCCCGTAAAGCCGTTCGTGTCTCCGCACAGTCCCCACGCAAACCCAGCTACGAGAGGACTGACCCGCCGACACTTTCCAGGGCTTCATGCCGGAGGCACAGCATGGCCAACGCCACCAGGCTGATGTAATCAACCCCCGAGCAGTCGGGACGGCGGAGCGGATCGCGGCAGGAACGGGCTGCATCTAATGTTGCGTGGAGATGAAGTCGGCGGTGCCGATAGCTCCCCCGCTCCTGGGTTGATGCCACGGCCGTCTGCTTGGCATTCGGCACGGCTGGTGTTTATGACACTTTTCTGCGAATACATCTCTCATTTCTATTCTCATTTTAGAGCTTTAACATACGAGGGCTCTGATTGTGTGCATTGTTTATGATTTCGTACAAATAAGAGAGGGAAAAAATCAACAAAACAAATGACTGTGGTTAGAGTGCTTTTTACACAAAATAGATGAGTTCATCGCTGGGGTGTTTACGCGCCATGTTTGCGTGCGGCGTATGTTTGGCCCCCAGTCAATGAAGCACCATATAAATCCACTGGAGAGGTGGGGGGGTGTTGAGTAACTTGGCTCTGGTTATCAAGACCAGGACTATGTTACCCCACAGGGCATCAATCTCAGCTCCCCGGGACATCCTGCTGTAACAGGGAGCCGCTCGTTAACACAGCACAAACCGGCCATAACGGCTCCTCGCAAAGGGGCAGCACACCATTAACACCTCTCCCGCCTGCGGCCCCCTCGTGTGTGTTTACATCTGTGTCGATATTCATTATACTGATTCTAAGATTCAAGAACTCAAGCATTATCATCATTTGTACAAGTACAATTAAATATTTCCTTCTGTACTTCCCTGCAGACTTAAACAACATATAATGATGAAGAACAATGAATAGCAACAACAGGATCGAGAGCAATAACATACAATACACATCCAATATATAATTTACAAGCAATATACAATATATATGCAGTATGTACAATACACATACAATATATACAATAAATAAGCAATATGCAATAACATACTTCACCTGCACTAGTGCTCAGATGCGTAAGGGAGCATTTGTGACTCACAAGGTTCTTAATTGTCATATATTCTTCGAATTTCTTTGTTGATTCCTTCAGGAAAACAGTTTTCAGCTTACAGTCAGTTTATATCCTGTATTACTTCAAATTTTTAATTTATCCCCCAGTAAAACATCTCTACAGTAAATCAACAGTACGCCTTGCATTCCTTAGTAATATACGTGCCAGCAGTTAATATAACTTCTTTATCTATTAAGATGCATAAATATTTAAAATTCAATAGCTATACATACATATAATCTGTCTGCATTCTGCCTATCTACTGCCTTGTCTTGGACCGTTTCCCTCTTCTTATGCCCCTAAATCAAATCCTCCCACTTACTCCTATATTGTGACCAGTATGTATTGCTATTAAATTTTCCCAAATCAATCCAGTTCTGCTGAATTTTGCTGCCTTGCTGATTTATTTAATGGGTGAAGTACTGCTTCACATCAGCTTGCAAGTAACAGGCACACAGAATATTTTTGGGCCAAACTTAATGGTCTGTTGGGAAAATGCCTAGGAAGTTGTTTGCTGACGAAGAAGGGGGGGTAGATGAGGTCATTTCAAGCGTTTTCTTGTTAAAAGTCTGTTTTGGGAAAGACAGGCTTGCATATATATTTACCGCAGTACCTCACGGCTGTCAAATAATACAAATATCGGGACAGAGCAGTAAACAAATCCCGAGAAAACAATTGCTGGGGAGAAATATAAAACCCCGAAATAAATAAAGATAATTCCCACTTTACAGATATCACAATATGATTGGTCGACCCCGCCGTCAGTCTGATGTAATGCCTATAGAGTTTTGAATGCGAAACACTTTTATCAAGAAGCTACAGGCTCAGCCAGAATGATCCAATTAGCTTTATCTTAGTGCAGACAAATAAAAATTGTAATTTTCTAATGGCCTCTGTTATAATAGCTTATTCTATTCCTGCCTAAGGATCTATTATCTTTAAGATTAAATGAATTAAATTAACAAAATTGTAAGCTGACAAATTGTTTGGAGACAATAATGTTAAAAACAGGTCAAATAACTAGAATAAGTTCAGTTTCCACTTGTTGTGGTTTATATGCACATTTGCATACGATTTTATACACCAGCACACTTGTGCAATATAACCCATGGCACAGATTGGGGAGTTGAGGGTAGACTCACGTTCCTACTAATATTGTGGGAGTACAGTGTGTATATATAGGGGGTGGGGATTGGCAGGGCTAATTTGGTCCCTAATAATGTTGAAATCAAACCTTGATGTACCCTGATGTTATGCTAATGGATGAATTTCAAGATTCCAGTGATTGAATTCCAAAGCCTCAGTACTATTCAAATGTATAACTTATAATGCTGGGATAGTGTTTGTCTGCAGATGAGACGATTCAGGCCTGCACCTTAATCACATGAATGTAAAAGCTCGTAAACATAAACCAGTACTTTATCTCGGAAAGTTAAAAAGATTTGGGAGTCAGTCTCCTGGCTGAGAACGACAGGGGATAAAACACTCGTGAAAACAGACAGCACAATTGAACTCTGTTGACCATAGCTGGCACAAAGGGTTATGAAGCTGAAAAATGTTTCAATATGAAAGTGCTCTATGCAGCACACGATTACTGAAAACATGTTTGCCGTCGATGTGATGCTCAGGAATCAACCGAAACAGAAATCATAGCTACAAAAAAGCAGATAGAAAAGACAGGCCCTCCGCATTCATGCCATGGACTATTCGTTGTAACATTCATAAAGTTCCTCTCTTTGTTACCCTTTTGTCATCTGCTTGCCTTTATCGCAAAGCACCCAGTTTTAAGTCTAAAACATTGTCACACTAGACACAAAATGGCCGTCTCAACACGTCATACAATTCTTTTGCATTCAGCTATTAACATATTTATTATTGTTGTTGCTTTTGGCATAACAAGCGTAACTGAGTTAATAATAAACCTCGTATTGCATGTAATTATTGGTGGGATTTAATTGTGTATTTTTCTGTAAGTGTTTAAAATGGTCTGTTTTAATTAATCTGGTTACATAATGCGCTATTACAGATAATAACTGACATTACCAAGGTAAAAACTAATTTGGTATGAAATGGTAGCCATTCTATAAATGACTGAGACAACTGGCATTATTGGTTCCGTAAATGAGCCAGTCTGTGATGGAAATGAGGATAGCAGGCTGCTGTACTACCTGGAAGCCCGGCCCAGCGGCCTGGAGAGGTCAGCCTGCCGCTGTTTGTATCACATCCCCAGGATATAGCAAAGTGTGTCTCTCAGACTGCAGGCAGGGGGACCATTTTGCCACAGCACCGGCACCAGTCTCACAGGTGCACATGCGGCATGTGCGCCCCCTACAGGAGAGGCACCCTGAGCCACCCCATGGCACTAACCCTATCTTTCTGAGAATTTTTTTAAGCAGGAGACCTTCCCTGCCATCATACTGTCTCAAGAACATTTCCCAAAGACTAACACTGTGCTGGACCAGCTTTGAAGTTGGAAGCACAAACTGACAACCCAGTATTAAAATACTGCATGCATTTTAATTTATTATAAATGTATGTTGAACAACAGAGTTGCGCTGAAAGGTCATGTACATTATTGCAGTCCCCTTTAGTCCTAACACACCCCTCATTTCAAACAGGTGCACCTTTTCCACAAATTACCCCACCCAAAATAGGGTGTAATTCCAGGATAATGAACGAAAGTAACATGAATGGTCAGACCCATCCAGTACAAATCAAACCTAGGGGGAATTTCTTCTGCATAACAGGATGGCTCTTCTCTGATCGAAAATGTTCTGTTACCTGAGGATTTTCCACCCCTGCTGCCTGCTGTAATTTGGCCGATCCTCAGTCTCAATAAAAGTACTGCAGTCCTTAACTAGTAGTGTCAGGTGAGACAAGAGCATCCGTCACAAGCGTTTGTGCTAGTCTGCAAGAGGGACAGTGAAAACATTACTGTCCTCGTTAGAAAATACGCCAAAAATGGCTCGTCGATAATAAATTTTTTGTATGTTTACAATATGTTTACCAAACGCGGGTGTGTAGTAAGTTATAAATGGATTGATTGTTGCAGGGTTTGCGGTAATGAATTTTCAGAATGACTTATTTTTACTCTCTTGCCACCAGGGGGCACCTACTGTTCAATTCATTTTGGTTTTGCAGGCAGCAAACCATCTAAGCCACTACTGGACTCTCATTCAAATGGTTCAACATAATCAGAATCACAATACAAAACAATTGTAGTAACAATGTTTATTCATTTAGAATGATAACAAAAACTTTTAAGAAGCAGAAGAATCTTTCTTTTATGTCTTTGTATTGTTTATGTATCCTGTAAAAGAGATTTGATGATGTAATAAAGTAAAGGATCATCTACTCTTAAGAACCAGCAGAGTGACCCTGTGGTGAATCACAGTGCGACATGCTTCACAGCTTATTCGTACCTCACTGTTTGATCACTGACCGATTACTCACTGCACCAAATGTTATCCTTAAGTCCCCATGGTGGTGAGTCGCTTTCAAATTCTGACCACAAGATGGCGCTACGTGAAGCGATTTGGGCGGCTCCTGTGGGGGAGGGTGGGGAGCTGTGGTCAGAATTAAAGCTGCGAGCTTCTCACATCCTGCACCATCCGCTGAGCCAGAGTTGCCCATTCGGGCCCAGCGGCAGCGTCACGCTCCTGAACCTCTGCTGCTATTCCCCCGGCTGTCCATGTGGCGTCACCCTGGAACAAAGGCAAACGGCCCGGCGTGCACAGGATATGGAGTGTACCCCCCCCCCCGCCCCCGAGCTGAGAGTGGGGGAGCTTTTACAGGCCATAAAACCACAGGATGTGTGGAACGGACTGGGGGGTCTAGCATGAGTGAGGCCCATGCTGGGTGCCAGGGCTGCTGGGAACAATGGCGGAGGATGGCTGCCCCCCGTGCTTTCAACCCCCCCCCCCCCCCCCCCCAAAACCCCCCAAAGCCCCCGAGAAGAAAATTTTAAAAACGCGGGGGCCAAACGGGGGGGGGGGGGGGGGGGCGCAGAGAAAAAAAAAAC
>JAODJX010000037.1:9854076-9869857 GCA_026776945.1 Isichthys henryi
CTGCTCGGCCTTAAAAACAACAACGGCCTTGTCACACAGTCACCCCCCCCCCTCCCGCCACCACGTTCACAACATAATTGTGTCTCCTGTCTGATGCTGGGTGAAATTCTGCAACACAGACACACAGACCAAGTTTCTACTTTTTTATTTTGACCACAATGCTTACTTTTTCAGATCCTGATTTAAAATGTGGCTTTATTCAGTGTAGATATTTCATATACTATATCATGCTCTGGATATATAATACGATTTGCTTCATTAAACTCTCAAGTTTGGATTCGTAACTGATGCTGACATTATTTTATTTCTGTGGCTTTATTGTAGACAGTCAGAACTTCACATGTTATGTTTTCTGGCATTCTAATACCCACATAATGATGAAAGTAATTGTTTATAATCATACTGAGCTGTAGTAGGACAGTAACGACGTGCTCAGACTGGGTAATGACACGGGGGTCTAGGGGCCGGGGTTCCGGAAAGAGTGGCACGTGTCCCAGAGCCACAGCTAGCAGATTGTTCCCAGGTAGTTCCTTTGCTGGAGGGGTTTTCCTGGAGTTGGACAGGCAGGTCGTAACTCCCACCACCCCTGTGGGGTTCATGTTCCACTCCCTCTTCAGTTAAAACCCCTTGACAGCCATGTTTATGAACTTGGACCTAAAAAGAGAGAGCTGGGCATCTGGGGGTGGCAGAGGTGGGCGGGTGCAGGCTGCTAGGGTGGTCCCACATCGATGCCATCGGTGAAGCCTCCCCCTTCATTGGCAACGAAGCAGTGCTTCAGTACTGCAATCCAGTATGGAAACTCCCAGCAAGAGAGCCCAGTCAGGAAGCATAGGAGCGA
Organism: Isichthys henryi; assembly: GCA_026776945.1. Taxonomy (NCBI): domain Eukaryota; kingdom Metazoa; phylum Chordata; class Actinopteri; order Osteoglossiformes; family Mormyridae; genus Isichthys; species Isichthys henryi. The sequence goes on from JAODJX010000037.1 coordinate 9,854,915, forward strand.
GACTGGAAGCGGCTATGGCGGGGGCATGCAGCGGGAACTTTTTCAGACGGCCTGTGACTCATGCGGGGGATCCGCACGTCTCACCAACTGTGCTGATATTTACAACCCTCCACCAGTGGTGCAAACAGAAACCTGCCACTAATGAAAGCAGCACTCTGCTCCAGACCGCATGACGGTTTTTCTCCCCCCGAACGGCGACGGCGTTGCGCGGAATAATAACTCCGGGATGTCAGACCCGCTCGCGGTTTGTTGTTCTTGTGGGGCGGAGCTGCACTGCCAGGTGGAGTCTCGCCAGGAGAAGCAGGAGATGTGAAGCAGCCGTGTTCCTCTCGGGCAGTGCCCCGGACGGCTGCCACCCATCGGCCCTTCCCACCCCAGGTGCTCCCTGGCTGCCCCTGCCTGCGGGCAGCAGGGGAACACAGTCGCCCCTCTATCTATCAGCAGGGCTGGGCGGAGTCGAGGCGGAGAGTGTGACCAGGACTTCAGGGGTCCCATGCAAACCATCTGGGGGAGTAACACAGGCCCCCCTGGCTACATCACTGCTGCAGAAGTGGGCTGAGACGCCCCCTGCTGACCATTAACCGCAGCAGAGAACCTTATGTAGGGCTCTGGAAAAATATTGTCCTTTGTAAAATGTAGTTATCATTAGGTTACATATGCTGTACATGGAATGCGGAAAACAAATCACTCACATATATATTTTTGGTGCCTCAGGCTGGTTTATTCCCTGAATTGCCCCAGTTGCTCCCAGGATAGGCTCTGGACCCCCGCGACCATGGATTGAACAAGCAGCAATAGAAAATGGATGGATGGTATATTTATACTTTTCCAGTATTTAGAAGTTGGATATTCTCTCCCCAGTACACAACCAGTACGCAGAACCCGGAATCTCTGAAATCTCAGGATCTAGTCACTGTTACAGGGATCCTGACTCCCCAGAGAAGCTTGATTGCTCCTCACCTTGCTGTTTCCGGGGGGCCACACCAGTCTGCCGGGGCACCTCGCGATTCGGCGGTGAAGAGCCGCGGTGATTTTTCTCAGTGTGATTTTTCTTAGCGGCGCTAATGACAGCCATGTTAATGGTGTTGACACACCAACGACAGCGTGGCGTAATGAGAGGAAGTAAATAGAAGGTAGCCGACAACATGCCGCTTCCCCCAACACACGACTAATGATCCTTTTCACGCCCGCTAAAGACACTTTGTAAAAATGACAACGCTTGATTCAGCGCGCCTAGGGCCTGTCGCCAGCGACGTCCGCTTTCCACGTCAACATTTCATCGGGGGGGGGGGGGGCCGGCTTCAAACAGAGATCGCACATCATGGACCGAATGCAGGTGCAGGGCGCTAAATGGCTACATGTGAAGGTGGGAAGCTTGTTACCAGGCAACCGCTTAATTTGCTAATGTGCTCAGATGCATTGTGGGATATCAGCTATGTCAGGCAGTGCTACACGTCTGACGGTGCCCAGGAGCTTAGGGCGCCGTGCATGTGTCAAAGGCCCGCCCGTGGTCCGAACCACAGCCTCTTCATCTTCTGTATCCAGAGCAGAATTACATTTATCTGCTGTGTTTTGGCAGCGGGGTTGCGAGCACCGTAACTGGTGCCGTTTGAGTAACTTGACCCCAAATCCTTTAAAGTTGGGGAGATCCCCCCTCCTGCTCGTCACCGTTTTACCTTACCTGCGGACGGTGCTCTCCTGTCCCTGGGATATCGCTGTGCCAGTGACCCACGTCTGAACCTGAAGATGAAAAATTCATTCACCTCGAGATGGTCTCGGCGAGAGCCTGAAGATTGATGCGCGTGGCAGACTGTATGAGTAACGATGTCAACACGCAGCGTGGCAAAGGCACCCTTTGTTATCGTCTCAGAGTTAAAGTGACACCACCTCACAGGCTAACGGGGGAAACACAGGATTAGGGACCACACGGGCCTGCCGCCACCCTTGCCGCTGCCACATATAGATTATGTAAATTATCCACACAGAGAAGTGCAATTTAATCACCTGGTATCCGCGGAATGCGAGCGATATGACCGGTCCTTTGCTCCTGGTGAATGAGCCGGGCTGTGAGGGAGTATGGGATACTGTGTGCGATTAGCGTACCAGGAAATGTTGGCCCTCAATGCGGGTGGCCCTGGATGTCTGCTATTAATGTGAAAGGGAGGGGGGGGGTGTTGGGTGGTGAGGAAATCAGTATGCGACAGATATAGGATTGTGGGTCCAACTGGGAGAGAGAAGAGGAGCTCTGCGACTGATATGCAAATAAGGAGGCTGTGATTGGCTCGATGACCATGCACATATGTGCGGGCCTGAGGGGGCAGGACCATGGTGTAACGGTAGGTCGGTACAGCCCAGGCGTCCGCTGAGCAGGGGTAAAGTGGGGGTGGGGGGGGCACTGACCCCAGGCTGAACTTCCAGAGAGACGGAGGGGCCGGCCAAAAAGGTCAAAGGTCACCCTCCCTGCTGGCCACAAACAATAACTTGATTTAGCTTCCCAGCCATTGCATGCTGCTCCATCCACACCAGATATAATTAGAGTATTTGCAAAGTTTCAACAGATCTCATTAAGAAGCATTTTAATGTAACATTATACCACTAACACACTGATGCTTCTCCAGCACTGACTCATGCTAATTTTTCACCCGTTCTTCCTGCAGTGAATTTTTAACCATATTATGTGACAGTGTTACTTAAGGCAACCTATCACTGTATTTTGTAGCTAAAAATGTGTTGAAATTATTTGTTTGGAATCGTAGATAGAAAATTTTTCTTTGCTATTTGCCATAAAGGTTTGCATTCTTTATTCATAGATCTTAATAACACAGGAGGGTGCAAAATGATTGTATCACAGCACCTGAATTTTGTTAAGGTTACCGAAATTATCAGGATTATAATATCACTATTTGTGATCTCTTTTTTTAATCCAAATTACAGCAATGAAGCAGACATTACGCTGGGATGACATAGGAATACAGGATAGCCGAAATAAGCCCTCGCCCCAAAATATATATAAACAGCAGCTGCTCACAACACTGCCAAGATCATAAATTCACTTTTATCTTGTGTGGGGCAGATGAGCCCATCCTGACTTAGTTGAGTCAATTAACAGAATCAGCATTAGCGCATAAGTTCATTAATGAAAAGCAGAAACTTCATCACGCTGAGAGTATGTGAGGGCCGTGTTTCCAGCCAACGACGTCCCCCTCGGCATTCTGGGAGCTCAGTCGGTTCGTTAGCGAACTTGGCAGTCTGGTCAGCTTTAGGCGTCTTTAAAAGATGTGTCCAGGATAAGGCACACACTAATGGTCCACGTAGCTGTCCGCGAGGATTACTGCATATGTTCTAAGAGGTTCTCGAGGGTTGCAGAGTGTGGCATCATCGCCCACGAGCATGGGCCAGTGGTGGTGTACTTGCTGCCATCGTCACGCCACTTCTGGGGTCGAGACGCCTTGACCCAGGATCCGGACTGAGGAAGAAAACGCTTTCTCATGTGCCTGAATGATTATGCAGCAGCTTGTCAGAGGGTTCGGGGTCATATCTGCCCCCACGTGAGCCTGAGCCTGGTACACTTGGGTCCCCTGCCCACCCCTCCAGATCCTGAGCGGGTGAGGAGCACGTTTGGCTGGAAAGGCCTGGGCCCGATGCGGTGATTTTACACGGCAGCGCAACTTCACGCCTCTCTCGGCTTGGTCTTATCGGGCCGTAACGGCAGCCAAAGAGATTCACAGCACTCATACATCTCTGAGCAGGCATAAAAGTCAGTATTTAACCTGGTTTATTATATCATGGCAGCATTACACACAAAATGGTTAGCATGTGATGTCTTAGCAGGTGTGGGGTTCTCATGAAAAAGAGACAAAACTTACATGTAGGATGATGATTATTCACTAAGTAATGTCGACGCAGTTGTATAGAATTTTTAATCCATCCATCCATCCATCCATCCATCCATCCATAATGTAGAGATGCTGTCATCAGTAATAAACGTTGCTTTACACCTGTGTGTATCTCTATGCTGCAGATTGAGATGAATTAGTTTGCTGTACCCCCCCCCCAGGTCCTAAAGACAGAGTGTTACCGACCGCGAACCTCTTGGCTGCCCTTGCACTCTATTCAACCCCCCCCCCATCCCCGGCCTCACCCGAGATGGATCGTCTGACAAGCTACCCGGGTGATTATGCTCTTTGATCAGGCAGCGGGTTGGCTGCTGTAACCACGTGCTGGTTAAGATACGTCCTGGATTTGAGAGGGGGGTGGCTGATGCCCCCCGGGGCTGGGGTTGATTATGACCCCCCCCCCCCAGGTATGAATCTCTACTAAATAGAACAATACAGAGCTCATAAATCTCACTGAGTTATGAATTAACAGACTTCTGATGATCGGGTGCGTTGGGCCTTTCTGTGGAGAAGTTGACACTTGCGAGAAGCTGCAGTCCAAGAGTGGTTACTTGTGGTCACAGTGCCAACCACGGGGCTCGTTTCCGACAGCCTTGACAAACATAAATGGACACTACTGCATCACGAGAGGCTGCCGTCCACCACCCAGTATCACAGTGCTCCTCCAAACCCCTGACAGGAACTGTTGTGTGTTTTCTGCCGGCTGCCCTACCCCGACGCTGAACTCTGCAGTTAATATGATGCAGTTATGATTTTTCCATCAATCAAAGCGAGAGGCAGGTCCACTCTCTAACCTCACAGCACTGCCTCGCAATCTAATTGTGCCGAAGCTTCATCAGTTTCCAGAACAATCAATTCGTGCTCTCTGTGGGCGCAGGCTGCGGCCTGCTGCACCCACTTTATTATCAGCTTCATCTTACTAGGGCTTTGAACGACAGAGCCAGGAGGCCACACCGCCGGCAGCGGGCCCTGCTCCCCTGCCCTCCATCACCGCCTCCTCGCTGTATCTCCTCTGACAGGCCGCCTCCCAGGCGTGGCTCTGGCGAGACCCAGGTGCGGGCGAAGCACAGGGGCAGCATACGGGGCCGGGTCTGAACTTTTGAACCAGCGAAAGTACACTACTGAGGGTGGGTTGTCGATAGGAGACAGGACTGGGACTGGACCCCTCCCCACTACCCTGACCCCAGGGCTGCGTCCTGAGACATCTCTGATAAAGGCGCTAAACATCCTTAATACTCCTTGACGTTTTGGTGCAACCTGGATGCAGGTCCCCAACGTCAGAGGTAGTGAGATCCATCCTGTGCTCAAGGGCCATTCCACACAAATTTACCCACCCGTCCCTCCCATGCAAAAACGGCACGAGACCCCTCATTCCACACAAATTCTGCAGCAACTAGGCAACACCGGTAAACTGACTCTGTCCAGATTCGAACCTTGATCCCCACTTGTCAGATCATCCCCCGCTCAGGCAAGCGACTTTTTGACAGGGAAGCACTGTCAGTTCTCCTCAGCCCCCATGACATCCTGCGTGAGAGTCCTAGGACACCCTGAACAGAAGCACAGTGCCTCCCTTCTGCATGCACACCCTCCGCCACACACCACACCACAGCTATGCTGTGACGTGTCCTTCTCAGCGGCGCACAAACAACCGCAGTTCCCCTGCCGTGCTTTATGGACGAGCATGCCAGAATACAGCAGGACGTTTTACATGCGACGGCTCATTCATTCGCGCTGCAAGGCCACAGATACCAAAGTAAAGCTGAAATATGTATTACTGCCGCTAAGCTGTCCCTTAAAACCCACTCTGTTTACTTTGCTCAAAACTTATTTGTTTAACTTGTGTCGCGGTGGAGATGAAGATTTATGGCTCTTTTATGGTCGCTAACAATACCAATCAATAATCATGACTGTCCCAGCATCGTCTTATTTCATAAATCAAGCCCATTCTTCTGGGACTGACAACAATCATCTCCCAAAGACACACAATGTGGCCCTAATTATGCAACACACAGTTATTAGAGTGACATCTATCATGCCCTTAAATCGTTTTCATGAAATAAAAACAAGCAATTAAGAGCACAGAGCAAGGAGAAACAGCAGCAAACTGGCATGTATTCGTTAGGGCTTAAATCGACTCCTGCGAAAGGCGCTGCTGATTGGCTGATTTCAATAAAGTCTGTATCAGTGATTCTGCTTTCTTTATCTAATCATGACCAAAAATCCATATACCGCACAAACTAATGCAGCTCACACAGAATCCGCTCTGGATTAAATATATTTCAGGCTGCTTGACATAAATTCTCACAGACAGAATATCTATCACTCTTTTTCTACAGACCCACATCACAGTATGTATTACACATGGTGTAAAATACCCCAGGAACAGAAATCCCTCCTTCACCACATTCTTTATGTTGCTTCGGAGTGAAATACATAAAGCTTCTGTCAGGTTTAACTAACTCAATCGTCTAGCAAGTGCTTCGCTGAGTCAAACTGAATGAGAGCGAGAGGGTAAACGTGGAAGTCGGCTGAGATCTGTTTTATTCTGTTTTATTCATTGTTTTCCCCACTCGCTCTAACCCTGGGTGGCGGTCTTACCCCGTGGCCCGTGAGACAGACAATGCAGGCCCATGCCTTGCAGCTGGATTTCCTCCCGAGGTAGCAGTAATGTGGCGAGGGAGGTGGAAAAACATGTAAAGTCACAGAAAGAGATCTCAGAGCCGACGCAGCCGAAAGCGGAAACGTGTCACGACACCCTAGCGGTTCTCCTTCTGGCGTCGCCGTAGGAAACGGGGCTGCGTCACGGATGCGGCCCCAGGGAACGAGGCGTGCACAGAGACCAATTCGGTTATTATTTTGGATATGTATAGTACTGCGACTCTAGCTAAAAACAGACATATTCTCTAGCAGGGGACATTTTCCACCACATCTAACGTTATCTGGGGACTTGTTACTTTTTAGATATGGACTTCGAAAAATGACTAGGATTTAGGAAAATCACCAGTCTTTTGCTCTATAAGGATTTTATTGATCTGTGAGAATTAGTGAAGATCTATCAAAATATATCGGTTCGTAAGGGTTCTGTGAGAAGGTCAGTGTAGATGTGTGGACCTGTTTGGATCCGTGAGGATCTAAGAAGATGTGGGGATTTATTTTTTTCATGAGAAGTTGTGAAGGTCTTAGAAGGATGCAAGAATCTTTTAAGTGTCTAAGAACTTGAGGACCAGAGTGTTTTTAAGGAACAGTGAGCATATGACAGACATTTAAGGACATGGGCATATCTGCAGTTTAAGAGCACAGCAATCCGGTTGGCGTTGACTCTTCCTTTTCAGTTGGCATGTGGGCATGTTTCTGGAGCTTCCTGAACAGCGCTCTCGGTGCCGGCTGTGGGTGGCGGCCTCCGCCCTGGCCCAGGAGTGCCTGAACCTCCTTTCCCCTGGAAGAGCTCATGTTTATGGTGACAGTGTTTACATTGGCAGTCTGTGAAAAACAGGGGCCTGCTTCAGCCACACGTGATTGAGGGGGAGAGATAAACCAGCAAATCCATGTGAATCTTATATTGACAGTATGAGTATATATCTCACTGTGGAGGTTAACAAAATAACCGTTAATGCAAAAACCCTCAGCTCATTATTAGTATCTCCGAATAACAGATTTTTAACACGTACCTTAATAGCTGGTAATAAAACTGAAACCACACAGACTTTTTGGTGGGTGGGGGGGATTCCCCTTTCCGGACTGCTGGTGAAAGTGCAAGGTGGGAGTGACCTGAAGAGCTTTAACACTTGTGATTAAAACCCTCTCCCCCCCATCACTGGGACTGAGGCAGGGACTCTGAGGACGCCCCCCTCCCCCCGGCCGTGCCCAGCCCGTAGCCTGTGGCTCTCTCAGACACAGCATTCCCGCACTTATCATTAACGCCATTAGGCCTGGCAGCTCCCATGACTCCCTGCTTTACATCAATGCCGCAATACTGCTTGCATTCCAGGGCCATCGGGGGCAATAAACCCCCCCCCCCCAGCCACCCAACAGAATCGTACGTAGTAGCGGCTAAAGCTGAATGCACGTTAAAATAAACATGTGTGAGGAGAGAACAGAAGTGTTTCTGTGCCTCCATGCTGGATTAGCACGTGGGGGTTAGGGAAGGGCCAGTCCGTTAGGAGACTGTGAATGTAAGCGGCTCTTCCCAGACGTCTGCTGTGTGGCTCTGATGTTGAGGGGATCTGAGCAGTGACAGAGAAGGATTTAAATTCTCGTGATGGAAGAGGATAACTGCTGACCTCTGCCAAGCTTTGTGACTTATAACGTCATGCATTCAGGCAATATTTCCCCACAGTGCTCATATGCCGAAGATTTTTCTAATACCGACACTCACTGTCTCATTAGCGCACGTTTATCATCATCCCGTGACGGGTTTTTAAACCATCTTAAACTGTGCTGTTTTAACATATTGGTAGGAAACTTAAAATATGCAGACGCAGTTCGTTTATTTTTCTTGTTATTTTTTTTTTTCCAGAAACCCTGTTAGAAATCAGAGTCAGAATGAATCTGGACATCCACTTACAAAACGTTAACATATTTAACACCCGTATCATTGACAATTAGGTATGAAAATAAATGCAAATCTGGCAGGCAAAAACAACTTCTCTCCCTCCATTTTCCAAGTAAACCTTGCGCTACACTCTTCTCAGCAGTCTTAAAATAAATGCATGTAAAAAAACATGCAGAGCAAAGAGGTGAAAATAGCCTCTTTATGCTGTCTTTCATTAAAGGGACAATCCTATTGTATTCAAGCGGATTTCACTGCCTTTCCGGATTCCCATTGGAGAATATTTTCCGCAATATTACGAACGTCCATTAGGGGGAGCTCTCACTCAGCTCTGAATATCCGCACAAGCAAACATGACACGGGACTTGGACGAGACCTGATATGTTGTCAGCGGTATGTAATTATGGACTTTATCCGTAATTCTCGACTAAGTGCAACCTTTTGTCGGCAACACGCATTCTTAACTTGAATAATTTCGTTTTATAGTGTTCACTTAACCACCTCCCCCTTTAAAACCCAGTCCTGCCAGTGGTAGATCACAGATTTAGCATCAAGGCTAAGCGCATGCCTTTTAATTTGAGCACGTGGTTTCCTAGATTTATTCATTTTTCTATGTTCCAAATTTGGATGTCATAATGTTTTTCTGCATTTACTGCCTTATTAAGTTAATGCCTTGTTAACACTGCCATTGACATTGTTAGTGCGTACAGTACTGCATGATAGCCTAGGCCGCCTTGCCCGGGATTAGCCACAGTTTAGCGCACGTGAAACAGAACTGTTAAAGATAAGATGTTTCACTAACCACTTACTGAACTGGCAGTCATTATTAAATGCCTTTAAGTCCAGCAATCTTCCTTGGCAATAAATAAATGTTTAAAAAGCCTGTTACCAAATGCAAACTTGATGTCTAGATTTTGCAACCAAAAACTCCAAAATCAAAATATGCAAAGGCATGGCTGGATTGGAGCGTGGACTTTCCCACTCGCGACCAGGTTCTGGCTTATTATCTCTACAGTAGTATTTAAGAAGGGCCCGTTTTATTGAGATCTGGTGGCGAATGCACACTTCCTGACCTTTACAAATCCCTTTGTATACGTGGGTTAAGTGCTGAAGCATAGCACAGGCTCGCAGGCCAACGGCACTATGACAGAGAATTAATCTTCATGACAATCTCTGTGAAAATATTCCCCGTGTACGGCTGAGTTTAGCAATCCTCTGGCACGGGCCTTATAACTTAGTAAGCAGAACAGGCTGAAGTTGGCCCAGCATCTGCAGAATAATCATATTAGTGTAATTTCAGGCTGATGAAGGCCTTGCTTCATTTACATCCTCTGAATAAGCTCGGCTGATGCTCGGCCATTTCTGACTTTATTTGTTTTTTTTTTCTTTCCCTGCCGGGGAAGGGCATCGTGGCGGCGTTGGAATGTTTTGTTCTGCTGCATTCAAGGACCGTCCGGCTCGCCTCTCTCACAAAATTTGTTACAGATACAACGTCTGCAGATAGTGTCGGAGGAAAGCATTGTGTGCAGGATTGGGGGTTAAATGAGATCTGATGTAAGTATACGGAATGTCCCCCTCCCATTACTGATATCTGTTTGCTTTTGTCTGGCAAAACTAATGACACCGTGACAACGACATATCTGCCACGCAGCAAAATCGGCCCCACATTTCATTTGTGCCATCTTTTATTTAGCGTGGGCTCCACCGGAGCACGACCAAAAGTGACGTTCTCTCCCAACAGAATGAACCACATCTGGCCATATGTGATTCTTGTAATCCTGTGGCGAGGGGGGTGGGGTGGCGGCGGCGACAGCGAATGTGTATTTCCCATGTGCCTCTGGATTCTGCTGACGGCGGAGGAGAGTGATGAGGTGGAAGTGGAATCACCGTGCACGACGGGGAGCACCAATTGGTCCCATGTTCCAGCTCACACGCACCCGCTCGCTACACAACGGGGGGAGCACTGCCCCGTGTAATACTAAGTAAACCATAACCCCCCCCCCCCCCTTCCCACACAACCACCACTACTGTCAACCAAACCTCCTTCCTCCCCCTGGGCTCATGCAGTTGCCTGCTCATAATGGGAAACAGCAAAAGCGTATATGTCCTTGTGCAAAGACTATGGAAATGGTGATGATGTTAAAACGCTGTTGTTTCACGGAGGAGGGTTTCCTGGGGCGGGGGGGTGGCGGATGCTCAGTTTGTTTTATAACCTGTTTATTTTATTGCGGGACCAGCCATGAATCTAGGTAGCCTTCCGTTTAATCACCACTCTGTGGCTAAGCCCTTCCAACTGCCTGAAAGGTTTTATTAGGCAAACATTTGTTCCTACACGCTGCCGAACGGCGGAAGATGGGGCTGCCTGTGCTCACAGCTGGAAATGGGATGCAGATGTGCTGAAAGCCTCTCATCCAGGCGTCCAGCCTGTTTTCGCCATTTTTATGAGGCTCCATTTATGGACGTAAATTTCAGTTTCACAGCAAAAATAACAATACCAGCATTTACCAGAAAGCCAATTAGGGCATGCGCACTGTGAATACTTTGATGAATTTTGAAAAATATGTGGATTGAGGTGGGCCCCAAATATTTTAAGAGTTTGGGCTGAGGTTTTTTTTTTTTATTATTATTTAAACAATAATTATATGTAAGATGCAATTCATTTGTAATGCAGCAGAATGAACTACTGAATTAACTTTGGAATAATCAGGATAAACTTGAACTTTCATGAATGAAAGAATCTCTTGAAAGAAAATTATTTGAAATATTGCACCCATTAATGCTTTTTTTTAAGTTTTAAACCCTTCATGTTGCATTTTTAAGCCTTAATTTACAGCCTTAGAATAGTGTCAGGGCAGTCTTACTGGGACAAAACATCTTTTTAGAGAAAATGTAGGACAAACAGAGAATGAATCCATTTTATTTTTTCTACTAACATTTCTAACCAGTATTTTATTACCTTTTCCCGTCTGAGTAACAGTGATCTCTCATGTTCAGATAGGTAGATTTATAAACATTAATCTGCAGGCCCACTGATGATTCTGTGTAATATTTTTTTTCCCTCTTCGCTTCACGGACAAGTGGCAGCCTTGGCCTCTGTACCATGACATCATCGAGGGGTTGCACGTTTGATTTTTATGTAATTCTCTGACCTATATCACTTAGCGGCAGATAATGTTTCCATGCACGAGCCACCCTGCTTCGCTGAACACATGGGGGAAATTTGTAGACGGTTTCTCAAGAACGTATAAAGGCAACGATTCCATGAAGATGACGGAAGTTAATGGAATTCTCGATCTAAAGGAGTTGTCCACCCAGGGTGTTTATTAAAGTTCTGCTTGGCAAATGAAGCCCAGAACTGGCAAGGTGTTCTCTGAAAGGACGTCCAGCGGAGCACACAGACGTCGGCTATCTCTCCGACTTTCTGTGTTATCAGTTTGGCCTGTAAGCGTTACATACCATTCAGTTGAAATGGCCAAAATCTGGGCAAGCAAGAAGGCAAATTGAAAAATAAACATGGCTTAATGATAGGCATCGTGATCAAGGGCTGCAAGTGGAAATTATATGATTTAAAGAAAAAAGATGCATACTACCTTAGCATTTATGACAGAGAGGGACTGGAAGTGGAGTAAAAACAAAAAAAAATGAGATGAAATGAAAAGCAAATAATTAAGAAACACTTGGCGAAGAAAGCAGACGTGGAGAGTCATGTGATATCAGATCATGAAATGAGCCGTTCCCAGGTAGGGCGGCTTCGATAGACTGGCGGCAGTGGGTGGAATGAGCATCGGAGAAGCTGGCAGGAAATAGGGAAGGAGGAACCCATAGAGAAACTCTTATTCCTTTACCCTGACTCTTTCTGGATGCAGACCAAGCAACAGCACAGCATATGGGAGCAGACCGCCTTTTGTGTCACAAGCATGGTGCGGGCCACGCTCTCCATTATGGACCCCAGCGCCAATGCAATCAAGTATCCTCAACACGCCTCGGAAAATGAGATCAGCTTCCAAGCATGGGGGGAGGGGGGTGTGTTTTAGCCAGCGTTTTGTAAACATCCTCCTCTCAGAGTGGATTCTCCAGACCTGATTCTGCCTGTAACGTAATATATTTTCCTATCCGCGTTGGTCTTGTTCTGGCCCCACAGGTGAGGTACGCGGGAAGGCTCAAAGGCCGCCTTGGCTATCGTGTTTCCAAGGCGAGAACCTGAAGCACTGCGTCCGCGTTTCTGCGACCGTTATCTATCAATTAATACATCTGTCTGCAGCGGAGGGGTCCCCGGCCCTGCCAGCGGTCTGACCACGGCATGAACTCTTGCATTCCTAAAAAACACGGTCATCCAGGCTCTGCAATTTGTCATGTTGTGGGGGTTGACAGTGAAAGGTCATCCGCTCTCATCGCTGGAAGCAAGAAATAGCACCCAGATGAAAGCACACGTCCAGGCCTTGGGTAGTACGGGGCTCCTCGTATTCATCCCGGACTGGGAAGAAGTACAATGCCCACTGTTTCCCTGTCTCCCATGCACAATGGTACATGTTCACGTTTATTTTGCAGTGCGTGTATATTAGTGTATTAGTATTTATTGATTTGACTGTTGATTTATGCACATATAAGGACGTGAATGACCTTGAAATTCCGTAACTGTAACGCTCAGTTTGATACTGCATAGCATTTGGTGAGTAGAGTAGATCCCTTCCCACGATGCAAATCATGACAAGAGCTCCACCCTCTTTTTTTCCCGCATTCTCAATTTACTGCTCTCTCGGGATGCCGATGGCATCGGAGCCGGGCTATGAATTTTGCCTCCCTTACCGAGTGTTCTTCTAGATCAACGTCACCACATCAGCCATTTTTGCCTTTCGTTCCATGTTTCGGTTATGGTCTCGAAGTGCATTTGGAGGTGCCTGAACTACTGGGCGGGGGGGTTGGGCTGGTGGTACCACAGTTGGGACAAAAGTTCTCTGTCTTCGTCTCTGTTTTTTCGTCTTCTGTGAAGATACCGGTGGGTGGGTGTGGGATAAAAAGTCTTTCTGAAGATCCAAATCCCTCCCCCCAAGTTTAAATTAAGCCACCCCTGACACCGCCTCGCAGATGGGACCGGTTTCGTCAGCGAGCCATCGATCACACAGATTTAAGCATAGTGTCATCGATTGATATCCGACCATAAACAGAGCATCTTTGATATGGGAGACAGCTGGGTCGGGGAGCTGGCTGCAGGAAACAGAGGCTGGCGTACGACGGGCAAATGGTCAAGTTCCTGTCGGCGGCCTCGTCTTCCCCGGCCTGCCGTGATTTACTCGGGTTCCCCGGCTTCCTGCTATTATTCTGCTTCCGAAGCACAACACAGGCACAGCCTGGTGCCGTGACACAGCGGCTCAGCGCTAATGACTCCTGCAGCTCATCTCTGCTTCAGGAACAATTAACCCATTGGCTCAGCCCGTCGGACGCTGCCCCATTAAAATAATATTGCCCCATAAACAAACAGGCTGCTAATAGCCCAGGGATTAAAAGGGGCAGGTTGAGTAAGCTGCCCCTTGGACTGTGGGTCATTACTGAGCTCAACTAAACGAATGGAAAAATGTGTTTGGGCACAGAAGGACTTGCAGATCCATGGGATATGAAGCTGAGCCTGGGACACTATGGTGATTCCTGATTTAGAAGATGGGAGAAGCATCATGGCAGACAAAATGCACATGTTAGTGCCCTTTGGTTTGTTGGGGGGCTTTTTGCTCTCCCCCAATCCCCCTTATCCTCACTGTTTGCAGCAGCACTCATCCAGTTGGCTCCAAAGTGTCGAGAACGGTAGCTTCATGGGATAGCAGCCCCTAGCTACATGTGGATGGCTGCATGAAGCCAAACATGGTGGAGCAACAGGATGCTGGGCAGGGATCCATCAAAACGGACCTTTGGAAACATCAGCGGGAAGCTAGATGCGGTTTTCCCTTCAGGCTGGAGGCTCACATGTCGCCCGACGAATGGCCGTAAAACTGCATTAATGAAACATTAAACCGTAGCTACGCGGTAGCCGGCTCGCCATCGGTGGGATCGATGTCCGATGGAAGCTTTATGATGAGGGATGGATACGCTCGGTGCGTCCATCGTCGCTTGTGAAACATCTCTGCCCATGATAGGCATCCATTATGAAATATCCGTGCCAGTTTTATTCAGTGAGTTTTCCTCCCGCGCAGTAAATGCGTATACATACACACACATCTGTAACATTTATCTGTCGGCTTGCTTGTTTGCCCAAGGCTTTTCTTACAGGTCCGTGAAAATAATAGGTGCATGTCATTAAGTAGGAAAAGTGGGATGTGAGTAGATGCCAGAGAAAAAGGAATCCATAAAAGGTCTGGGCCAGAACCACCCAGGGTGACCAGGGGGGGGGGGGGCCGCGGGCCGGGGCGCGGCCGGGGCGCCGCCCGCGCGCGCCGGCCCGCCGCGAGACCGACAGCACCCACGCACGGACCCAAGCCAAGAGACAGAAAAACACACGCAAACACAAGG
>JAODJX010000037.1:9888364-9918575 GCA_026776945.1 Isichthys henryi
CCCCCCCAGCCCCAATGCACATACATACACCTCACCGTCACTAATTACCACCCGACTAAGGCAGCACCGAGGGCGAGGCTAACCTGCTCTCACCGCTGGGGCAGCTGCTCCTCTCCGAAAGCAGTGGACACTATCCTGGTTGGCTGGCCATAAAAAAAAGAAGGCCTTAGTGGATATTGAATTCATACTTGGCTTTCTAAGGCATCCATTATATACTCCCCAGAACTGTCATCTCTACTTTAATGAGCCATTGGACAACATCAAACCTACAAAACGAAAAGGAAAAATGTATCTAAAAAGAGAAAACGTGTACTGTTCAATGGTGAAAACTATTCATGACGTGCATTCCTGTGGAAACTTGACTGATTCTGGTCGGAGAACGTGCAATGACTTTCAATCCCGGAAGTATATAATTTCCGTTTTCGAATAGAGACAGTATTCCCATAGTACTGTCAACAGAGGGGGAAAAATCACTTTAGCTTTATGAGGCAACTGTGGAAGTCATCCAACAGAGCTCCGCCCATCTGCTGAGGATCACACCAGGGTTCCTTGGGTGGGATAAGTGAACAGGTTAATCAGCGTGTATTTCTTTTATTTTCGGTTACCCACGAAGCTCTGCAGAATATTCCTCTCATCTGTCACCGGGACGCACTCCTTCACGTGCACCTCACGAACACACCACAGTTAGGATTTGACCGTGCGCTCTTACCCTGAAGGTTCATGAGTGCAATTTGCAAATATTCCTACGGTGGCGCTGTGCACAAACTGATAGCATTCGGCGGCAGACGTCCTTCATGCAGAAAAATATCAAAGAAACAGCAGATTGGTTTATTGGTTTTGTTTCATCTCCTCCCGCGCACCAAAGTACCTCCACGGCTTATAAAGATGCCCTGCAGCACTCAAAGGAGATGATGCTCAAATTAACTGTACAATTCTACCTATGCATAATACTCCCAAGTGATATGCTCCTTGGCTGAATGTGATACTGATTAATTTTCCATATGCAGGTAAGGTCTTCATCCTTCCAGCGGCCATAGGACTTCCGTTGTTATACTTAAGGTGTCGCCAGCCAATGATAAGTTGTTTAATTACCCATTTTAAAACTTTTCCGGCTTCGTGGGTGAACTGTTAACTTCAAAAAAAAAAAAAAATGAAAATCATGAATAAAGCTGTCTGTATCGTAATCCATTTTTTATATCTAATGGTTGCAGACTATTTTACTGAAATAACGTGTCTGAGATTACAAATGAAAAGTGTACTGGATCATCCTTTATCCCTCAGACAGATTAAATTCCAAACCCTGTTACTGTAATAGGCACACTTGTAGCTTAACATAAATTAGAACTCTAATTATATTAGATACCATTTTAAACAAAATAACAGATTCCTCGGGATCCATAGGTGTAATTTATAGCAAAGCCAGGTTCATTTTCCTTAACAATCAATTTCTCAGTGTAGCAAAAGACTAATATAATGATGTAACGCAATTCTTCCATGGAGCGCCGAAAGCCAGGAATCACAGTCATCGCAGAGAGGTGTTGAAGATGAATGAGCCCGCAATTTATTCACTCGTAATTTCATATTGAAAATGATGTAACAGGTGAACGCAAGGGTCACGGCGAAAAAGGAAACGGTAACTCTTTATATATGTGTTTAGCATGTGAAGCACCAGACAGAGACTCCCTACTGCACACTTTCCTTACACGCACAGCGAGTTGCCTTTTATGTTTGGCGAGACCTGAGGGCGGCAGTACGATCGCGAGCAGATGGAGTGACCGTTTTATTCTCCACCATTCATTTTGATCCGTACAGATAATTTTAGCCTGCACACTCGGGTGACATGTCTGTTCCAAATACAGCGGTGTCATTTGAAAGCGTGATTAAGCACACCCTCCATGGTTGCTCGGATTTAAAATATGCGTTATTGTAACGTGAAAATACATGTATTTGTGTTAGCGACAAACTAACAATCAAGAAATATATTTTGCCTTTCGGAAAAAAAAGTTTTTTTTTATATTACAAAGTTATATATACGGTTAAGCTCTTAGGCAACAAAACTAATAAGAACGTATGGGAACTAACACAATCTGAGTTTACTAGGGTTAGCAATTCAAGTTGACGAAAGGTCCTGTAATACGGACATGTATTATTTCATGAATATTAATATTGTTAATTTGGTTTTCAAGAGCTGCTCGTTAAGCAACGCTTATATGCATAAGTTATCCCTTTCATTCGCACAATCGTAAAAGGGACTGGAGCAAGGAGTGAGTCTGACGCGGCTTAAAGAAAAATGAAATGATATGCTATGAGGAATCAGCTTAAAGAGAAAGGGTTAACTTTGCACATTAAGGTTTACATCCCAGCCGGACCCTGCGATGACCCGTGCATGCATCTACGCTAACACGCTTTCGGACATATCAGCTGCTTATGCTGTGGTGGGAAAAACCTCATGAATGACTGTTGTAAACCTTGTCTGAGGCTGACATGGCAAAGAAAAATGACAAGTTTGCTGCAATAAAAAACTATCTGGTTAGAGGACTGTGGTTGGTTACTATTAGTCTTCATTACTCGGCAGTCGTCTGACAACTGTGGCGTGCTACGGAGCCCCAAATGGGGGCTATAATGTGATCTTATGATATATGAAGAGCTGCTAACGCCAGCCCAAATCTTCGTACTTGGTGTTAACGGTACCCTTTGTTGTAAAGCTGTACATTACCTCAAACCATCACAAATCTGCCGGCTCAGCTATTAGTATTGTATATCTACCAGACCTTCCCGCTACATCATTTTATTCAACCCACAGCAGCCTGAAGAACAGGTCAATAACAGAGGACCCCCTTACGCTAAATTCGCACGGAGAATAGAAAAGGGGCAAGGGTTTGAGCAGAAATAAGACAAATAAATTCCTGTTTGTGTTTGAATAAAGGAAAACGTTTATGCCTCTGACAGAGTATGAGTTTGCAGGCTGCCGTCGTCGCTTGGTTTTGTCCTACTACTAATTCATCCCCTGTCAAAAAGAGTACTGGGACCGCACCGTCTTCCGTGTCACATAAATGCGCTCGCCGTTAATTGAGGAGTGAAAGGTAGAGCCATCGAGACCCGGTATAGCATTGAGATCTTAGCCTGTATGAAACAAATGGTGTACATAATTAGAGGCTTCCACGGCTAATCTTCCTGGAATAAAAATGGTTTGCTTCGCCGTGAACTTGAACACCGTGTCAGGCTCACGTTATCCTTAGTTAAACCTTCTGCCCATGTTATGTGTTCCATATTTAAATTGGATATATTTGTATTTCTTTTTAAAAATACGCCAGCTGTGATGTAATGTTTTTACAACACAGTACCGAAACGCACAGGGACAGGTATAAATTACAGCATCACATTTTAATTTTAAAAATTGCATTAAAAAATTATTGAGTAATGGATCCAAGCTATTTCCAAGAATAGAAATCTGCACAAATTAAGCTTCCCGTCACCCTATTGAAATATTGCATTTACTGTTTTCTGGATACCGAAGGATCCACCTTTCCATAGCGTTTTACGATAAAAATATTAAATAGATCAATTAAATTTAGTTAAGAAGTCGGATATTGGGTATTTTTTTTTTGACAATTTAACCTTGTCTTGTTCTTCAGATTTTCCCTCAAACTGTGATTTTATACATTTCAGTTTAATCTTTTATGTTTATGCAAGCTAGAGAATCATTTGAATAAAACTTACCAATCATCTCAAATTATTCATTTTACAGTAATATATTGTTAGGTCAGTGCTGGGTCAGTACGGGATTCCTTATCATTTAATGTAGTCAGTTTTATTTCATGTGTCATTCTGTTACATTTCTTTCCGAAAAGTAAATACCTGAGATAGTTTTAGAATATTAAAGGAAACCAGGACATTGAGAAACTGGAATCACTCTGTGATACTATATATCAGGGGTGTCAAACTCCAGTCCTGGGGGGGCGGAGCCCTGTGTAACTGAGCTCTTTCCCTGTTACACCACAAATGATTCAGCTCAAGAGCTGTGTGGTAATTAGCACAAGGAACTAAATCAGGTGTGTTAAATGAGGGGAAACCCAAAAATGAGGGTTGGACTGGAGTCTGACACTCGTGTTTTATAAGAATAGTTAGTTTAATATGAAGGGATAAGGTCTTTCTTGACAGACAGGCAAAGGGCAATTAAATCTTAGCCTGTCAGTAAATAATTCCACAGATACAAACCTTTACTGAAATCAGCTTGGGTTTAAAATGAAATGACGTACACAACCTTCCCAGGGTTCCTCTCTTCTCCATATGTATTCTATAGGCAGCAGGTAGTGCAGAACTTAAGGACCTATACCTGTTACCTGAAGGTTGCTGGCTCAAGTCCCAGGAGATGTACTGTTGTTCTACTCTTGAGAAGTGTGAAATATTCAATGGTAAAAATAGTTACAATATTCTAACTTGCTTTAGACAAATGGATCAGTTAAGACCCTGAATGTAAAAGTGCAACCATATAAAACAACACTATAGTATGTTGAAAAGGATGTAATAGGAATTAGAAAATGCATTTTTTTTCTTTCCCTTTTAATTATGCATGCTGTCCAGGAGGACAATGCAATGATTAATACTCTGCTCGCACACCAGTCACAAACAGCTAGTTTTTACACCATGAATTTCTAAGCGTGTTACTTAGAGATACCTCGAAATGGCTTGTGTTAAAACTGCAACTTTGAAAAATAAACGTCTATCACACAAATGCATGCTGCACACTTCTATCCGCTCACTGTTTCCAGCTATGTAACTCACTGATGTACACTGAACGGCTTACTATTCATCATCAATGACAAGGATTTTTTTTTTCCGAGGTAAAACAATCTTGCGCATTGTTTATATGGATGCTTCCTTCTGTGGGAAACAATTAGCATATGATCACCTACACCGGTTCAGAATTACTCAAATTTTAATTTCGAAAACCGTACATGTGGATCTGAGAAAGGCTTCCCCGACTGTCTACCCGGGGGAACAGCATGTGTAAATTAAATAATGAGCATTCCACGGGAATGGATTAAGAGTAACTGAATAGAGCACCCTTGGGTCAAAGACCAGACAAAGACCAGTAAAAGCATCAACTTTGGTTGTGGAAGGAAATCTTCTGTCCGTGCGGGATGCCCGAGCCACTATGGTATGTTTGGGCAAAACTACTAAGAAGAGCTTTGGCAGAGCTATGGCAAGTAAACAGCTACTATCCAGTTTAGATTATACTTTGTCGGAAGAGCTTCAAGTTCCGAATAAAGCTTTCCATCCATTTTGGTATATTTAGATATATTGCTATAAATTAAAACACAACTGCTTTTAATGAAAATGTAATGGTTATATAGTCATCACTGATGTTTTTTAACGTTTTACATTATTTACATGTATACTATGAATAATATAGCTGTTTTGTTTATCTGTTTATGTGAAACACATTCTTTGTAGTTATATGAAATAAATTCCATACTTACATCCAACACATATTTTTTTTTAGTTTCCTCATTGTGAATGTGCTCACATGGAGCTGTTAAAGTCATAATGTATCTGCACATTAGCAGAGAAGCCATTCTGGAACTTTAAATAGACCACTTGCTAAGAAATGTGCATGTTACACCACCCTTATCCAAATAAAGAGCTCGTTAAACGTTTCATTAGCAGTATTTCCTGTCATTGTAATCTTCCTTTTAATCTATGTGATAATACTTTGGCCATAAAATGTATTATACGGTTTTTGACCTGACAGATCCTTTTCCCAAAAAAAATGTCCATGTTTTTTATATTTGATGTATAACCGCATCTTCAGAATCAAATCTGCTTATATAAATTAAGGCCAGAACATATTCTCATGACTGTCTAATTCTGAACTGATGTGAAGTGATGATGTCACCTGTAATTGTGTTAGTGATTTTGGCCTAAAAGATGGATTTTTGCTGTCATTGGTTTTTCACACGGCAAAATTAAGAATCACACATAAATTCTGCCCTAATCTCCTTCAAGATGCTCTTCTCTTTTGTAGAAAGATTGTGTTTGTGTTGAAGCCATACATTGAGTATCAAGATCAAGGTCTTGAGTTTAAATGAGGAAAATCAGACCCTGTGGGTTTTCATGTTTACTTCTAGCAAATTGGGGCAGGGGGCCTCCTTAATAATTCTTGCTTGATCCCTCTGGCATGCCTGAATATGCATCCCTACATCTGCAAGATTCATTTATTACTAGAAGAAAAATGTGCTGAATAGGTTATATTCGTTAACACATCTGGAGGGATAATTCTTACATAGGCGAAAGGACAAATGTCAAGAGAAAATGTTGCTGACTTACAAAAAAATACATGGCAAAATGCTGGCCTACAACTTAAAAAGGTGTAAATAAAACAACCACCTTGTTGCCAAAAAGCATTATTGACTAGTGCAAGACATTTTTAAGGAATTCATAGCCCTGTAATTACAATTCATGAATTCAATGATTGCACAATCCAAGTGTTAATTGGTCTAATGTAAATGGTTGCGCTATGCCGAAAGTACAGGTAGTACTCTTCCCTTTGTCTCCCCTCACCTAAAATGATTGATAATGGTACAGGAATTTGTGACCTATATCAAGTAATTTCAAACTCTTTCCTGTCAATAATGTTACACCATGGATTCGGGAGGAGTGTTACTTTGTTTCACTGTGTATTCAACATGGCTGATATGACAAGAAAGCTTGAATTGAGGGACATTATGCAGATGTCACTTTAAGTACTTCTTACTTAGAGTTTTCAATCTGAAATACTTTGAGTGCAACATCAATGTCGGTAAAAACAGATTTATTGTGTATTGCAGGAGTATAATTAAATAATTGAATATGACCAGCCATACTGGAACACGCCATCATTACCGTTGTTATTGTCTTTATCGCTTACAGAAGTTGCCAGACATAAACAAAAGCCAGTCATTTTTAATTGGTTAAAACGTGAATATAAGTGGAATACCACACCCGTCACCACCAACTGTTGTTTTTCCACCTTTAACAAGGACATCCCATAAATATTCACGCTATAACTCTTTCATTTTGAACGCATCATTAACTTCTGTGGGGAGAAGAGGGTTGAGAGGAACAGGGGGAAACGGGTGGAGTAAAGGGAATTGTGCTCTGAGGATGAGTCCGGGTTCTTTGAAAAGAGAGACAGGCGGAAAGGCCTTCCTCTGTTTCATCCTTCTCTTATGAAACTAGTTTTAACAATCGCCTCGTAAAGCTGCGATCAGCGTAAACGCTCGTCCATTAGACCATAAATGTTGTATAGATTTTTTGTCGAAATCATCACTCCTCAGTTGAAGTCAGATGCATTTCTGTAAAAAAAAAATTGAGAATTTTTAAATACTAGAGAAATGTGCTCCTACGCTTGTAACTGCGTATTATACAGTTCACTCTGGACGGCGAGCGGTACCACCTTCGCTGCTGGTAGAAGCAAAAATGTTCCAGTGAATGAGTTCGTGTAAAGGATATGCGCTTTGCTGCCAACCGCTGTATTGTAAAATCCACACGTTAATTGGTGCTCTGCTGCCTCAGCCATGTAACTGAACTCAGCTTCATTTGCGTTATTGTCATATGGTTTATCACACATACCCCGGTAGTTCGCTCCTGATGGTATCGACCAGGTGCTCCAATGGAATCCATGGCACGTACTGTACATTTCCGATCTCTCTGATGATTATTTTGTTAATTGTTTAAAGATTTCGACACCGATAGTCTAAGTATTATTAATTCATTTAGTACACTTCAGTGATCCGTTGAAATGATTACCATCACCCTTTATTGTGTTTGCTTACTGTACTTCCTAAGCTCAAGATGTAAACATTACAGTTACAACATAGGGCGTGGCCACACGATCTTTCCACCAATCACAAGGGAGTAGGGTTTCTATGTAAAAATGCTTCGTCAAAAACAGAACACTCAAAAAAGGACTATAGGGTGAAAGTACTACCAACCTTAATATAGCCACGGGTTCACATGAGAGCAAACTCTCAGGGTTCCCAATCATAACTTTAGTTACATCAAGCAACAAAGGTTCTTCGTAAATGCATCCCATATCTTACATTATTTTACTGCTACATTTATAAACACACACACATTAATACTGTTTTCTTTTGGATGTTGCAATATATTTGTTAATTATTAGTTTCAATTATTCCAACTTCATCCAAAATCCGAGTCTAGTTAAAACGCCCTTCTGTTCCTAGCGTTTTTCTCTCGACCTGAACCAACCATGGAAACACGATTCAAATTGTCTTGCTCCAAATCAAACATATACATTCTGTACTAGAACTATGATTTTCATTTACTAATAAGTACGAATCCCATCTGGCTGTGGGCCTTCAGAAGAAGTGAAGCGACAATAGAGGGATGTGTTCATTCGAATTGACTGACAATGAATAATATCATGACTACCGTAGTTCCCTGGCCACTTCTTTCCATCATGTCATTTATAAACGAATTTTACAAAGGCCATTTATTGAAAATGAAATAAGTTTCACAACAGATGGGAGGTGCTCTTTTTTGGAGGAGCCAATTAAAATGCCGATCGTTCTCGCGTTGGTTATTGTATTTCTATAAACCAATAAGATGTCACTCTGAGCGGTATGTCGTCACGTGCTTAGGTGGAGCGTTTTGGTTGAGCGGGCCATAACAAAGAGGAGTGCGCCCAAGGTTGGAACGCGCCTTCTGCTTTGTCGCGTAAAATGGATAAAATAAGAAAATGACTCTGCTGGAGCAGATTGCAATGTGCTTCTAGCCAAAAATTACACATTCTTCCCTTAAGTTGGAATATTCGTTGAAAACAAACCAATAAATACATTCTCCAATTCAAACGGCACAAAATATGACATAATCAAGAAATACAATAAATAAAACGCTGAGTGTGGTAACCTTATAATATGTGTATGTTTTTGCAATCTAATATTGACTTCACAATTTACAATATAAGGATGCTTTGTGTATCTGCTTTAACAATTAAAAACTTACGATCCAATCAAAATGTACAAGGCGTTTTCTTTGAAAACCCAAAGCCCAGTATGACATATATTTGAAATCACTGCAATCATTTAAGAGTCGAATATATCATACTGACCCACATTTATGTTGAAATACTGTCCCACTAGTAAAAAGTGCTCCAATCATTACTGACGTAATGAAATGACTTTATTGTTAATAAAATGTGACCCTACATACATTCCACAGTCTATAACACTGGAAGCTGTCCAAATTGCTGCATCGTTATGCTGTTGTTCTTAAAAAGAACTTGTTTTCATATCTGTAATCGCAACCTATGCTCACACGCATTTTCGATTAATTTAAACGTTCTTATTACTGTTAAGTTCGAACGATTTCTTTAGTCTTTCAGTACAATTTAAGCTGTAAATAGTGTATTTATGGGTTAATCTTTACCTTCTAACATGAAACATTATCAGTCAAATTAACCAATAATGTTTTCACACAATCTAGCAATACTTGTCTTCCGTTTGCCTCATCAATAAAATATTTTTTATATATATAAAATAAACATTTCTGAAGATAATTAAGCATTAAGGCACAGTATTTTATTATAAAACACCTTACAAACATTTTGCTAACGTTAATATTCCAGTCTAAAACGTATTACCCTAATGTTATGCGTTTCACATCACCTTCAACTCAGAAATCATTATTTAGACTTAATATTTTAATATATAACAATATAATATGCTGATAACCGAGTTCCAGTCTTTTTATGTACAAATGTCACATTAAATGTCACGTTATTATTAATAATGAGAATTCCAATGAGAATTACAAGAATTTCGTTTCAAGTTTTGAAACATGAGGACGAAACACCGTGGAATCTAAATTCCTAAGAAAGTATCGACCTACTGGAAAAATCTGTAAAAGAAAAGCATGACGCGCGTCAGACACCGTTTTTTTCCCTGCATGGAGAATAAGTTTAAGTTTAAGGACTGGTCTTTGTGGTTTATCAGGTTGACAGAAGGTAAGCTATTCTCGCAGTCTGAATAATCAATTCCAGGTATATTGATGCAAAGCATCCGTCTAAGACCAATCCAATCGTCAACTATAATATGATAATATAATTTAATATGATACCAGATATTTTTTGCTAGGTATGTATATTTGTATACAAATGCAGACTTAGCGTGCGTCTATATGAAGACTGTTTACTTAGTCTCGACAGGTACCTAATATAGGTACTTTCTGGAATCCTTTAATCTTCTTGTTATGTTAAATATACACATCGCAAGTTATTCAACTCATCGTTATCTGAAATGAAAATTAAATGTAATTAAATTAGGCCTACATGGGTATTGAAAAGGATGGACGATAATAAAATGGCCGCCTTTTATAGCACGCTTGACAAAATGGCATTACATCATAAACAACGCAGTGATGTAATAGTTCCCCGAGAAGACTGAACATGTAATAATTAAGTCTCGAAAGCAACAAATATCACATACGTAACATGTAAAGTTTGTCTTTCATACAACTGTTCTATGCTTTATTCCTTTTGTCCACAATTCTGTCCAAGTATCATAAAAAACCCAGAATAAAAACATGAGTGAACAAGTTTAATATTTATTGGTATTTATTTATATAGTATCTAAATGCAATATACCCTCAGTAGAAGCGTTGTATTACGTTACAGAGGCTTTTTCTATACTTTATATATATAGAACTCCTTTATTCGATGGATAGTGAAGTTTTTATCGCGCTTGTTGAAATGTGTGTTAAACTCGCTATGATAATGCCTAGTTCGTCAAGGAGGGGCAATCATTGTTGAATCTGGACGCGACGAGATTTTGATTGATGAGCTTTAAGACGTCTTAGTAACCAGAGGAAAGGATTCAATTGGCTAAGTCAAAGCCGTTTTACTAATGATGAACATTTTTTTTTCTGAAAATCCTTCTTTTTCATCTCTACTTATTCATGCAGTTCTCAGTTTCTTGGGGAAAAAAAATCACAGCAAACAGTTAGGGCGTGATACAAAATGCCAGAATCACCTTCCAGGTTTACGCAAGGAAAATATTGCCGTCACATGATTCAGTGACCCAGTGCCAGTTGTGACAATAGACCAGCCTATGCTGTATCACCAACGGAAGCTATAACAATGCCTACATAGGCATGTATAAATAATTTTAACCCGAACAGCACCATCACTGCTGGTTGTTACAAATGTTGATTAAAGAGAAAAATACAGTTTATCATTCGTTATTTCTGTCACAATTCTAGCAAATTTTTACTGTTTTTATAAAACCAAAAACCGAACAGTGATTTAATGCTGTGCTCTGTCACAATCACATTCAGGTGTCAGCACAAAAGATTAAAACGTGCTTATTTGTCATTTACTTTAGATTGTGCGTGTGTGTGTGTGTGTGTCTGTCTGTCTGTCTGTCAGTTTTTGCAGAACTGTCAGCTCATACGCCAACAATTTAAAAAGTTCTGTTTAGCAGCCAATTGTTTTCAAGGCACCGGTTAAGACCGCGCTGAAGAGAACATATATAACGTCCCCTTCCCCCATCCTTCTGTGACCTTATTGTGTTTGTGAGTCTGTGTGTGTGTGACTCTGTGTGTGTGTCCGGTATGTGTGCGGACAAAGCCTCGTCCCCTTAGCGATCTTAGTGCGGCACTGTGTCGTTCTGTTTAATGAATAAAAGCACTTATTAAAAGAAACAAAATTAAACCTTCCTAGTTTTAAACAATCGTTTTCAACACGCTGTGCATGAACTGAATTGATTTTAATCACAAGACTTGGGGAATGAAAGGTTCGTTTTTACTGATATCCATTATTTTGAGCACTTTATTTACAAAAATGTTCAACACACTAAAATATAACATTTCAATATCATTAGTGCTTAGTCTGTTTATGCATGAACGGTCTAACGGAGAAAAGGGGGAACGTAACAAATCGATCTGGGAGTCTGAACAAACACAAACAATGACATGCTCGGGCATTGTATATCTACAGTAAAATCAATCTGTTGTAAGAAATATGTTGAATTTCGTTCTTTTTAAATAGTTTCTGACATTTCAATTAAAACAAACCAGGAATATATCATTGATTAACAACATATTTTAGATTAGAGCTACAATTGGTCAGAATGAATCCTTACAAAAAACCACAAACACCAGCCACTTGTACAACTGCTTCAAACTATTTTTTTTTCCATTTAAACCGACTCACTAAAACGGGGGGGTCGTGGCGAGGGACCACGTAAGTCTGTCCAAATATTGTTGCATAAATTCTACAGATGTCCATACAAATATCTTACATGAAATCAATGATAAATAATAAATGGTATAAAATAGTTCTTTAAATAATAAATAGCTTAATCGAGATAACTGTCATAAAATATTGACATAAACTAATAAAT
The DNA here is from genome assembly GCA_026776945.1 of Isichthys henryi. Taxonomy (NCBI): domain Eukaryota; kingdom Metazoa; phylum Chordata; class Actinopteri; order Osteoglossiformes; family Mormyridae; genus Isichthys; species Isichthys henryi. The sequence goes on from JAODJX010000037.1 coordinate 9,900,769, forward strand.
TATGCTTTCTGAACTGAAACCAAATGCAGACAAAAACTTCGTTTTTTTCATTTTTTCTTTTACTTTTGTGAAAGAGCTAATCCGTGTTATAACGGGTCGCTAATACTCAACAGATCTACAGGACTTACCTTCAAGTAAAAGTTACAAAATTTTCAGTTCTTCAGTTTAGCATTGCACTTCAGAAAATAAAACAGATGACGATAAACAATCCGTCGATGGATCTTCGTTAGTGAAGAAAAAGAACCACTGCTGTTTTATATATAAAAACAACAGGCTAACAGCCATGGTAACGATAATAACAATAATAATACGGGCTAATACAGGTGACTGTTGAAGCGCAATTATATAAAGTACTTTAAACTACTGAGGTAATAAAATAGCGAGATCATCGCTTCAGCACACGGATGAACTCCATTACAGATGCGTTAGTTTAGGCGCGTCCTGAATCCTACCCTGAGAAGCATGGTGAGACGTAAGGTCTGTGTATGTGGGATGGGGGTCACAGGGTCCATGATGATGGCTGCCGGGAATCTGAGCGGCACAGCTGTAGTCCACGCTGGCGGATGAGGGATGAGGGAGATGGCCGAGGTTGAACATGGGGCCAGAAGCTGGCATTGAATCAACGAAATTCCCTCCAACGTACACGGGGCTGCCTTGTAAATTGGTGTTGGCAAAGCCACCGTTGCCTTGCATGGTGTGGTGTTCATACTCTGGGCCCGGGTACCTCTTCTGCTGCGGCATGCAGCCACCTAATGGTGCAGTGTATGCAGCCAAGCCGTACATGTTTTGCTGTGGTTTGGCGAAAGACGGAGGCGAGGGCGCGTCGTAGCTAATACTGTTTACGTTAGGGAGCTGAGCGGAATATCCGATGTGATTCGCACCACTTAACGGCGGACTCCTGTCCGGTGAATGGCCGATGGGCGAATGCATAACACCCTTGGCTTTTTGGTCCTTTTTGTACTTCATCCTTCTGTTCTGAAACCAGATCTTTATTTGCCGCTCTGTGAGATTCAATAGGTTAGCCATTTCCACTCTGCGGGGACGACAGAGATAACGGTTGAAATGGAATTCCTTTTCAAGTTCAACAAGTTGAGCACTGGTGTAGGCGGTGCGGACCCTCTTAGAGGCTGGTCCTGGTGGACTTTTGTCGTCACAGGTGTCGCCTGAAATAAGTAAGAAGACATGTAGTTGCGAATACAACTTATGCAATCGAACGCAATGCATAGCATGTCACTGGGCAACGTCTTCATTCTTCATTCTAATCAAAAAGATGTATTACTCAGTTCTACAACCGCTGACGACAAACCTAAGTATTACCACAAGGATTTCTTTAGCACAACCGCTCTAATTAAACTGATGTTATTCTGTATGTATTATTGCATATCTAAATAATGTATCACTTTCGATATTACATTTTTAAACTCACGAACTATTGAACGTAAATAATTGTGTGATCTTATATGTGACATATAAGGACTACAAAGTGGGGGGGGGGGGGGTTGATCATATTTAAGAAGTATCTGTGCTGTAGGTATACCTTAAGATTTGTGATTCTAGCCGAACATATAATTCGTTATCTCCCATTCCCTATCGCGATTATATGGCTCAAAGACTGCAGCACTAACTTAACCTGTGAATGAAAAACTGAAAAGGTTTTGAAATTAATTTTAGAATTAATTCTTTAATGATAACTCGTGATTTTGCTTTCACAGCTCCGACATCACTCTAATTTAAAGAACATTTCCGTCTCCCAGATGTCAGGGTCTGTATTTTTTTATAAGAAATAAAACCGTCAATGTAGCTGAATTGCAGATTGATTGTTTTTGTGTCATTGTCAGACAATTCAGATCAGAGTACATTTTTTTGTGAATAATCTTAACAAACTATCCGAGACTGTAAATATCTGATTATAATGTTTTTGACAGACCTAATTCTACCTATCCTCTAGATATGGGCACACAAGAATACACACATCCGAAGAACAGGATCCAATCCACAACAAACAGCCCACACAGATGTAGCAGCCCGTCCGTTGTAATACCTGCAGTACTGCAGCTGTTGCTGTTGCCTTTCTGCTTTGAGTTCTGCCTGGATTCCTTCATCCATGGGAATATTTGCTTTGTAATAACGGGAGTGGCAGTATTAGACGCCCCATTGGGGGATGTCTTCTTTTTCTGTGTTGAAGCGCTGCTGGGGTTCGGTGAGGAGGCAGGCAGAGGAGGTGCTTGCTGGTGCTCACCAATGTTTACTGGCTGGCTGTTGCCTTGGCTGTTACCAGTTCTCATGCAGCTGCCGTTTATGTCACCACTTTTATGATTTGGGGGTCGAATTGTTGATGTTTGTATTGTGCAGACTGGACCCTGAAAATCGTTTTCGATATTCGATGAGGGGTAAGGCTGGTGACTGGAACCATAGCTAAAGGAATCAGATTTGGGGTACGAGTAACCTCCAAAAAGTCCAGAATTATCATAGTAAGAGGTTTTCTGCATTATGGGATTCAAACCGAGCGGGCCAGTCTGCCCTAATCCAATGACATGAGTTTTGTTTTCGTTTTTATTGGTGCTTTTTGACCTGTCACGTGAAAGGAACCTCCCACTCCTTTCTGACCTGTAAAGATACAATGAGCACACGTTAAACGAGAAGTCACCACCGCTATACTAAAACACGTGCAGATTTAAGGGCGTAACATTAAAATAATAATAAGTGCTATTTTTACCCTGAATCGTTTTGGAAACGAATCTGGGATCGAGAGGCAGGGGAATTCAATCATAACGAACAACGTGGACCTTTAAGTATGTAGAATGTATTTCAGGGGCTTATTAGCTCATATATACCTACAATTTACTTCATATGCAATTGACGAAACTCGTTGTTTTTATCCACATTTCATGTGTTATTATGGCATGAGACAGCGATTATACAGTTTAAAGTCAATTTTGTTTCTTGCTCTTAAACAGCTTATGTACTCGGTAACTAATTACAAATATTCAATCATCGCATAAGTGTACCACTATCACTGATCATCATTGATTTTACCATGAGTCTTTGTTATTTATTGGTTATTCAGATCATAAGTTTGTATTAGGAAATTTAACTTGGAAATTTCTACAACATTATATTCCACTAGTCCATGTAATCAGTTAAGAAAGCATGAATTAGAGTAACATGTAGCCATGTATAATGATCAGTGTTTCGGGAAGTTCAGCAGAGAAATGTTTCCCTATTGGGCTTCCCAATAAAAGTTTTACCAACATATATATTCAATCCTCAAAACAATGTTGCAATAATAATACAACAATTTAAAATGAAAAGTGCGTTATTTTGTTGAAAGAACCGGAATCTGCAACTAACCAGTTTACGCAGTCGTCCAATTTAGGGAATTAATGAAAAAGACAACAATAACGACAACACCAACAATGCTTTATAACGTGATAATTACAAGTTTTTTTTTAGCTTATAACAACTTTAATGCTCGTTACTTCTTACTGTTTTTGCTGTGAAACTTTCCCGTGTTCTACCTTAAACAGCTTTTTATTTTCATTTGAAGATAAAATTCGAATAGACGAATACATTTTCTTTCGTAGCAATTTAATATCGCATTAAATAAAATTCGATGGTAGCTATATTGAAAAGAAACCTTTCCACTGCGTCACTTTAACCCAACTCGGCGACAAAATCACAAACATGACAGAAAAATTAAAGAAACTATGTTACTTTTCTCGCTGTTTCGTTAAAAATGCGAAATATTCAGATCCCGCAACCTTTCGCTTTCAAAGCTTTGGGTTACAAAGAGGAAGAATAAAAAGTTAAAAGTTAACTTTTGCCGTAAAGACACCCTTTGTGCAAAATCGATCAAAGAAAAAGGCCGCATCAGCATTGAGATCCACATATTATTCCTTTCACTTATGTGCCCCAGCATAACTAAGACAAACTCATAAGAGACAAGATAACTTTCAGGGCACGAAGTTGAAAAAGTATCACTACACCGGAATCGCATGTCATTGAGACGGCAGTAAGTGACCGCAAAGTGGTTACCAGCACGTTCGTCACTTCATAACATATTATAAATGCTATATTGGATAGCTGAAATATTCTGAAGTATTCCGAAACATTTAAAAAAATGTGTACTGGAATGCAAAATCATTCGATTTTTGACAACTGCCACCTATTTTTTATATTCAATCCAACATAGGCCTACATGTCATGTTCATCTACGGCGTTAAAACACGTTTCCTTTACCAATATGTCTGTTTCTGAACTTTACTTGAACTTTTTTTTTTTAAAGTGTAGCTTATAAATCATTTCGACAATGGTCAGCTGATTCTAGATTTGACTTCTCTAGCCCTGTGGCGGCGTTTGTCTAATTTCGCCAACGGCGAAATCATTTGAGATCTTCGGAAGAATATCCGTAATGCAGTCTCCAGCGCAATGCATTGTCTTAACATTGCTAAAGGCAAACGTTACAAAAACACGGCACTCCGGCCTCTGCTCGCGGTAATTATTGTCGAGATGAATGTGTATTCCGCGCTAATCTCAACATAAATGTTAAAGTAGAACTAGGACAGATGTTCTGGCACGAAAAATTACTCCTCAAGTATTACATCCCTTTCCTACCGCCCGATGAAAATAGCAGGGAAATGCCCACTGTAGTTCAAGCTTTAAATTAATTATTTAAAACAATATACCAAGATACATGAAACATACGAGTGGACAGCCAAATACCGTGGTTATTAAGATGCCCGAAAATCCGCGCACTGCATATCAATGCACCTGTCACTGTGGACTGTGGTAAAATTTATGACTGGCCATGTTATGGCAGTAAACGCCTCACCGAGGAATGAAAAGAAAAACACTTCTCGAGGGTTGCTACCTTCAGAAGTGCAAAGCAGTCTGAGCGTAGGAGGAAGACTCGAAAAGAAACCCCCTACTTCTTCCCTTGCAAGAATGGTGCACCAGTTTATATAAACCCAGCAAACGTCTTCCACAAACCATTGCCGAAACAAAATGTTGCCGCAAACGCCAAAGAGAAACATTGTCCGAAGGGCAGAAGAATGAAGAGTTACACATGTGACAAAAGGATTATCCGTCTTCAGGCAATTCTAGGAATGGTACTGATCGTAATTAATGCTTAAAAGACCACATTTGGCCACTGCGTTTCTTGCCATTGGACTTAATCATTTTAATATATGGATTGTATATACTTCCAAGTCCACTTTAGGGACATATTTGTTCGGCAGCGTGTTTGTTTTTGCGTTAGTCTGCTTTGGATTATTGTAGGCCTATCTTTAACAAAGCCTTTGTTAATTCTGTTTTATTACCATTTATTACTTAATTTACGGTAAAATACTTTTTCTTTGTCCAAATGACTAAATGTAACAAAGACAACAAATAATTCATAAAACATTTTTTGTTTATACGTACTTGTAAAAAGCATTTTTAAGAGCATTTGTTTTATAGGAGAATGACATTTATATTTATGATGTTAAATGCATTTAATTAATAAAAATACATACCGTTTCTTGTGCTGATTTGGGTTTTAATTTTTCCTTTATGCCTTTCTCATCGTGGACGCCCTGACCTGGGGAAAGAAAAACAATCCATTTATCAACCAAAGCATTCTTTGTTACTGTTGCACTTCTATCTACCATCACCCATTAAATATAATATCTCAACTTAATATGCCACTACTAACAAATTAGCCATTTCTTTCGATGATTACAACGTCAGCAACAGCAGGCCTAATAATAATAATAATAATAATAATAATAATAATAGCAATCGTTTTCAGTCTCAGATGAAAATAATAAATATTGAGTAGTAATTTGTGAATGAGAGGAAGTGAAAAAAAAATTACGTTCTAAAAATTTAGCTACGTAAATCTTGTTACTTCAGAAAGGTATTTTAGTGCGGTAATACAAAATTAAAGTCACTCGGAATCCGTTATGTCCAAACCGCACTGCACAGAATAACGGTACTCCGTGTGAGTGGTTACGGATGTAATTCAGGAAACATCTTAAATTACAGGAGTGTATTGTTGTCATGAATTTAACTTGAGCGCTTATTTCTGTGGTGGAAAGAAATGACTCAAGTGAATCCTCACAAAGGATATCTGGCCAGAAATATTTAGCAGTCATAAGCCTTTTGGCTGACCTTTGGCACGCTGAGTAATAACTCACAGATTAATGAACAACGAACGGAAGCCCTCCAAGTAAGTCACAGTGCATCTGATCACCCAACTTTTCACCAGTCGTCTTTCATGCCAAAACAAAGCTCGAAGATACGATACTTTATAACCACTATTCGGAAGAGCCATTTTATCTAAGTAACAACAAGAACGCAGGCTCGCGGTGAAAATGTGCGATCCTTGGCCTTTTTCGTTTTCGTTAACAGTACTTTAGTGGTCTTGGCTCCCTGGAGTTAATTTATTGCTATTATTTATTAATTAAGGCCGAATGACTTAACCACCTTACATCTAAAGAAGGCTGGTCCTGAGGAACGACACCGTCATGTTCAGTGTGTATTTAATGGGATTATTTATTGTAATTTCAATTGCTTTGCGTGGTTCTCTTTTCTGAGGCAACAATGTATCTCGCCCACGCATTGCTACGGTAAGTTGGTAGATATAATAACACAATAGGGTATTATTTGCATACTTACAAGAATGGTTTTCGTAATAGATGTGACTATTTCTTGTTACATTGTCGATTTGTTTTGCCTCTTTTTGACCACGGAGTCGATTTTATGAAATGGGAAGCTATTGTTTCAAAATCCATGATCGATTTACAGTGGATGTATACCTCCTCGCTAATACGGGGAAATAGCAAATACGGCAAAATGGGTCAACATAATTACGTAGACGGTATGCCTATTTTATAAGATATGTAGAAAATTGAACTTGTAGAGAATTTATAGGTAACTAACTAACTGTGAAGCCGTCTAGGTGAATGAAATAGAAAATCTCGGTAATTAGATTGTAGGCGCTCACTTGTCAGGACTTTAGCTTCCAGGCATGTTCCTGAGAAAAGGGCCGAAGTCGTCTTATTTTCAATGAAATTAAGTTCCTAGTTTTTCCCACTTTTAAAATACGTCGGATACACCTTTCCAAATTTTTGTGTAAAGTCAAGATCGATCATTTTTGTCGTTAAAACACCGAAATTGAAGGATGTCTCAGGATTAAGTATTAAATCAAATTACGAAATTGAAAATTTCTCGTTGTTCACCTAGAACGTGATAGCGAAAGAATCAAACCAAGCTTCTAGTGAAAAATAAAAGATACTAGTCGTTTGCTGTTATTTAAAGTGATGATTTAAAAATAGCATGAAAGGTTATAACAAGGAAGTATTTAAAAAGTATCACAGTGAATTTTCTTTAAATGCGTGTTCAAAATTATTATTTTACTTAAAAAACAGAGAAGAGAGAATTGTATGATTAGGCTATATAATAATCCATAATGTAGTACATATGTCAAAATCTGTTCTTGCAATGGTAAGATTCTATTCTTGCAATGATAAAAGTTCAGCTGTTTCCTTCTCAACTAATTCTTTAAATTTCGCTTACCATCTAAATTGTACATCAGACAAAAACCTCCAGTCAGAATATATACCTGACGTGCGTCTCATGAAGCACCTCGAAAACACAGAGAATAGTAAAAACGACGAAATGATAAAAAATGAAAAAAAAAGTATCCAAACACGCGTTTTCTAACAATTAGGCGAGAAGTAGCATTAATAAAGATTAACCTTTTCAATGGAACACATCACATTTATATTCCAGCATTATTTAAACCTACAGTTAAAGGTTGCGTTTTGCTATGCAATTGCTTACCTGTGCATCAATTTATCATAAACCCGAGGTTCTCACTATAAATTTCTTCACCTGCAGTCTCCAGAATATATCCTTCACCCTTTGTCTGCAGACAATACTGTCCTAAACCTGATCTTGCGGTTTTTCAGACATTTCCATATACCAATGCAGACAGTATTCCCGATAGAATGGAAAGAGACTCGCACCCAACCAATAAAGAGCGAATGCAGTTGATACCCTTATGCCACAATACTGCTAATCATTGACCAGGCACTGATTAAAAAACAAAATAATTTATCGTTCCAGATAAAATTATTGAAGTAAAGAAAAATCATGATTTTGCCAGTGTTTCAGAACCCCTTTACAATAACAAATAAAGGCACTGCCTTAAAATACTGGCATATTTGTCCACGTGATCTGGGTAGCGGATTGTTCTAATTGAGGATGGAACTTTAACATGCTTTTACCTCACAAATGGACTTTTTTTTAAAGAAGGCGCGTAACGTTCATGTGCCTGCGTATATATCTCCTAATAGCTTCTAATTTTTACGAACGCACAAAATCCGCATCTAAACTACGGAACTTTAAAGGTGCACCACAGACGGCGTAGTAGAATGCATCTATTGTTTCACTTTTGTGGGCTACAGTGATATTTTTCGAGACTGTTGGACAGCTTCTAATGTGACCGATGTAAAAATTCCTAACAGTTATTTACACTTAAATTTTTATTATTTGATTGTATTCATATAGTTTGCGCATTTTGCTGCAAAATAATGTCCCCATAGATAATTAAATTACCTCGAACTGTCACGTTTAGAGTACCATATCTGGAATTATATCATTTTTGCATAATGTGATTGATAAACCAAACATATAGGGATATTTTGACGTTGGTTTGAAATTGAAAGTAGAGACCGCAATCTCCCGCAGTAGTTTGTGAAAGAAATATTACTCCTAAATAAACAGAATGCTTTTCAATGAAATACATTTTTGCTTGAAATTTGTGTTGCAAAAAACATTTTTCAATAACAGCACGTTAGTATATCTTAACACTAAAAATCATTGAATTTTGAAGCGATTAGCCATTATATTTCGGACTAAAGAAAACTGTGGAGTTATTAGACATTTAGCTAGTCCGTTTGAAACACTGTCAAAACCGTCAACCCCCCTTACGACATTTATCAAAAATATTGCAAATACGTCGGTTTCATGGTTTTTAAGATTTGCATTTACAAAGCAATTGAGCTCTTTTAGAACTATATATGTCATCGCAATGATACCCATAGAAAAGAAATAACCGGGTCTGAGAAGATAAAATGTTACTGTATTCTGCATGAAATAACGTAGCGCATGCAATAGCTTTCTGTCAATGACCATTTGCCGAATCATAAAGTTAAAATATTTTTTCTTCATTGATGGCTTGTTCCGTTTATGTTTTTGTTGTAATAATGCAGAATGCTTTCAAATGGTAATTTGCTACTCTTGACACCCACAGGAAGATGGAAACCGAAAACCGAAAAAGATAGTGATAATTTTTCCTAACGGTGGGAACCTGGCGGAGCGAAGACCTGTCCAGAGGAAAGGATGCAAGACCTCTACCTTCGCAGCATATGTTCATGGGGCAATAAAACTGAAAGATTTACAGTCCGTGCCCGGCCCCCAGCAGCCTAGCACCCTTTCAGGATTTACTGGAAATGATTTACAACGGCACAGACACTGTCACCCTGCTCAAAGCGCTCCCATTTTCCCCCTGAATGAAAATTGCAATCGCTGTAATATCACCAACATTTCCCAAGACTATCTGAATATGAGCAAACAAATACAGCAAATAAATACTTCAATAGATTGTGATTCAATATATTTTAAAAAACAAATCGATTGATATAACCGAATTAGATTTTTCGGATTTTCGTATCCATCATCAGTGCAGTGCATTTAACATTAAGAAATTGCAACCTTTGTTTTATTCCGCTTTGTTTGCGATTTTTCTTGACTTCCCAGCAAAATGAATATTAATGTATCCATCTTCCTGGAGATATCAAATAGTATCTTATATGATCACATGCATGTAAATATATTTAACAAGGTGAATATATACGAATGAGCTCATGACGGCAAGGCACCTTTTCTAAAGGATCCTGCAATAAATCAAACTGAGGCCCTTGCACGAATCCACTAAGAACAAGCAACGTCTGACCAATTATACTACACAGATTTCAAAGCCACGTTATAAAAATAGAACCACGTTTAATTAACTGAAGAATATGTGGACATAGAATTGTACAAATCTTGACATGAGATTTCAATGAAAGCAAAATAAATGTTACAATCCCAAACATTGTTTGTTGTTAATTTACCTCTGCTTTATTCTGTAAAGAAGAGGGCTTCCGCAGCGAGAGGTCAGCATATAGCAGCCCATTACAACTTCAGGCTGTCTAAAGGTAGCCCCGGTGCAAGTACCAAAGGGTGCTATTTATCAAATAAGTGACGGATAAGTTCATTTACCCTTTTGCTAAAAATGAAACTTAAATGTTTACCTACCAAGCTTCCATTTGCTCAGATCCTAAACAAATGTTCTGGCTACAGTAGCGTTGAATACCGGACCGTTTGTATATTATTTTCTTGGGATCTCTTCAGTTTTCAAGTCTGATAGAGTCCTCGCGATTAATGACGACGCCGTGTTTCTAGGGGACGTGCTGCATTAATTATTTAGACAATCACGTGGTCAAATAAAAAAAGAAACAGAAAGAGCCTTACAGTCCCCCTGTTATATCTTCGGATGCAGGCAGCGCAGTTTATTATGCCTTAAGGAGCGGTCTTGCAAGGCAGAGACAGTTTCTGCGAACAGCTGAATATCAAACATGGCCGTTTGCGAACCGTGGTGAGCGTAGCGGCGGTATGTTTGGAGCAGTGTCATTGTTGCAAGTGGCTCTGCCCATGGTTTTCATTTTTTTTGCGTCTCTACCAGAAGGCGAATAGAGAAAACACGCTGTGGACCAATCTTATGCAATAGATTGGTTTTGTACCCTCTTGTTATACAGTCCAACAGATCATTTTTATTCTACATCTTTAACGCCGTTTTCAAGTGACTGTTATTCTTGATCTTACTGAAGCAAGCCCACTGAATACAAAAACAGACCCCTCTGTACTTTAACAGTATAAAACCAGACTAATTTATTTAGATGAAAGACACCCACTTTTATTATTATGTTGTTATTTAGAAGTAGCCTACTATAAATAAGACAAAAGTAATATTGAACTGAAAAATAACTTGAGGTTAAAGTGAGATTTCCATACGCCATTAGGTATATGGTTGCATTGTATATAATTCAATATTAGTACATCAACAGTAGCTGATATTTGGAATTGTGTTTCATATCAGCGTGACCTTACAGGAGTGACATTGCATGTCATGTCCGTTTGTTTGGGCATTGTGAGCCGCGCGTGCGCGCGCGCGCGCGTTCACAATCATTTCGGTGCTGAAATGAGATACAATGTCTGAAAGAGCTAATGCCGTGATATTTTTGTGGGAAGATGCAGTGGACTATAAATGAAAGTTTCCTTTTCGTTTATTATAAGGTTTTGATGCTGAGGGGGAAATATTGTTTTGCAATACGCAGATTTTTAATTATACAGAGCGCATATCCTTAATAAATAAGTTAAAAGGAATATGTCGATGCTTTAGATGTCTTCATAGATTTGCTTTAATGCTTCAAAAGAATCTTGCTATTAGACTTTGCTACGCAACCAGATATTTTGTACGAACCAAACAAAACGTAAACGACCTTAAATAGATGCAATGGCCATGTTGTATTTTACATGCCGAGTAAAACCAATGACCTCATTGTTAGAATTAAAAGAGTAATGTATTCAAATTTTTAAAAGCTACATTAAAAGATATTGCAGTAAGACCGCATATCTATCATAAATAAGTGAAATGTGGCAGAATCGCATTCGGGATTTTTATCAGGCGAAGACCTGGATATTCTGCCTTCTTTGTCTGTATTGTCATACCCCGCAGTAAATTGATATCAAAACTAAACACAGGTGTCCAAAGCATTTCCCCACGAGCTAACCTAACCAAAACCCACAATGAGACCTAAATGTTCACAACGTCTACATATAGTACGTGAAATATTACAAATGAGACATTTAAAATATATTCCTGGAGGTCATTTTTTTGTAAACCGTATCCTTAATTCAGCAACTGCTTATGGAACTATTCTCTTCCGCGCAGTCTACGGCAGTGGTGCTGAAAAGTAAATAAATCAGAACCGAGATCTTTCAAATGATTTTATTTGAACAAAAACTATATAAAATTATATAACGCTAATGTTTAATTTTTAAAGTATAACAATATTGTTATTTAAGTACACAATAGTCAAGTATAAAATAAAGTTGCTAAAAATGAATGCAAACCCTGTCTGTGGTGGAAAAGACTTCAGGTCCAACGGGTCAAGGGTTTAGAGGTCAGTCCTCGCGGCTGAAATACGGGTAATCTAATAGAACTGTGTCCTCTGGGTGAACCGACGGTTGAAGCTTCATCGAACTTCAGTAAAAAATGTTTTTTGTTTTGTTTCTGGTTTTCATTTTTTTGTGAGTAACGGCGTCAAATATATGATCATTATTTGTTTGTCCGTATTTGTCTATTTATTTACTGTCCAAGCACAAGGATTTCAAGAATTTCAACATACTTATTAACAGAACGTGAAAGACATCTCGCTCTGGCTCCAGAAGGCGCAAATGGATGGGTTAAGGACAAAGTAATGATGTTCCTACAAACGTGTTCATATACACAACGTAACACTTTTACCTAAGCGTAAAATCAAATGATTTTGCCAAGGTAATGTTGCAGATTTACGTGGAAGATATGTAAATGTTTATTTTAAATTAAACTTAAGTGAATACGCCGATCCGACAATATACATTTTGAAATTTACTAGCAGAAAATAATTTCTTTACGTGGAAGACTTGCAAGATGGGGCATCTCAGGAGCCTTGATGCGTCCTGTATAGTTGATTTTACACGAACATTTTTAATGAGTTAATATTATATAAGTAAGTATAAAACACAAGGATTTATTTATACAGTATTTTCAAAAATATAGGTCAAGGTAGGATGACTTATTTAGTATCTTTAAATAACATATGGTGAACAGGACAGAGAATCTTAAAATGCAAGGTGTTTACAAACATGTCAGGGCAGGATTTATAACTGAGTTATTCAGTCGAGTATTCTGTTCGACACTAGGACAATTGTGTCCTGATTGTGCGCCGAATAGTCTCTGACGGTTTTATTGCATATAGTTCAGTTTTCTTTTTGTTTTTTTTTTTTTAAATCAGTGTACTTTTTCAGAGGAAACTTTAAGGAGCAAAAATCACGCACACACAGCCACGTTCGTCTATTTCGGTTGTTTTCAAACTCAATTCAAAATTCAAGAAACTAATAAATCAACGCTACAGCAAACCGTAGATTTTGTAGTTGTGGCTACTTTTATTATTTAAAATTATATCCATCCAGTCATCTTAAAAAAGTTTAATTACTTTTTTTTCACATAACACTAGCAATTTCATATGCACAAAGCTTCACATATATTTCTGCTTTCATTTAAATAAACATAAATTCACCGACCGTTTTCTGAGACGTGCTGTAAAGCACACAAAAGACTTGGCATTTCAGTAAAATACACATAGGATATTAGAATGAGCAATTTTACAACAGTAAAGTACTAGATTTTTAAGAAGAATTTTAAAAAATCGGCATCGTATTTTTCTAATGATCTACTGTACCTCGTTGAAGCAACTGACGATGCTCTGTATCTTCTGTGCCAATTAAGAGTTACAATGGTCGCCTTCATAGGAATTCAGTACAAAGTCCACACACGCGCCTGGAGACATGTTTGCTTCTGTTTTACTTTAAATGACAACGACCAGAAATGTCATGTATGGAAACCATGCAGAGTCAGATGTAATACTGTCTGTTATATACAGTTCATTGTGCACTTGAAGAGTAAAAGCTCTCCCTCCTCCTTCTGATTTTTTTTTTATAAAGTTGTAATATCAGTCTGGTTGTCCTTTTGAACACTTTGCAAATGCTGACTGGATGCCGACGATGATCTGCCTTTCGTGTTTGGGAGTTTGTGATCTTTTTTCCATTTCATTCTTCTGTTCTGAAACCAGATTTTGATCTGACGCTCGGAGAGACAGAGCGTGTGGGCGATCTCAATACGACGCCGCCTAGTAAGATACCTGTTAAAATGAAATTCCTTTTCAAGTTCCAAAACCTGCTGTCTTGTATACGCTGTCCGGGACCGTTTTGGCTCTGGTCCTGTGTAATCCGGATTCACTGAAAGAAATAAATACTAATGTGAGAAAACTAAGCAACACTGTTTACAAAGTATCTGCCTCTCTCAGGGGAAATTTCGTACTTAACTTTTTAATGAAATAAAACTGAACAAAACAGACGTTAAACTCTTACAATATGTCTCCAATCAAAAGTAAACACGATTCAGAGGAAATCGTAAATACAGCAGGGTTTGGTGGAAGCAGTGAAGTAGCCTACTCAGTAACTCTGTGAGTCGGCCACATAGCTAGCGGCCTATTTCCTAAGCAATAAAAATTTATGACTGGTGTAATTGGCGGCCCCTTGAAAAGAGCCCATAAATATTTCACAGAAGGATTCGTAGGGTGGAAAGAGAACTGGAACACAACTTGCACAAAAGGATATGGAGAGAGATGGGAGACTGTCAATCTTACCCGTTGTAACGTGGACTTTCTTCATCCATGGGTAAACTATTGCTGGTTGCTTGGCTTGTATCCCGTTTTGGTTCTTTGTGTTTTGTTGCTGCCCGCAGGTCCGCGGACCGGACATTTGGACCGAAGGGCATTGCTCGGTCTGAGCGGTGAATGGACTAGGAAGACTGTCTTGCTCCTGTACATGACCTCGCGGCTGCACTGTGGAACCCTGCACCGTGTTACAGCTGAAAGCCTGCTCGCTGTAGTTTGACCGTGAATAGATCCCTGGGTGCTGGAAATCTGTGTCCTGCGCTGGATTGTAATACCCTGTGCCTTGATCAGGTATATAGCTGTTCTGCGAATATTCCTCACAAGGAGGAAATTTGGGCTCCACATACTTGGAGTTCACCATATACGAACTCATGGCCATTAATTTCTGAAGGTAGAAAATACTAATTTTTCTCGAGTTGTCTTTTTTCTCTCTCCATAAAGCCCTCCTACTTGCTGTCAACTGAATAAAGTTAGGTAGCCACGTGACCTGATCAGCCAATCGTAGTAAAGGGAGTATATTATAGAGTAAGTGCACACCTAGCTGCAATTTCTACAAACTTTACTATATACTTAAGTTATACGAGATAAAATTATGCATTAACCTACACCTATATTTCTGATATTAATAGTACTATATATCAAGCCAATGGCGAGATAAAAGTGCATAATATCAAAGGTAACTGTGACGGTTAGTTAACAATTTCTATTCTTCCTTAATTAAATAATGAGCTCCATAGAGACAAATATTACTTTGGGTTAGATACTTTTTAGTTACATTTTAACGGCTGCGAGTTAGAATAAACCGGTATTGAGGGAGAAACGCTTGACGAAAAAAAAACAAAAACAAACAAAAGATAGAAAACGTCCCGTGGCACAAAAAGAGGTGAATAAAGCCTCGAGACAATTGATGGAGATCGTCTTTGTGGAAAAGGGGTCATCCAAAAGTTACGAGGATCTCATCGTTTCATCTGATCTGCTCCTCTGAAAGCAATCTAAAGAGCTTGATGACTGGTAAAGCGAACCAATAGGAAAATATTAAATATAATAATTTACGCATGACAGAAACAATAAAAATTCAATACTGAGGTTTTGCTGCTTTTGTCTGCTGCCTATTATCATGTTTATCAATATATATATAATTTAATCTGTTGCATGCTGCAAATCTTGTGTTGAATATAGTTTATTCATTAACTTTTTTAAAATAATACTCTTAGAATTTATATATGGTTGGGTGAAGGCAACAGTTAGAAGGCAAACACATAGATTACAAATATTATGGTGATTTTTTAAATGTAATACAGCTAATGACTTAATTTGTCTAATAATTAAATCAAACAAATTCGAATGTCTAATGCATGCATTAGAAGCGTCTTGCAAAAAATGTTCTTCATCCATATCCTACAGAATATTTAATGCTACTATTCAAATGCTTATTTTCGAACAAAATGCACAAACAAAATCGAAGTTCTTGCATCGACCATATACTCCCCTAGAATCGAATCTGTGACCGTGATGTCTCACACAAATTCGGTTCTACAGGGTATATATAGACGACGGATTATAAAGCTCAGATGACAGAAAGGGGTGGGAAAATAGCCAGTTATGTGATTGTTTCGAGTTCATATGAACATAGGTATTCTGAGTGGAAATAAACGATTGCATCGGTAGGATCTATGTAGATAAAGCAATAAAAATTAAAGTAATTCGTAAATAATATTTAAAAACTTATGTGCGGTCAAAAACATACGTACTAAATAAATTGGCACCATGCATTACAATATAGTAACATTTATATAAGAAAAATTCCTCCATGCTATGTGGGACAAGCAATCAAGTTATCACAATAAATATATTTTAATAAACCGATATTTTATATGGTCGCATCCTAAAACATATGACTAAGAAAATGTCCAAAGTTCAATAATTACTCACGACTTCTTGAAAATAAAGTTACGGGCCATGCGCTCGACACACTGTCCAAAGCTCGAATAAGGAGTGGACGCATATAAGGCAAAGGCTAAAGGCCACGAGGTCAAACAAAATCATTTACTAATATATCACAAAGTTTCATTATTTTTTCGCTGCCGACAGCTCTAGCCAGGAGTACAAAAGTTCACGAATTCTTCATGACCCATCTGATAACTAGGTTGTCTGGTAGAATCAGTGCATCCAAAGGCCTTCAGAAAATGCAGGAGTACTTTCTACGCCTGAGGAACCGTATTTCGTTAATTATATTAGATACAAAATAATTAGTTTTTGGCTTTAGTTACTGTACTAAGCAGACGCATAATTTGGATGTTGAGTTATACCTTTAAAAATCAAGTAACGCTGTACTAATGTATTTCAATGCATTTTGGTTTATTTTCTTTGTACTTAATAGCATAAAAATAGTTATTGAACGTCTGGAATCATTTTATTAATAAGTTACAATCAAATCTTATTATTTGTATGAATCACGCCAGAATTACATATTAACTATTTTAAGTAAATAATTTAAAAGGTATGCTATTTGTGTTATGTTTTGCGACATACATCATTTCATTGCATTGTTTTATTGTGACGAAAATATTCTTTCTACGTCTAAAGAAGCACCCCAGTTGGATAGGTCGCATTTTCATATTTGTTAGACAGCGTGACCTGCGTTTCACCTTGCTGTGCGACTTCTTCAGACGGGTCAAAGCCGAGTTACTGGTCAACAGAAGTGTTAATAATTCACATCTGTTTTAAAACATTCAGTAAATATTAAACTGGTAACATTTGATTTTGTTCATAAACCATCACTTTCCTCGTTGTTGTTGCTGGTTTTGTGTTTAATTCGATTGCTGTAATATAAAAAGGTTTTAAAAGACGTTGCCTGGATCGTTTCAATCTTGTAACGCAAATTTTATGAGCAGATCGTTTACAATACCTACAGAAATCGCACGATGTGCGTATTTTGTTGTGATATTGTTTCTCGTTTTTAGAAATTAAAAACTGTTAAGACAAGCAATGCGAAATCATATAATCAGAATTTTTCTTAGGCCTGTAGCAAATGAATATTTAAAAATGAAGTATATACGATAAAACAACAGTCACTGCCATTTGCAACAATAACAACATAATAATTACAAAGCGGTCTCAATAAACATTTCAATTCATTAATAAAACCGAAGATACTTGAACCTATACACGAATATAAGGGGGGGGGGGGTAAATAAAAGCGACATGTGCAGTTTATAT
>JAODJX010000037.1:9918585-9956317 GCA_026776945.1 Isichthys henryi
CACCACCCCCCCCCCACCCGCCCCCCCCCCCCCCCCCCCCCGCGGGGGCGCGCCAAATAAAAGCGACATGTGCAGTTTATATATTTCTTGCAAGTAGGCCTGTGTGTTCCTTATGCTAATTAATGTACAAATTGGTGTTCACACTACGATGTTTATACCAATATACTCGCGCATTTCTCTGCGTTTGCCGCTTCTTACTCCACGCGCCCGTGAATGCTATTGGCTGAACTCACGGTACGGCTAAAAAACAGTACGTATGTTGCCTTTTTTAAAAAAATTAAAACTACTGTGATTGGAAGCACCCAGTAAAATTAGAATAACAAGAGCAGCAATCGTCTGGAAGCATAAGAGAAATATTTGTAAGGAGATTAATACCATGCTGTGGCCTGGGGGGCGCTGTGCAGAATAATAAAAAAAGTTAGAGAGCCAAAGAGGCCTACATACTCATTACCTGTAAATTAAACAATTATCGTTGGCCACCTCCAGACCAATACAAAAATATGAGGTAATGTCGGTTATTTAGTCATTCAACCAACGCAATGTCGCCTCATTGATATTTTACCGTCCGTCCCGTCCCCCTCCCCCCCCCATTCTCTGTAGGGACAACTAACAGCTAACAACAGGTCGAAAAGAACCTTAGTCCACCTACATCCGTACTTTTGCTTTGTCACACAGCATGTTACTAATGAAAAAAAATAGCTTATTACATTGAATCGTATCGAATCAAAGCACTGCCACTTGAAAACCTTGTTGATTTAAAACACAAGAACAAAATATATGCGCTGGTATTCCAATTTACGTTTTCTCGTAATACGTACGTACCTTTAAATACACCCGTTTTGTTTGCGCCCTTACGTATGAACTATTGCCTGTTGTCGTTTATATATTCAATAGAACACTATCTAATTACCCTTATATCATTACGTTTCACTATATAATCAAATCCCATTCGCAAACGTAAAAAAACCGAAGTCTGAATGCACAGAAGAGATCTACAAATAGTGTTATACCAAGCACGTATTTTTACACAAAATCCCGAAAAATATAAACGTAAAGCTTACTTTGAGGACGAATGAAGACAAGGTCCCAGTAAGCACAGGCGCCCATTATTCGAGATAGGTTAATCCTTGCTTCCACCTATTCAAAGATCGCTCTGCAATTCCAAACCATCTGCACTTCCTTGCTAATATACAATGTGAATTATATTTTGGCTTGTCAACTCCCTGGCCATAAAACAAAGTTTAATGGAATCACGTGCTCCCCCATAGCCATTCATGACACCGCTGTGGTACCATAAATAACCCTCAAAGTTGCACTTATTCAATAACGGCGGTTACACTGACGTCACTAGAAAATACTAGCGATACGTGATTATTATACGTTTAATGGTCTTCCGATTATTTCAGAAAAAAATATGTTAATAAAATTAGATAAACATAAGCCACTGTCATTATAATTCTAAATTTAGATACATTTTGCAACGCTATTTTTTCATTTTGTCTCTTCATTATCGTGGTTTTTTTTATCATTGACTGTAATCAAGTTATTTTTAAACTGAAATAATATGTAACAAAACGAAAAAACGCGTAAAACCTTGTAGTGTTTTAGTGCCCAATGATTTTTTTTAAATAAATCAATATGACGTCTGTGAGAGTTTTTCTCTGAACAGCTTCATTCCGGAAATCTGAGGCAATAAAGCAATAGAATGGCCTAGGTGGAGAACATTTGATCTGATCCACACACACAGGGCAGTGGATCAGACACCACATTTAGTTTATAACCACCTTTTAATCTTTAAAACACTTAGTGCAATTATCCTGGACCTGAAGAATTCATATACGTGATTGTTTTATGAACGCAAAATATCACGCCATTCTCAAGTAACCGACATATATTTCGATCTCAACGGAATTTTCAAATACCTTTTAAATATTTCACATTTAAAGATGTTGAGATACTTCGATCTAAGTTAAAATCTACACAACACCAATGGATATTAATATTATTGTAATGTACAGTTGCTAAGTATCGGTGTTTTTGCACAATTCATGCGTCACATATCTGAAGCAAAGCAGCTGTTATCCTCAGTTGCGGCCTGCGACACTAATAATTATCAGCTTTACAGTTGTGTAATATAATCATTCTGAAACTTCAGCCTGCCTGAAACACAGCCTACTTTTTTCCTTAGTTTTAACTTCAAAGCGACAGAATTTTGAAAGAGATGTTGCCAGCTCCCGTTCACACTTCGCTAATGTAAAGTAGAAAATCATGAACTCCCCACCCAGACAAAAGAGAGGACATATTATGGATCACGTGATTCGACGAATCCATAGTAACTCTTTTTTTTTTTTCATGACGTCTGAGATGAAAGATGCGGAGATAATAAAAGAAACAACCTGACTGTTGGACAACAGCGTCCTCTGCTGGACAAGCGAGGATCTTCAGTTCAGAATTGCGTCTGGAAATTGGCGTTAGATTGCTGCTTCTAATGTTTGGCTTCGCACAACGCGGATTTTGATGGCGGAAGAACAAAAAAACTAAGTATCTTTCACAAAAGCTATACTATCTTCATATAATATTGAGCAATATATGGTAAAATTAATAGAGACAACGTGTGGAAAACAATAACACATTTCTCAGATTAACAAACAATCAAACAAACAAATTCCGTAAGCAATCATAGGAAAGGAAAAATGTGAAAACTGAACATGTCAGACGATACTGACAATAGTAAAACATACACATATGTTAGGAAATTGTTAACTTTTAGAGCATCGTTCAGTTTAGGTAAATGATGCATCACTGTGTGGAAAAGTGATGTCGCACCAGCGCATTATTAATTACTTATTAGCTCTATATCTACTAGACGTGTTGTTCTTTGCGCCACTGCAGAATCCTTGTAACTAAAAATTATAAACTCGATGGCCTCCGCAAGTTACCAATTATATATTACGTCCCTGGAATATTTTGTCAGATTTAAAGACAATCGAATATGCTGTTGCATCATAGCAGTAGTCAACAACCTATATTATAAACTGGTTTTCTAATGATCATTGCAATGGAATGAATATAATGCTGGATATATTTAGCAAGTTTTTAAATATTGTTGTAAATCGTGTCGTCCGCAGTGCATACGGTGCGCTGCATTTCATTTCCTATGACCTATAATTGCCTGGCATCACCCAAAATATCCCAACTTCACAACAGATGGACGTGTCATTACTTCGGACGAGCAAAGCAAAACGCGAGATATGTGTTAATGTCCGTCATCTACGGCTTCAGGCCTCGCCGTGCTCTCCTGCGCGCGCTCTCCTGCCGCATTGCAGTAAAGCTGTAAATAGTTTAGCAGCTGCCTGCCAAGGAGTGAAATACTGTCTTTGTTCCCCAGCCCTCGGCTTTGGGCCGCTGAAAACAACTCTTGGTGTTGCAGCTATCTTAATGTTAAAATGTTTATATTATACATCTAAATATATATAAAACATCATTACAGAGTCAAAGATTTTTTTAGAAATTGCATTGCTTCCATTTTCAAATAAATAAAAATATATTTTTTTTGCAAGCAAAAGGAATAAAGAGCAAATAACCAGAAAAAGCATGATAACATGTTTAAATATATAAAGTATAAGTATAATTATATTATTGATAGTATTGCAGAGAAATTGTGATTCTCTTGATGTATAGGTAGTATTATCTGACATAAACAATGAATCACGACTGATGTCTTTATACATCTATATATATAAAGTAGATATGTATATGTGTATATATGTGTACTTATTTCTTCATTTATATTATACATATAATCCAAAAGCTACACTTCTTCTTCCTAACGAACACACTAAATGTTTTAATGTATCCACTATGATGTCTATCTCCGAGAAGAAATACATAACCGTGATAGTTTCTGAAAGAACAAAAACATGTGCGAGAACATAAACCGCTTTAATCTAATTATGGGCTTCAAATGAACGAATTGGAAATGTATCAATCTTGTCTTATTTTGCGTTTGTTATTATTTTTTTGTATTGGTATTATTTATAGAAGAATTCACAAATTGTCAGTGTATAAGGAATTTATCTTCAAATATCAAAGCTGTTAGCGATGAGATTATTCCATTTTCAGCTGTAAGACAGAAAACCATCAACAGTCATTGTATATAGGTCTGTTATTACGCTATGCTTCGATACAGCACAACAATTGTCCATTATCAATGGGATAACAACACAAACATTTTAATCAATGACATCTTGACTTGAATATTTTGACACATTGTGATCACTCACACATATGATTTTGCCCAGTATTCTGAGGAATAAAATCGTTATAGTTAATAAATATATATCGAGAAAATTAATCGCTAAGAGATTAAATGTAGCAACTTGTGATGAAAATGATACTTAACTTTCAGTTGGGTTCATTTATTTAAGACGGAATCGTCTTTCATGATCCAAAATACGTTCTCAACTGAGGAGAAGACTGACAACTGAAAAATGATCAGGTAAAGCGTTCACTTACCAACAAACGTTGATTGATACTGGTAATCCATTTGTTTCATCGTTTCTGCGTCTTACCAGATATTGTAAAAGGCGTATACAGTTTACAGTTTACAGTAAGAGGGCAGAAACAGGAATGCTATTCGTTCTGGTAAAGAACATAACTAAAATACGCGGGGTTCGACTTTTGTCTCTGACAGACAGGGAAACAACATCAAAGCTCTGAAACCCTGAACTGGACTGTTGACTTCACACTTCCATACTACTTATGGCAAAACACTAGTCATGAGAAAGAAGGCAGAAAGGACGAGGTTCAGACGCTTTAACGGTGGAATGCGGTGTAAAAATCGCTTGGGAAATAAGGAAAAGGGCCATGAAGACGTTAGCCTCTCGCACATGACCAGTGGCATCCAATGACAGGCGATAGTGGCTCGTAAAAAGGTCCATTACGAAGTTGTAAATTGTCTTCTAACAAAAAGGAATTTAGACTGCTGCAGTTGCTTTCTTTTTTTCCGCATAATGACGGAAGATATTCGCTTTTTGAAGAAAATTTTAGTACATAATATTAAAAAACGAAACCGATAACTACATGTAAAAAAAATATGCTATTATGTTTTCACACAAGTAAGAAGCCTATATAAAAACTGTTACATAAAATAACTGTAGAACAATAATTCAAATAATGCATTTCAGAAAAATGAAATGTAATGAAGGAAAAAAACACAGAACGTAACCTATTCCATTACATTTTTAAAATACTCTCGACTTAGGAAATTATTTCGGTTGTACAACGTGCTCAAGATATCGACTAATGCCTGCAATTTGATTTAGAATATTCTTTACATTTAGAAAAAAAAAATGTCGAAGACGGACATCGAAATTTTTGTGATATTCCAGGAGAAAAAGGATTCATTTAGATTGGTGTCCTGCACACTGTTGGTATGATGTTGAAAAAATAATACATATCCTTATGTTAGCATACGAAACTCTTTTAAAGCTTGATATCATTCATTTGTTCATTAATTATCCTGTTGTATTACCAGAAATTTGTTCAAAACATATGCACGACATATAGGCCCAACCAAATAAATTATATATTTAAATTATGTGTGTGTGTGTATGTCTGTGTATATAAAAATTTGTTTCCGCTTTTCTTGCTACACAGATATACACACACATATGCATATATGTATATATGTGTGTGTGTGTGCGTGTGCCTGTGTGTGTGTGTTTCTATATATATAGCTTTATAGTAAAAATTGGGATTTGCGGGTACTTAAGAGATTTGCCTTGGAACTGATCTTTGTCGCACCAATAACAAAGAAATTCCCGAGGTCCGTCCTCTTTAATATTAGGATTAGAGTCTGTAACTCTTATAGGCGAATTTAAGCAGTTTTATTGCAACCAACTCCAAGTGATATATCTAAGCGAAAATTCCATTTTAAGCCTGTTCATATGTGGCCATCTGACTCTGGGGATTTTTGTCACCCAGCGGCCTGTCTGTGCTTGTTTTATATCAGTAAGTTCAGCAAATGTGGGATTTCGCTGCACGTGCAATGAATCCCAGAGATAAAAGACAAAGTTACGCATAAAGCGAATTTTGATTTAATTTCCTTTTTTTTTTTAGATTTTTCAATAGAATAATACAAATATCAGATAAGAGAAGTTTATATTGGAGATATTTTTGTTGTGGGGCAAAACCATCCGTGCGTGCGTCTGTGAGAGTAAACGGCCATGAATGACGTCCCACACATTCCTTGAAATTAACCATAAAACCATAAGGGAAGAAATAACCGAGGTGACGACGAAGGCATTTTGAAAAGATTAGCCTGTGACTGAAAAATAATCGCTAAACGCCGCGTGGACTTTGGGGATATGAACAAAAAACGATACGTGGGGAAAAAAACAGCTACAGCTTAACGAATATGCTGAATATGACTAGATTTTATCCGCAGAAGCAATGGCCTCGTAAATAGAAATAGTTAAAAATGTTTAATGTCGTATAGTAAGTGCTCTTATTTCTTCTTCTTCTTCTTCTTCTTACTATTATTATTATTATTATTATTATTATTATTATTATTATTAGTAGTAGTAGTTTTAGTAGTAGTAGTATGGAATACATTCTAATAATAATGACAATAACAATCTATGCCAGACACCTATCAAATACATACATAGAAAATCCTAAGAATACTCCTGTTTTTGTTATTATGATGTTTTTTTTATTCCGATATTTCATCAAATAATTTTCGATGTTTGCATTTTTGCGTTTGCGGTGGAACAATATATTGAAATGTCATAGTAATCTGAAAAACAAAAATACAAAAATGCAAGTATACTTTAATTGTTCGAGATGAATGGTTCAAAAGCTAAAAAATTAAATTACTGATGTTTACGGTAGATCTACCTAAGTCGATATCCGATGATATAGGCTACTGCTGCCAGTGTCTCGAAAAACCGCGGCTACCGAAACTTACGTCACATCTCTATACATGTGTTGGTTTTTAGTTGGAATTAAAATCTGCCAGGCAAACAATCAATTCGAGCGAAAAACAGGCAACAGAATCAAACAAACCCAACAACAGAAGGAGAAATACTAAAAACACGCAGAAGTTCTTCAGTAGAACAACAGTGCCCTCTAGTGGCTACATGATTAATTACTATTGAACCGCTCAACTTCAATGGAACCAGTCCGGATATCCAGTTTTCTCCCAGACCAGTGTAACTATCTTAATATATAAAATCAGAACATAAATATTTATATTTTAACAATTTTTGAGTTAGATATTAGATTTTATATCTGTTTCCTAATGTAGGTATGCATTTTCAAATAAAATATTTAAATTTAACCTTGAAGAACTTTTCGTTTCTAAGAATGTAAGATTTTTTTTTTCTCTTACAAAAATGGATGCTAAAACATATTAGCATTTTTTACGGAGAAGTGCATTATACAATTTAAGATGAGAATGGAAGGCATGTTAGCTGAGGTATAATAAAACGAAATAAAACGATTTTGATCGTTTCAGTTCTGAAGGAATCGAAAGGTCGGGATGCATAAATGCGAATTCCTGTGTATTTCGGGAACTGATTCCCTCTTCGAAGTACGAACAGATAATTTATCGACCAGACACCCAGTAACAAAAGTGTCTACATTTTAGCTTGTCACCCACAGACAAAACACCCAAATAAAATAGTTTCAAAGACGAGTACAATTACAACCCTCCTCCATAAAGCCATTTAGACCAGACGTCTAGCCAATCTCTATGGCTTTATTGGGCCCAGTTTCTTCCTGCTTTAAAGTAATTCTAGGTAAAGGTTTGCCAATAAACCAGGATCAGAGCAACACCTTTCCCCAATCATAAACAATTTATTAGTACCATATTACTCAACAAAACACCATGGGTAAATTGTTGAGCGGTCCCTTAGACCAGTTGCCCAACAGGGCTAATTTCAAATTGCAATTTGCTAAAATATAAAATGTCATATAACAACCTAAGTTACAAAGGCAGGCATGTTCAGGTCGTTGCATGCTTCGTCGCAATATTCGATTTGTAAAACGTTTAGAAACACGATATACTCCTGAAATATTACATAAAGACCATTAATCGCAGTTTCATGCTGAAATATTTCGTTTTAGAGCGTTTTTCATCCTCCCACATTCTATACTGATATATCCTCGATGTGAAAGTCATATTTTTTAACAAAAAATGAAGAGCGTGAAACCACAAAGTACACGTAGGACTATTCAGAGCATGAGAACTACACTAAGTACTACAGGCAATATTTTTCTAAGTAAGATTAAACTGATGCATATTGTGACTTAGTCTGAGTAACGAGGCATATGTTTTACATTTACTTAATAAACTGCAGGCCAACGAACTTCAACTCATGGTGGTATTACCTTGCTTTGTCCCTGATTCAGGTATATATGAGCATTACACAAAACATTAAGTCATCAAGAGACATTAAATGAAATAGACTCTTACCCGTTGCCAGAAATGTAAATTTTATAAGGTATTGGACAATATCCTACATATAATTAATTTAAAATTATATTTAGACATTCCATCTATGCATTTTCACAGGCCTGTTATACATACCTAGTTCGAAATTCGTAATACAATATCCACCCAAGGAAATTCACATATATACGCTTTGTGTTAGCTTTTCATCTTTGTAATTTAGAAAACAACACGTTTATTCTTCTTTTCTGAATATGTACATACTGATTTTGCGCGTGTTCAAGAAATAACTATTACAACCGTTATAGGTTACACATAGCTGCAACCATTACCAGACAATTAAGCACATTTCCCAGGTGATTATAAACTTATATATTAAGTATTTTCGTGATCGGATAACAACTGGATTCGCAGTTACAGTGTAGGATTAATTTAGACTCAAAATTTATTTTTGTTGAAAAGCAAGAAAACACAAATGTAGACAATTTAACCGTTTCCATTAATTCTACGAACAATTTAACAGAGAAACTAAACAGTCATATCTGATACACAAGCTTCTATGTAATTTTAATTCTAACACATTACTTGTCACCATATACACACTAAGAGAGAAAGACTTTAGAGTTCAGTTCTTGTACTTTCATTCCAGCGTAAGTCATTGTTGATCCTTATTACCCCTCTCTCTTGTCATCTTTTTCATTTTCATTCTTCTGTTCTGGAACCAGATCTTCACCTGCCTTTCGGTTAAATTAAGAATTCTGGCGACTTCGTAGCGACGATCTCTTGTCAGGTACATATTATACAGGAATTCTTTTTCCAGTTCTAGTGTTTGAAATTTCGTGTACGGACATCGCTTCTTTCTTGTTGAGCGAGCATGAATCCAGTTAGCAGCCGGATTGTCTAGAATAGAATAACGGTAACTTTAAAAACACAAAAACACGTAAGCACAACTAAAAAGATATTAACAGATTACGCGAAACTCACAGAGTGTAGGATCGGCAAATGTAGTAATGTAATATTTGCAATTAGCACACAAATTGCAGTTGTGAAGATAGTTCATTCGAACTAGCTATAGTAGGACTCTGGACATTTTTATTGGTTAGTAAAACCCCCAGTTTTACACACACTGCTCGCACAGTTTCTGGGGCTGTAAATCAAGGAGCAATTTCTTTTACTTACTTGGGTCAAGTTGCTGCTGCTTCTCTTCCCTGGGCTCGCTTTGACTCGAAATATCGCTGCCAGCTGGTTCTTTAGTTGCATTGTCTTTACTGTCTGGTACCGCTCCACAAACATATTCAGGCACTATCGGAGTCTGTGCCTCGAAAGTAGAGCACTCAGTCCTTTTCGACGGTAAACTTTCAGGCTTCGTCCCGTAATGCCGACTGCTTGAATGGAATCCAGAAAAAGACACAGAGTTCGATATAGGGTCTATCCATGAGCGAACGTATCTGTTATCTGCCGCTGTAAGGTGGGACTGTGGCACGTATGGATGGTAAATTCCCGACACTGCGGCTGTGGACGGTGGGTGAACCGAGGACCAAGACGTAGGGAAGACGGCAGACTTTGGTGCATAACTGCAGGAAGAAAAATCAGCATTATCCCCTACACCTGATGGCCTTGAGGTCGTGGCGTGCGAGCCCTGGACAAAGCGAGCTCCGTACACATCATCTGCTTCGTGTCCTATTATGGAGTCCACATAATAATTACTAATTGTACTACTGGTCGACATTTTTGGATCCCTTCGTAGTCATATAAAAGGTTACACTGTTACAGATACCTTCTCTCTGAACAATCATAGTATTTTTGCTGGCTTCATCTTCAGCTATTGGTTGCATGAATCACGTGACCATATTTACCAATAAAGTGAGTAAATCAATCCGCATATAACGGTATTTTAAATTTCGACATATTATCACTAACACTAACCGTACTTTATTTAACTGTATATGAAGCCTTTAATAAGTAAAGCAGTTGCTAGATCTACTTGTTTAAACAAACATTACTGCAGAGGGCGGTCCGGGACTATTTCTTTACGTCGGCTATAGAAAAAAACACCCATTTATTTCATAACCACCCCTCTGCATTGATGCTTTGGCAAATTATTTCAAATGTGTGTAAAATCTTACAAGAAATCGCCGTGATATGTCGCGCACTCGACTCTTGTAAAATATTTTTATAGGCTCGTCAGTTGTAACTCCTCGTAAAATGTTCGTAATAACACGCTATAAAATGAAGAATACGGTTTTTAACGGATTTGCGAATAACTTTTTTTCTGCTGTTTGTTCCATAGTCATCCGATCACGTTTGCTCAGGTATTGTTGTATATGTGGCCTAAGAAGTAATCTTTGTGTACTGATTGTATTTATTAGGAAGCACGTCATAATGGTTTTATGTCTATCAATAAATTTTTTATGAGGTGCATTTGATTATACATTAATGTGCCCTTAATAAAAACGGACTCTCGCAGTTACCAAGTGTCTGCACAAAGATGTCCAATTGTTTTTCTTCTGGAAATTTTTTTTTAAGGCCCGAGACCAAAGGTTTACCGTGCAGTGCAAAACATACAAGAAATATGCGTATGCTTATACGCGTTACTCTGGCCAAAATATTTAGGATATTATACTGTCCGCATGTGTGTGGAAACGGTTTTATAGGTATGTAAATTGCGTACGACTTCACTATTCTGCACCATTTCTGTGCATTTTGTTACCCAGGGAATTCGTTATCAGATACTAATCTGAGTTCTCTACAAGAACATTTGGTGAGAAACTATGTCGAAATTTAAAAAGGAAATCAAGTCTCTAAAAACTGAAAATGGTAATACTTACCACAGTAAATCTATAATTTTGTTTGTTTTCTCTGCACAACATACCTACAAATAACGCAAATATGTAACGTTTTATAATCGCTACATCTGAACGCCAGAAAGTCTAGATTTCCACCGTACAATCATGTATAAACACATGGACGGTAACATAAATATAAGTAAATATAAGCTAAAAACTTAACCAAAAATATTTTTATCCATCCGTTTCCATAAAAGCAGCTTATTTAACTTGTAGGCAGCTTATGCGTCAGGCCTACTGTGTGATAAATATCAATTGTGCGTCTTTGTGTCAATATATTTATATATCCATAACCATGTAATTTTTATAGAACTGTAATTTACCTGCATTTGTGGTTTATTCGTTTGCACCACGTGCGCGAAATCATTTTAAAGTAAGGAATAATCATGTTCGAATGCTGAATGAAGAGCTGGTCTTTTGTACATTTAAACACGCGTAGTGGTACATACGTTATTATACATACTAAAAATGTAAGTAAAATATTTCTCAACATCAGATGTAACGTCATCGCTTTTTGCTAGGTAATATACATCCACTTTTCATAATTATACTTCACATCCTGCGCAAAGCAATGAAAACTGCGTATATCAGTATCAAACGTAAGATACTGTGGGGAGTCCACAGTCATCTGGAATTCCACTTGATAAATTTGATAAGCGTGACTGATTAAAGAAAATGTGCAGATTTTATTAACATATAGGAAAAAGGCATCAAAGCTTGTATAGCATAAAAGATAACGTTAATTATAATAATATTAATAATATATATATGAAATAGGTACAGTTTCCTCTGTAAAACTAAGGACTCGAATATATAGCAAAACACATACGTCGGAAATTAATTAATTTTCTATAAACACGTAGGATATTGGATAAAGAGATATATTTTTAAATTGTGGCTAATATTACATATAGTATAATACTTACACTATATTTTGTGTGTCTACATGAAATTACGATTATTTCAAAGGCAACAAACATGGTTACTAATTATATGGTATTTAGAAATGTCGGCATTATTTTTTGAAGGTTACATTTTATATTTGCTGAATTTGTAAGTGTTTCGGTGTATACATCGGTAATGGTATTATTGTTACATTTTTAATTTGAATGATCCAATTGATTTACATCAGTACAAATGATCAGCATGTAGACAGACTTTAATTTATTGCAGGGTACATGCCACAAAACATGCATTGAAGTTACACCCATATATTAACGATATTTAGCACAGATACTATACAGCAACTTGCAACTTCGACTGGATAAAATTGAAACATTATAGGCTACTCTTACCAACGAATATTTCTCATGATAATTGCCAGTAATAAATGTGCTTTCATATTCAGTGTTATAATAATCTTCAACTCATTTCAATCAGCAAGTGTCTAGTACGAAGATGCCTTTCTCATGAACAATAACAAACACTCCCGTAGTGGGAATCTGAAATTTTTAATAATTTAAGACGTATGTAAGACAGTTACCCTGTGAAACATATTTAAAGTACACAACGCGTCACTTGTATATACCACCAAAAAAGTAATAACTAAACACGAAGTAGCAAATACAAGTCACAGTATCTGAACGTGGAACATAAAAGATGGGTAATTGACCCCAGCAAATAGTTCACATGAGAAAAGGTAAACGGTGGAAAGAGCAGAAATGCACGGGACAGACGCTCACGAAAACGTAAGATTTGAGGTAAGTTCCCGAATTCGATTCTCTCTGCTCATCTTTTTCAGCTTCATCCTGCGATTCTGAAACCAAATCTTGACTTGTCTGTCGGTAAGGTTGACACTTTTACTGATCTCTAGACGGCGCTCTCGAGTCAGGTACATATTAAATAAAAATTCCTTTTCCAATTCCAGGGTCTGGTGCTTTGTGTAAGGACATCTCTTTTTTCTTCCACTTTTTGCAGTTAACCAGTTGCTTGTTGGGGGGTCGTTTTTACACTCTGAAAAAGATGACAAAATAAACAAACTTAGTAAATTCTGGAGAACACTGGGTGGATTCCGTAAGATAAATACACTTTCGTGAGTATTCCAGCAATATCAGCCATCCATTTTAACCACCAAAATAGCGGATCGTGATAGGAATACATTTGAAAAGCAAACTTTTTTTTATTTATAGTCAAACCACATGCCATATTTCTACACATGTTCAACTGAACACAATAACAGCGATTGCTATGTATTAAATTGCATCGATATACGTCAAGATTAAACCCGACAACGATTTTCATTCCCCCAGTTTACTTTACCTTTTCAGAACTGTTTGTGAAGAAAACATCCATAATCACTGACAGCACTGCTTCCAATATTGTTCATTGTTACAAAAAAATGAGAAAACCGCACAGAGAGTCCCAGTCATTTAACTAGAAAAGCAAAGTAAACAAAATAAAATGTATAAAAAATATTTATTAAAATCATCCACATAGAAAAAATCTGTCAAATAAAGGTAGATAACAAAATAACACCGAAGAATAACAGTACTGCACGTAAAGTAACTACAATGACACTGAAGAACGTTAAAAAGAAAATATTAAACCTAACGTACCATTTTGACGTGATAAAAAAAATACAAAATTACATCTTTAAACGAATAAATTTTAAAAAAAACTCACATCTGCATCCCGTAGTCTAAAAAACGACAAGACTGTTTCCTGTGGAAGCATTTTACTGTAACTCGAGTAAGACTCTCATTAAACATTACGACTTTAGGGTTGTTTGTGTTTTATACTGGTTTTTATGGTGGTGGGGCGTTCGTATAACACCACGACAGGATTCATCCCTTTATTGTACCCACCTTTCGCTTCCGTCTGTGCCAATTCGGGGCTTGAAGCTGACGCTTCAGAGAAGGAATTTTTCTCCTCTTGCACACTCACGTTTGGATCCGGGCTTCCCGCCGGTGTAGGTGTCTTGATCGCGTCTCGGTTACTCGGAATTTCTATTATTTTCTTCTCCGCCTCGGGAACCGAAGACAGCTGCGATTTTGGAATAACTCTGTTTAGTTGCAGGATGGTGTTCGGGCTCGTTTCGTGATTAAAGTCTTGGTTTTTCCCAGATGCATAGGTTTGACTCAGTCTGAAATAGCCCGGAACCGGGATTTCGGAACCATCGACAGAACAAGGTTCAGGAACAAGATTAGAATACGTGGGGATTTCGGATGAGCTGACCTTTGCTCTTTTGTCGGAGTACATACAGCAATTACTTTCTTCTTTAATGCTTTGTGAAAAAGTACAAGAGGACATCTGGATGGAAGTGTGCTCTATTCTGCACGGTCTATCCGGATCTGCCCAATTGTCAATTTGAGGTATATACGAATGGGCATTCATGCCCATGTTTTGGTGGCTAAGTTCTCCCCTTTTACCGAGAGACGGCAGAAGTCCACAGGTCTGCATCCCATAAGTTCCCATTTCTGTACTGGATGGCATGTACATGTTGCTGCTGGAGTAAAGGCTATCGGTCCTGCAAGCATTGATCAAAGAATCTACTAAAAAAGTATTGGCAGCGGGAGAGCTGTTGGGAAAGGACATTTTGGAAATGTGTTAAAGAAGAGAGAGATGTCCTCTATAGGCTGACATATCTAGCAAAACAATCCCGTGTAGCTGAGGATGCCTCTCAGCTACCACATGACAACCACGCCAATGAAATTTGAAAATGGCCTTGAGATGCAGCCTCTTTTCTTGTCACGTGGACGCTCGAGCGCTTCGGAGGGTTTTCAAATGTGGTCAACAGCGACATCTAGAACAAGGACTTGAAATTGATTTCAAGGCAACAACTTAAAAGGGGCACTTAACACGTCTTCTCGCTGTTCCCGAAGAAGCACAAACAACAACGAATATAAAAATGTGCAAATGGTTTCTTGAACTACTTTGAAGACCGATTTACACGGGGCATCATTTTTAAATTTTAAAAATGTTTTTGTTTGTAAAGCTAATTCCAAGTTCAAGATGAAAATTGTTTATTAGACTGCGCTATTAAAATGACTTTTATCATAACATATTGCTTTTGTTGATGAAGCATTTGCTGTGTTTAAAGTGCTAAGGCATAGAAATGCTCACGTATAGTATTGTATATTAAAACAGGAAACTAACTGCTGAGGTGTTCAAGAATTTGAAATTGAACTCTTTTGCAATTTAAGTCCATTTCACACTGTTCCTTGAACTTCGACATTTTGGGTATAATTCCTGGAATAATATACATTTTGTTTTATAGGCTAAGTAAAAGCATTTTTGCCTGCCACAGTCGGAGTATCAAAGGTTGTTTAATTTATGAATGTATATTAAGGAGAATCAGGGCGATCAATATATTTCTCATCTGCATTCGAGAGCTTTCTGGTAATTTTCCTCCTCCCAAGGCTTTTCCGAGAATTATACTCCTAGTTAAAGCAGGTGTTCAGCTATTTTATTAAGATATCGATTGTGGCTTTGTAAAAGATAGGATGCGCACATTTTAATTTGTAAGATATTGGCAGCATTATGAATTGTTAGAAAGCGGTATTTGGTCAGGTTTTATCTTAAAAATTAAATTAATGAAATGGGTGCATTAACGTGCGCACATACATAGCGCTCACAACGTATGTTACCATGAAAGCTGAAGACAGATTGAAAGGCATGCAATACAATATTGGTTTACAAAATGATACAATGCTATTTCAATAGCCCTCTTTGTGATAGATACATAACAAAAATAAACTAAACAATATGCATTGCAGGACACTAACCTATAATTCTCAAGCGCATTCTTTCGTTCTGAAAAACTGCATCAGCGCAACTGTATTTTAGGCCGTTCACAGTTTTCCATAACAGTAATTCTTTTCCACAGTATTATAATAAATATAACGCGTTAATATTTTAGCATTGTGCCATTTTTATACTTAGTTGTAAATTAATGTCATTTCGAAACTGAATTTGATGTGATACGAGCAAATAGTAACATAGATGGAATGACCAATGGTTTGACATGATCCCCATGCCTGCAATACTGGAAAATCTTGTTCGACACAACAGACAGTGGGTTTAAGTCCCTCCGAACTGACGCCAAGATGGGAGTATTTTTACTGCTCGTTCTCACAGCATTTAACTTCCTACAGCATCTTATGAACTGAGAACTCGCAAACAAAGAAAATGCCTTAATTTGAAACTTCATAAGGAACGAATTTTTTTTAATCCTGCCAGGATAACTGTAACTCAGTCTATAGTTAATAACTAGTAGTGTTTTTGTTGCATATATCTGTTCATCTAAGAAACCCTGACAAAAATACTCATATAATGGATCTTTTCCGTGCGAGCATTCATGGTGCATCATATATTGTTCATATTATTTGAATAATATTAAAAGCTATGGAAGGTCGTGGAGACACAATAATTAAAGAAACACACAAACCTATGAAAAACACAACACAAAATATAAAACATCCTGTGTCAATAGTAGTAACAGTAACAGTTGTAGAGTAGCATGATAAAATGGAGGTCTTAGGCGTAAACATATTTAATGCTATTTTTGTACCTCCAACTTCTCATGGTTACTTATGTAAACTCCGCTCCTTGCTATTTTTGGCGTTACAATAGTGCATTAAAAGTAACATTTCTTTCCTGTTTTGTGTAGACACACCAGGACAATTTCCAAAAGCAGGAATCCCGTGTTATTAAAACAAGCATCTTTATCGCTAAAGAAATATTGGATTCACAATTTACATTTACATTTTTAACAATTTAATTTATTTAATTCCACCGGATTAGTAAATAAGTCTTAAAAAGAATACTGCACTTATATTATGAATTGATACTAATGCACACATACAAACGCTGTCTCATTTTCATTTGTTATCAACTGTCTAGCATATTACATGAATAGATTTTTTTTATCATTTATTCTTTATATTTGAAACATCCTAAAATATTACCCAGTTGCTTCATGGTTTTCATTTGTAAATCAGATTCTTAAGATAATATTTCCCTGGACCAAACGACGATTTTGCTGACTTGTGTGCCTTCAGCTTTGCAGAGCGGACGCGTATGTTGTAGCTCACATCGTACACATCTCACGTATAAACCTGCTTACTTTTTATTCAGCTGGACAGCATTATTAAAACAGCAGAAGACGTTACACATTTTCCCTCCAAGCTAAAAGTATTTCAGCTTGAGGTAGTTGTACAGCATTTTGCCTAACTCGTGTATAAGGAAACATTTTCCTGCCATTTACCAAACTAAGGAATGTGTGTTCATATATTTTAACATGCACCTATATACACAATTCGAGTAATTCAATAAATTATTTCTGTTCAATGGTTTAAATAAGATTGCGGATAATAAAATTAAATGACGAAATAACTGGAAATATTGAAATGCCAATTACTGCCGGTCTCCTTACTCAGATCATTCATAATTTTCAACCGCCTATTATCCAACCTAAACTGGTTCCAAAGAACGCACATGCATGTAGCAACAACAATAATAACGACGGCAATAATAATAATGGTGTAGTCATAGTTAGAATTCATAAAACTGAGCGATTACATATGTTGCAATAACGCCATCCTGTGGTTATTGTCAGAAATTACAAAAATAACGGAATTTCTACGTATATCTAAATGTTTATGTATCCACGTTTAAGTCTACAAATTCAAATGGCACCCAGTAGTCAATCAGTTCAACAGACTAATATAGACTATTATGAAAAACAGCAGCAACCAATTTTTAACCTAATGTATGTTTTAAAGCGAAGCGAATATTGGGTTTTAAATGGCGATTTCAATTCGTCAGTGTTAAAATGAAGGCCTACATAAGATATTCCACATACAGTAATATTTAGATTTTATATTGCATATATTACACATTGAAATATGCGATACATTTTACTTGGCGTGTACTTAAAGAACCAGCCGAAATCATACGGTATCACACTGATATTTGAATGTCACTAAAAAAAGACTTGGACATGTTGGAGACAAAATAAATAAGCAAAAAACAAAATTGAAGAATGCTTGAAAATATTAAGAAATGCATTTTCTTTATTTTTTTTATGCTGATTTCAAACATCGAGCTGCACATGCGACCAACGACAAGAGTCATAACAAATAGTTGTAACGTAGCGGTAAGCACGGTCCCATACTTGGAGAAAAAACAGTTGATAACCCCTATTTAATTATTTTGAAATAACAAACTAACAAACATACGTTGTTAAAAGGGTGTTTGTCGCTGCGGAGTAACCAACAAATCCCATCAGCGATCAGGAGGTGTAAAAAAAAATTGCGATTATGTAAATTACATGCTAACATCGGGGAAAGACTCGAATAAGAGCAGAGTAAAAATAATTCATTTAAATCCTTCCTTGTTAAACTGAGGTTTGTTTAACAAAAGAAATTGCTGATAATGGTTAACTATGCCCTTTTTGAATTCTAGGAAACCAACTGCCTTGCAGCCATGTTCGAGCTCCAGTGCTGCAGTGCAGATATTTTTCATAAGGCGTCCTTTTGTTAAGAGAACAGCCAAAAGGCGCCTAAACGAATCTAAAAGGGTTAAAGGGGACGACCTTGACGTTATGGAAGTTCAAAGGCAAAATGGAATATATTTTCAAATATATGAAATTTTGAACAATCATTGGTTAGGCGTCTGTTTTGGCTAATATCAGTATTAGCATTATACGTATTCGCATATAATACTCGTGCAAATGGTGTTTTTTTTTTGGACGCCTGCTTTTTTTTCCTGTATGAAATACAGTATGAGTGTGTTCTTATTTTATCTTATATTAGCACAAATCTAGAGATACTAAAAGCCGAAATTGCCCCCAATTTAGACTATGCCAATGTTTATTGTTTTGTCTGGATCGTTAAAGCTAGTGTAAACTATATCAAATTGCGCAACATAAAGAAAGCTTTTAAGGTAAACGTGTCCATCTTGACAACCAAACGCAATTTTTTTGCGCTTTGAAAAATGTAGCAATCTAGCACACTGTGCTGTTGTCGTTTTCAGCGAAGTCGTTTTCATACAACTATTGTCTCAAACAAAAAATAATTTATTTTTGTCAAGCCCCAAACTATTAACCTTCGATTAAGTTCCACCAAATGCTACAAAATGTTATTGAATTCTTTCTTTTCCTGGGAAGAGCCACATACATGAGTATAACGTTGTACATTAACTATTGAGTTGTGTCACATTTGAAATAATTAAAAAAAAAAAAAACTACTTATGGGGAAAGGATTTTCAATATTCTGATTTTATTTAATAGTTTCGTACATCACATGCGTCTAAGAAATAAATGCATACATTAGAGTGTTATAAAATTACATATTGATTACTGTAATCAAATTTTTGTTGCTTACTGCAATGTTGTTTACGAACCATTATAATGAACGCAATAAAACATAAATAGAACATAATAAGTATACATCAATTACATTTAAGTAGCATTCACAATCTAAATAAAATAAGAGCGAACACGAAGATTGTCAAAATTTCCTTGTCGTTCTTGTTTCATTGAACGATACACGTTAATTAGGAAACACACAACATTAAATACCCTAATGTGAATAAGAATCCATTTTCGAGATTCTCGATTTTCGAGGTAAACGTTACTTTTGATAATAATACAAGAATTGCATAGTTAAAAAAAAAACAATTTATCCTTATTTCTTCTGGTGCCCCCGTGCAGCTGCGTGATGGAGGAAAGATTCTGTGCCCGAAAAGTCCCAAAACCTTAAGCATTCCATCATGGAGGCCGCGGAATGTTCGACACGAACTAAAATCAAAATGTCAGAATAATGGATTCCCAGTGAAATATTGAAGCCGATCCCTGTTTAGCTTTTTCTCTTTCATTCTTCGGTTTTGAAACCAAATTTTCACTTGCCGATCTGTTAGGTTTAACATCCTTGACAACTGCAAACGCTTCTCTTTGTTTATATACACGTTGAAAAAGAATTCTCGTTCAAGTTCTCGTATCTGGTATTTGGTGTAGGGGCACCTCTTTTTTCTTGACTTTGAAGAACCTAAAAAACATAACAACAAGTTATCCTTCGTAAACATATCTATATTAAGCACTTCATGTTATCTGATTTATTTAATATTTAGAGTTTTCTACGAAAGTAGGCTCGAATTTACAGTTAATTCCATTCTTATATAAGCAGCCGAGTAGAAGTTATACAGCAAGACTTGTTACACGTTAACGGGTAATTGCAGGATTTTTCTGTTTTTTTCAAGAACACATTTCTGTTATAATTGTTCCGCAAAGTAACATTTGCGGATAGAGTTGCTTTATACGTTACGTGACGCGATTTCCTCGTAGAATAATCTATAAATTCCATACAAATTCTTAAAAGGGAATTTGACTCTTATAACTAATCAGTAGTAATCCTAAAACCCACCTAAACTGTCTTGCCGTCGTAAACAGTTTTACAGCAGCAAAGCAAGTCTTATAGGGTATATAAAATCCTTTGCATGCTTATAAAGCCGCACATAAAATCAAACCGACAAAGTAGTGGACTTGTACTCTAACCCCATTTAATGTTTGGTCTTACTCGCACCGTTGCTCTTCTCTTCTGTGCAGTTGGAGGAAGAAGATTCTTCATCTATGTTTTCGTTTGGTTGTTTCTCCTGCGACGACGTCTCTGAGGACAACTGACTGGCCGCAGCATCTCCAGGGAGACTTGATTCCGTCTTTTCCTTTGAGGGTTCGGAGTTGGCTCTCTCGGCATTATTGTTAGCAGTGTCAAAAAACTGGTCAAATCCTTGAGGAAGAACTCCATTTCTGCCAACACTGGTATAAAAACTGCACGGCGCGTTCGAGCCATTGTGATGGCCATACATGGAATCGTTTTTAAATATCATGTCCGTCCTGCTAGATGACTGAATTAGATCTCGGTGCATTATGTCGTCGGCCGAATAGTACGATGCATAACTGCTCCGATAATGCCATTTGTGATCCATGCCATAATCTCTGAAAGCAACTTCTCCGACAGGCTGGACCTGAGCAATGTTTGAAGTATACGGAAAATTTACTTGACACGAAGTCGTCTGAGGTAAAAACGATGTGACAGATGAAAAATCAGGTGCTGATACATAATAAGTACAATTCGGCAAATACATATTCGACGCGCAGTTGCTGCGATCGTCATACTCCGTCATGACTTCTTTTGCGTTTGAAAGCAGCTATATGCAGCGTCGGTGTGTTAAACTTCGTCCATCTACTGCACTACAGGCATGTGGACAGGATCCGCGTGGGGGAAAAATCGGAAACGTAGGCTGACGTGCAATTCATCTTGATCGATTCTTGAGGCAATTGTGTCATGTGATCCGGTAACGAAATTACCATATATCAATATCAGTCATTAAGACCGATATAGAGAAATTCATAGGTGAGAGCAGAAGTCAGTTCATTGGTTGCTTGCGTCATGCGGATATCCAAATGTAAATCTTACATTTACACCAAGGAATTAGTAGACAGTAAACAGTCTTTGAAATATTAAATCATGTTGCTTCAAAAACGAATACGAGTGACAATGCCACACATGAAAATGCAAGGTATTATAGGTTTTTATAAGACGTTAATTTTAACAATAACACGGTGTGTACGTAGTTTAATTGGGATTTATACGTTTGGAAGCACTATATCTTCGACAGCCTACAAATATACTTATTTAGTGTTTGCATTTTTACAGCATTAAATTGTAGCGCGCAAGCATCTAATACAACAGGAGAATAAATTTCGTAACATGCTTATTTACAGAAAACGGACAGCTTTAATTTGAAAAATAACCAAAACCACTTCAGGCTGAATTGAACTAGACAAAACATTTCAATAAAGATACACTCGATTAAAACGATATGGTCAATCTTTGCATCGCACAAACTTCATTAAAAAAAAAAAACATTCATAAACGCCAGTCAGGGCCTCGGACTCACGGCCAACTATAGCACTTTTTCCAAACCGGATTTACTTTATTTGATTGATAATTTGTGCATAGAATTGTGGCAAATGCATAATTTTACGCAATAAGGAAAGCAAACAGAAATAGTCAGTTTAATTCCGAAGGAAAAGGAAGGAATCACTGTAATTGACGGATGTTTTGTAATGTTATTTCCGCTTCTCGATTTAGATTTCAGACGCATATTTTCAGTAATTTTTGGGTCTTTCTTCATAATAATTATATTGATCTAGAGAAACTAAAGCTTAATGATAGAAATGGGGAGGTTAACAAGGTTATTGAAAGCATTCAATGTAAATAACACAATGCACATTAAAATAACACAAGAAGAAGAAGCAAAACCAAGGGGGGGAAAATCACAGCACACTGTTAAGGAGCACAAGATAAACTCGAGTGTTTTTTAAGTCAGCGAACGCTTTTGAGTATAACAAATTTATCCGTTGCGTGACTATTTTATAATGCTTACTGAAATTCCGCAGTCCCCCGTCATAAACAGCTTATATTATAATTTGTAAATTCACTGCAAAATGGAGAGCAACACTAATGAAGAAAGGAATGCTACATTACCCTGGAAAGATATATGTAAAAACTCCAAATCGGAATGGTTTGATCAAGTTTCTCTGACTTCTTAGGTCCATAGGTAATAATTAGAAGGCAGATAACAAGAAGAATCAATGGATCACGGAAAGATTCACACTGCCAAGTACAAAACCGATCTTCTGGCTTTGAACGTTGTCTAACAACGCTCACCCAGTCGTCCCCAATAAGCGCCAGCAGTCGGATCATTTTATTGCACAGACAAAAGGAAGCGTTCTAGTTTAAGTGTAGGCTATAGTGAGTAATTTGGGTGGTGGTGGGGTGTGTTTATGCGTGTCTGTGTGTGTCTTTCAGGGGGTTATTGTCTTTAAACAACTAAACAGCGTTTTAAATCTTACTGCGAGACCGAATTGTTCAGATTTCAGATATTATCATCGCGCTATTTAAAATAGATCACCTTTAATGACGTAATTGTACATAATATATAACTTAACACGGGATTTAAAAAATAAATTAATCTTGTACTAAAGAATGAAAACGTTTGGGCATTTTTTGTGCAACATTTGGCTAGAAATGATGAAGGTCTGGTAACACATTCAATTCGTCTTGTTAGGCCGTAAGTTAATATTAACCTCGTCCTAGTCTATTCAGTCCACTCAGAAACATAATCCTCACAACATAGAGACTTTTTAAAATATTCATGATGAATTTCAAATAAGCGAATTATCTTTGTTTTATTTGTCAGTGAACATCAGTTAATTTGTCCTTCTTCTGCCTTCGTGTTTTGCTTATATTTAGCGAAAATCTACACAGCAATTAACTAAAGGACACTTTCACGTGTATTTCAGTCGATAATACAATTTCAAAATTCTCCATAAAATTTGCTGCCATTTCGTTAAGTAAATTGTAGAACAAAAGAATTTTTAAAAACACACACGCTGGGTCCTGTTTTTATGTATTTACAATTATTTTTAAAATATGAATGTATGTTCTTCGAAACAGTATGTTACGCTAATATAAAGTGTTTTACATTTGGCTTGAATAAAAGAAAAATGTGGGAAAAGGGTATATTTTAAAATTGTCGTGGTAGGAAAGGTATACTAACTTGACCTTAACTTTGCAATTGCGCCCCCAGAATCTAGAACGTATAAAAAGCCACCGTCAGAAACTTACAAT
Source organism: Isichthys henryi (assembly GCA_026776945.1). Lineage (NCBI taxonomy): Eukaryota > Metazoa > Chordata > Actinopteri > Osteoglossiformes > Mormyridae > Isichthys > Isichthys henryi. The sequence goes on from JAODJX010000037.1 coordinate 9,942,522, forward strand.
TAGATAAGGCAGCTGAAGAAGCTATACGCCGTATTCTTCGTTTGTGCGTTTAAACACCGCGACCACATCAAAATGAGTTTGTTGTTAAAATAATATCTCGTTCTGCACTTTTTACCTAATACATTTATTTCTTAGACGATTTAATTGTGTATATACTATACTATTTTCAAACAACACCACGCATATGGGTATTCTTTGTTAAACCAACGTAGATTTAACGTAGATGTTACATTATCAGCTCAAAAGAATATCTGTAAACATCCTATTGAGTGTTGTAATATCAGAAATGTGGCGTCAGGAGGAAATATTTGTTTTGAACGATGACTCATACGGAAAATTATTTTTATGAAATGTATACAAGCGGTGTACGTTTTCCGCTTTTCAATTGGCTACTTCATTTTTGTTATACATTGCTTTAAAGCACATGGCTTTAAATAACAGAGAAGGTTTTCCATTAAAAAAATCATAATATATAAAAATAAATACAAGAATCTATAATAATCATTGTCTGTACGCCAAGGCACCAGGTTCATTGAAATACAGGCTCCTGTTTATGATCATGTGAAATATGTTGTATTTTCAAAAAAATATTGCATTTCCCCTTTAAATGTAGAATTCTATTTGCGCATAAGAACGCAACGATACTAATAACCACAGAACACAACGACAATGTAAAATCAAGACATCCGGCAGTGTTCTCCGAATAGTGAGAAAAAGAACCACATTTCCACACATTAAAACAGAATTCTTCAATTATACTTTTGCAACTAAATAAATATAGAGATATAATTGAAAAACACAACATATTGTACACAAACACAATGGATTAAAATCAATCCCCCATAGTTGCATTATTAATGATTTTATGTCAATACTATCATTTTTATTCCTTAAATACTTAATTAGTGTTAATAGTCTTAATTTTGATCTGAAATGAGTTGCCCTCAAATATCCTTGGTTGCTAGATTAGCCCAACACATTTTGGATTATGTTAATATCGATATATCAGTAAAATGTTAAGGGTTAAACGGTAATAACGTGTAAATATTTCCATTATGTGTTTTATGCATAAATTTAGTCTATATTACACCAGCCTATTCACAGTAAAATGCATTATATTTATATATGTATTTGTAAATTGTATCTTATGTACTTACATTAGACATGCAATTACAGTTCAGAAATATGTTTTAAACCCCTGTATTTCACCTGACATCCGTCGATTCAATTCACGTGGCGCACTAATATATACTTTCTTACTGATATCTCTTACGAAAAATCGCATACATCAGCAAATGCAATGCTGGTGCGTGTGCGCGCGCGCGCGCGTGTGTGTGTTTTAATTATCATAATCATGTGCGATAACGGCTACAAATGTGAATCTTATCTATGAGACCCCCATTTTAGTCCTGATCCTATACCTAATTATTCATCGTTTATACATTTATATCCTTAGTGCTGTGGGTGCAAATCTGAAATATCAATGCAAAGAAAGATACTGGAGATTTTCCAATAAACCTCCAAGACTCCTAATACAATCCCTTGAGAGAACAATGCGGCCATAATTAAAGAGAACTGAAGAGATAGATACTTAATGACAACCTTTTATTAATGCACGAATACACAAATCGGTATTTGATATCGAAAGGTAATTTGCTGGGTAAAACAGTTGATGTGAAACGTTCGTTTTCAGGTTCTTTCCATTTCTTGGCCTGCTTCTACTAAACAATGGCGCATAGCCTATACTTTGTAATATACTTCGGTGATAACAATACCACAATCGCAGATGTCCAGAAAATATTGAGAAGTACATCTTACATGTCTTTTTTACTCATCTTAATGTAAAAAACGCAATGTCAAATTGAAGAACATGAGGCTTTGAGACAGCAATTAGCAAGGAGAGACGCGACGATGAGATGTAACGCAGCCTTGTAAAGTTTTGACCGTCTACATAAAAAACCCTGGTATCAGCGCCAGAATAACCGCTCAGTAAATGGGAAACGGATGTTCGCGCATCAACAGTCTTTTCTTTTTCATCCTTCGGTTTTGAAACCAAATTTTAACTTGTTGGTCGCTCAAGTCCAGCCTGTCGGAAAGTTCTTTTCTTTTCTGTCTGTTTATGAACTCGTTCATTAAAAACTCGTTCTCAAGTTCTGCAATCTGTTGCTTGGCGTACGGCTTCCGTTTCTTTTTGGTCCTCACTTGTGAAGAACACCAAACAGCACCTGAAAAGAAAGAAAGCAAAATAATAAAATAACCATGTCGTTCCACGCAAGCAATATATCATGTTCTCTCTATTTTATACCCCTTCCCGTTACTGAAAACCACAGTAGAGAGAATTCCAATGTGTTCAGACATAAATATGTGCATAAGTCACATTTTACGATTATGAATATAACATATAACGTGCATGGAAGATGTAGAAGACTGACGTCGCATACCATCAGTGAGGGATGCCCTAACACAGGAGCCACTTAAGTTTGGCTGCACTGTGACATTTGAGTTGACCGGCTCCTTGAAGCCCGCGATATTTGCTTGATTGCTGGAATTCTGTTCCAGTTGCGCAGTGAAGGATTGTGACTGTCCTTCCATATTACAAAAGTTATATTTGGCAGCGCAAGAAGGGTGAGTAATTCCGCGTTCACTGCCTGAAGACGATCCATGTCTGACTGATTCCTCTGGTTTATGATTGGCATCTTGAAGACTGAAGTACTTAATAGCTTCTTCCAGTGGACCCTTGTTATGAGTGTTGGGATTGGTACTTAGAGACACTGAAGTTGCCAGAAAGGGTTGACTGAAGCTACTGAACGTGCGGCTTTGTGGTGGAGATGAGCACGGATTTGGGGAACTCCACGGGGTAGAGCACACCTCTCTTCTGCCGTACGAAATGTGATTTAGTTCGGAGGACTGAACACCGTTACTCCGCAAATTGGGAAAATAAAAATCCTGTGTGGAAAAATTCAAGAGGGATCCAACAAAGCCAGAACTTAGAAAATTTCTGTCACACATTTCCAAGGAGATAAGAGATACAATTCTTACAACGCTTTTGGCTTCCTTCAAGAATAAGAAGGAGGCGATTTCTGATTTGTTAACACTTCGTCACGTGACACACGAAACACGTTATCGAGCCCCCCCCCCCCCTCACACCATAGGGTGGTGTTCTGAAGAACATCCTCTAGAGAAACCTCAACGTAAGCATATTCCAGAAAAATCGCGTTATAGTCGTTGCTGGTGCTTCGGCGGAAATTGTCATGTAAGCAAAATGGTATAACGAGAATAGAAATTCTATAGTGCTTAGTCTATTCATAGGCCTAGTAAAACTGAAATAAAACCCAAACCAGTCCACGATTATGTCTTCTCATGTACTGATTTAATTATAATAAAAACAGCAGCAAAACAATAGAACTTGTTTTTATTGATTGTAACCATGCATGATGATTATTATTGTTTTAATATTAATAATAAGAATCGAGTTTTGCAACGTGCTCATAGGGGCCTAATTCTGCTCGTGTTTGCATACTAACACTTTGCCGTTTTTGGGAGTACTACAATAAATAACTATTGCAGTTTAATTTTATAATCTATTACGTCACTAATTACTAAAATATGAACTGATTATTAATCAAATACAATATTCAAGCTGATGTTTGGAAAACATTTCGTTGAAATCGAATTTATGTAGGTTTGATTGTATTTATGTAGTATGTAGGTTTGTAATACAAAATAGTTTTTTTATTAGTAATATGGAAGGCCAGTCACAATTCTCCACTGCATAACTGTAACAGAATTCCCGCAATTAAGGAAAAATCTTACAAGAAACGTTATTACAAATAATGATTAGAATATTTAATATATTTTATCTATCATGCCGCCAACCGACCTCGGATTCAGCGGAAGATAATGGATGGATGGATTTTATCTATCATAATTTATGTGTGTTTAGGAAAAGACACAGCAATGTACATATTGCGGGCACTGGTTTCTACCGTATGTACGCCTATAACACAACCTCTATTATAATTTAAGACTACAAAACCACTGAAATAATTTGTGATAAAGTTCGCTGTAAAATTCCTTTAGAAAGTCAAAATATACCTAGACCACGCAATTTCACAAACTACTGATTTGTTTCTGACCACATACAGAATATGACGAGACAGGACACGAAAAGAAGAGGCGTTCAGTTTTATTCAGACAAATGGAATGTAGTCCAGGGAATCCTTCATAAAATTATACAAGTTTAATTTGATATGTGTCGTTGACTTGTATAAAACAATATAATATTGACACATTCCATTAAACTTCCGAAAATGAGAAAAATTAAAACAAACTATACCTCTACGTACACATTGTGCTATTTTATAATAATAAACAACAACGTGATCAGTATCATCATCTTCATAATCAATAACAACAACAATAATAATCAATAGCTTTTACATTGTGTTTATAATTATGCTCATATTTGCAAATACTAATACACTACACTTCGTATACACTTTGTTAAACGGACCAACATCAATAATTATTCGCAGTAACTTTTTAAATTATTAAATCATACATTGTTGCATTACTAATTGTTAAAATACGGATTGGTTATTGTTAAATAAAACATTGTAACTTGTGTTTGGAAAATATTTCGTTGAAATTGTACTGTGTTTTACTGTAAAGTAAAAACTTTACGAGAAGTATGCTTTTTCGATTTGTACAAGCTTCGTGTGTGTTTGTGTGTGTGTGTGTGTGTATTTCAGCTATAATAATCTATGTCTGTGCTTTGATATAGGTTCAGTAATTTAAATATTATGGATTTACTACAACCTAACACAATGACATGAATGAATTGTCAAAAAGTGTGCTGTAAAAATATCGCGTCCAATCCGTATGCACTTGAAATATACTCAGATCGCAACAATTCACAAAACTGTTTATGACACAGTTTGTAGGCCTGAATAATAGCGTACAACAAACTAAGGGGTTGCTTTTTTAATTTTCATTCAGACCAATGAAATGTGTATCCTTCAAAAAGTCCTGGACAAATTATGCAAGTCGACATTCTTAATTTATACATGCACAACATAAAATAGGCCTTTAAAACACACGCTTGACATTGAATTCAATTCCGTGCGGATCTACAACCGATTTAAAACATACGAAGCGCGTATTAGGCCGATGAACTGTGATATATAACATCAAGAAGAACTATTAGTACAGCAACAACAACAACGATCATGTTTATATAAGCAGGCAAATGCCATCATACTCCCAAATACTTTGTAATTGTAAATGCAACACAATGTCGGCTTTTAATGCAGTGAAAAATATAATTTGTTAAAACTGGTGTAACGCCCACGTATTCTTTAAAGGACGGTCAAATAACATATTGTAAATTCCACACCATTCATCCCTGTTCCATAAAAATATATACTTTATCTGAAATGTTTATATTAAACAAAGTCCCGTCTGTTCACTCTTACTGTATATGAAAAATCCACACTCTTCGACTTCATTTACAAAAATGAAAAACCGTTAAAGCTACGAATCGGTAAAGTGGTAACAGAATTGAACTGCTGCCAGTTTGGAGATCTAAGTGTATAGACCTAGGACAACTGAGGCAGAACAGAGCAAACAGCATATCCAGGGGCTGCTGAACGGAGGAGAAACACAAGCGCGGTCATAGATATACAATGGGCCATATTGGCCGGTAGCCTTTGAAGCGATGCGATAGGGCCACACTGCGCATGGACGGATTCCTTGTGGCCATCTCTTTGCCGAAAAACAAAGAGAATGTAATCAATAAAAATGCACACACTGAATTCTCCTCGCAAAACATAGCGGTATGTAGCGTATTCAATGAACCAAGTGTGAAAAACACTGCTTCCGAATCCATGCCGTTTTATATCTCATCCAGCAGATGGCGAAGCAGTCCCATGGATCGCAGACTCTTAGTTATGCACGAGCTGCACCGCCGTCAAGGTCAAAGACTCTAATTTCATGTCAAGGTCAACGGTAAAAATCAAATTCAGAAAACATCCATCATCCATCTTCGAACCGCTTACTATGGCTGCGGGGGTCAAAACAAGCACTGAGGACAACAACAACAATAATAATAATAATAATAATAATAATAATAATAATTTTCAGAGTAAATTTCAATTACAATAATTGAACGTACAATTGTGTATAGGAATTTTTAATAGGCTTATACATAAACTTAATTGTTGCATGACAAATATTTTTTAAATGTTTATAGCATAGTGACTACATATAAAGAAAAACATGTTGAGAAAGCAAACAAAAATGAAATTAGCGTGATATTCATGTTTTTTTTTTCTCTTTTAAGTAAGTAAAATGTCACAGACCATTTTCTTGCTTCCATAATCATTTAGTATATAATTTACACGACAACGAAACTGCAATACACAACAAGGCATGAATGCATGTGAATTCGATTCCTTTTGGATAAAGTAACCATTTGTTTTCGATGAGAGGATATATAAAATATCTCTAGGCTTCCCTCTAAAATGTTTACAGTATATCTGGAAATTCTGTAAACTATACACCGCCCTCAGTCACAAATAGCCCTATTCCAGTTGTAATGTTTATTTTCAAGTAAATAATAATAACAAGTTAATTAATTACGAAAATAAACTGGTTAAATGTTTTATTTCGTATACCTTAATAAGGCAAATATAGTTTGATTGCTTTATTCGTAGCTCTATGTAAATGTTCCCGCTACACTTTTCTAGAAAATTGTCTGAAAGTTAGACTAATCTACATGCTGTCAACATAACAAGAAAATATGATTTAATTTCATTTAAAAAAATGACAAATAAAGGTAATTATGACGTACTTTATTAAAAACCTGACCTGAAAAGAAAATCGAATACGCGATACATCTCACATCAGCTTTTATAAGATATAAAAGTACCATTTTATTTATTTATTTTCAGTTTATTAACCACGAGCACAGAACTCAGGAAAAAAAGAAGGAAAAAAAACAGAAATACGCAATAAATGAAAGTTATCAAGGGAAGGATGTAGGCCTACGTATTCACTGGATTATTGGCCATTCACGGCGCGTCGTCCCAAACATTCATTGAAATTCAGCAGTAGAATTCACGTTGATTTCCTAAGCAACCTTTTCTCTTTGACTCTACGATTTTGAAACCAAATGACGACTTGCCTTTCCGATAGATTGGTTGAAAATGCAATCCGTTGCCTTTTATCTTTGGTAATAAACTTGCTAGTTGTATACTCTTCTTCAAGTTCCCTGAGCTGTAGTTTTGTATAAGGCACCCGTTTCTTCTTCCCACGCCGTAATACACTGTTGACATCTGGCTGGTTTAGAGCTGTTCCCCCTTGAACCAAACAGAGAAAAATACGTCAAAAATGAATGACAAGTCCCGAAAGGAAAACACGTTAAATGGATACATTTAGAACACATCTATGTACTACTTTACGTTTCGCCAGTATTAGTGTAGGCCTATTGTCACATATTACTTATTTAGTACTTACGTATCTGAGTATATTTCCTACCAGTGTCAATGTGGACACTGAAGCTAATTCTAGAATAGCGATAATGCGTTAATGTTATTTCACGAAAATTTGATAACACATTGTCCATTATCACTGACGATAACAGAATCTTACATGCAAGCGCGACAGCTTTCACCAGTAAATTATAATTATGGTTTTATTTCGACTTATGTTATGGTACAACATCAAGACCTTCTTAGATACACGCACTGGGGTGTAGCAATACAGAACTAAAATTAAACCTTCGTGGAACTTACCTGCCCACATGCCGCATGAATAACTGAATTATACGTACTGCTATAGAATTTGGCCAGAATTGGGCAATGCTTCTCGTTTTTCTAACCCGGACTGTCATGTTTCCCATCTGAAAATATACTGTTTGAAGAACGTAAGCGCCAACGAATACCTTTTTGGCCAAGTTTAATGTTCGATTTTTTTTTTCAGATATACGGCAAAAAAATGTATGTGTGTATTACCGGGAAAGAATGTTTAAAATGTGTATATAGTTGAGGAGATAGTTTACCCCTAATAATAATAATAATAATAATAATAATAAGTATTATACCTGCAAGATAAGATTTCCACACATGCGGGTTCACGGTCTGATTTTTTATGAAAGACATCGGTCTGCTCCAGTTACTTGACCAATTCCACTCACAGCCAACGTTAATATCGCGCCCAGAGGATCCAGAAGCAGGTACATCGACATATCCTGGAATCCGTGGGGAAGATCCCGTGAAGTCTTGGAAAACACCGAACTCTTTTGTCCTAACTGGTAGTTCGTTGCAGTGCATCTGTCTTGCAACACGTGAAGTATCCGTAAGCGTTTCCTTTAAATGTTCATTTAAAGTTTGCTTAATTATGTCCTGCTGGGATCCAGTACTATATTGTATTTTGAAACTGTAATGACTGTTTTCAAAACAACAGCCGAAACCAGTTGGTGCAGTGGTGGAGGCTGACGAGCACGGACCCTGCCCATATAGGTTAGTAGATTCTGGGTTGATGGACGTAGATCTCTCCGCTGTTGAGTATGACCCTAACCCAAAAAAAGAATGGCTTGAATATGTCGGCAAGGACGGACAGTAGCCTTTTCCCTGGACCGAAGGGATATCCAGCCCCAACCCCGCCATTTCCACCTTATGATTTTTTCTTAAGCATAATAGGCCGAACTGATTAGAAATGAATATGACTATTCTGTAAAGTTATTAAACTGAACAACGGCTGAAGACATAACCTTCTGCTGTTTTTGTTCCATGTTTACTTTACAGTTTACTCGGTTTACCGGTTGGTTAGTTGTGATCACGTGATATGCAAATATGTTGAAATTTAGCAACACATTCAATTTATCTATTCGCCACAGAAATTCATTGTTTAGGCCCATGTATAAAGCAGTTGGTAGTAAATATCGAACAAATAAAATGCGAGTAATGAATATACCTGAGATGGTAATGTTTTAAATACACAGTTTAATACCATAATCGTTAGGACATGACAGTGAACTTGAAAAAAATATCCTTTAATTCTTTTTAGGCAAATGGTGCTATTTCATTTTTAAGATAACCGGCATTGTATCCCAAGTGTTCCTATTTCTGAACTGGCAATGAAATTTTAAAAGGAGAACTATATCGCCTTCACGAAAAATTAACCTAATGTCGAATACAGTCTGTTCACTCCGATGAAATTAGTCAGGCCTGCCGTGTTAGGCTTAGAATAGCAAACTTGGCATTCTGGTTCGCTAACACATATGGAATCGTCATTTATTTATAACCTGCTGAATCGCTTTGGAAAACAGGAACGGAAACGTAAACAGATCATTATTAGACCCTGCACAATAAAATACAACCGAAATAGTAAGCTAAGGATTCAATAACTTGAGAACAACCGAACACTAATATGAATCGCAGTATAAATTACCGTTAGAATAACAATTACTTAAACGACACGGTCAAAAACTACTTTTGTTTTTAATTAAATCGGGCCAAGTTGTTCCAAAACATTATAGCTGAACGACAGATTAATGTGACACTAAATTAAAACTGAATCATCGTGATATTTTCTCCTTGTATCGCCTTGCTGTGCAGACTGAAGTGAAAGTATTCGATGCCTGCATTCATTTATTTGGCCGTCACCCCTCAAAAATACATTAACAATGATTATATGTGTGGAATCGAAGGTAATAATACAAAATTCTTCACATATTTTATTGCACAGTTTATAAAACGTATTTGTTAAAAATATAGCAAACCTGAGACTAAGACTAATGTATTCAGTTTATTTATGAGAAAAGGTACATGATCTTATTCTCAGTCTTTATTAAGTCTGGCATTTGCATAGTCTTCAAAAAGGTAAATTCCCTATAACTTCGCGTAAACTCGGGGTGTAATTACTGTCAAGAAATAAAACTCTAAAATGTATTTTCTTTATTTAAACTTTATTAATGTGATACATGCAGTGGGGTCTTTCATAGTGTTGTCAACTAGTTTTCAGGCGAAGTTGCTACAGGCAGGTCGATTTGTTGCTAAAAGTCGCTAAATGGTATTGTGACGTCATTATGCGACGTGGAAAAACAGCACATTATTGAACAATTCGCCTACATTTTATTTCTTATTAACTAATAAAAGTTATTTAATATGCTACCTAACTGGGGTGAAATTAATATTATTTAATATGCTACCTAAACTTCCCTGAAAGTTTTGTAACAATAAGTGGTTCGTTATCTATCACTTAAGATCAATCGTTAATTAGTGAGTGTTTTTCGAATCCATTCATAATTAAAATCTCGTTCGTAGATTTACTAGTGCTCCGACCCACACGCTATTTTCTCCGTGGTTCTTTATTTGAACTTTCACTTGCTATCCTGTCACAGAGACACGGAAAAAATCACATAACACACTTGAATGACGTTGGTGATGATGTATTAATTATAAGAAGTCAATCCTGCAATATAAAACTATAATGGAGGCTATAAAAGCGCAAAAGGAATTCGCCGATTGAACACCTGTATACTTTTTCAGTACATAACAGGGTCGTGCAGCATTCAAAACTGAACTGAAAATGACTTTTAATTGAAATTTAGTTAAAAACATTACTTGAAACCTGGTTCCAAAATTGCAATTTCAACTTGAATATAAGGAAGTTGAATTTCTTTCTCATAAATTTGCATTGCGTAGCTGCAGCTGTAACAATACAGCTTAATATTTGAATACGCATTACACTGCATTTTAACATAAGCAGGATATACTACATTCTCCCCACTATCATGAAAATGTATGTTATTTCGAGGACCTGGCGGAAAAGTCCGGGCATCTCATTGTTATTCTAAATGAAAAAATGCCACATTTTAAATGTTACAAATAGAACAAATAACTTAACTGTCATTTTGTTTACCATTTTGGAAGATCACTTCATACAGTCATACAAGTAACCCTGTCACAACCCTATACATGGAAATGGCCTTTGAAGGTCGACATGAAACAGATGCATGATATTAGAATCGATTAAAACAATTACACATTTTAATCTTATAATTATGCAAATTATAAGCATCATAAACTTTTTTATATTTTGCTATATTAAATGACATTCTTGTGTTATGTTATTGCATTGAATTTCTTTGAATTAAAATTGATTAAATTCTTCTTCCTGTCATTCCAGTTCAAATTCCAATTCAACATCCAAACAAATCAAACTTTCCATGTGTTCTGTCACATCCTATAAACTGGGAAGGTGAACCATCCCTCGTGATCAGCGATGACAGAGAACCGTGCAAGTCAACCAAAGACAGCATTTCAGACAGCATTGTGCGGGAAGCCAAGTTGCTGGTCTAAGTGCTGTTTTGTGGGCAGACATGAACCCCTTGTACTATATCAGTAATGAACAATTCATAAAGAAATACATGCTGACCTGGGGTGACATAATGAGCCTCCTTGGTAAGGTGCAGGATAAACTGAAACACACCAGAATTTTGCCCTCAGTCCACTATGCAGCTTCTGACAGCTCTCTCTTTCTTTGCCATTGTTGGATACTTGCAGGCTGTTGGTGATGCACATGGCCTCAGCAAGGCTGCTTTGTCTAAATCTGTGTATGCATTGATCACATTTCTATTGTACCACGGACATAACGATATACAGTGCCCTCCACAATTATTGGCACTCTTTGTGAAGATTTTGGGAAAGGGTTAGAAAAAATCCATCTCACACTGAAAAGCAAGAAATATCCAGCCTTTCTTTGAAATAAATCTAATCAAATAAAAACGAATCCTTCACCAAGAAGTAATTATTTTCAAAAAACTCGTGCGACAATTATTAGCACCCCTGGAAATTATAGAGAACACACTGTAACTGAAGCATGTTTCCCTTGTGAATCGTACATCTTTGAGTTGATTGGAGTTTGCAGGAACATTCAAGCTGTAATCCATGACTTCCTGATTAACTGGAGTACAAACATGAGGAGACACAGAGGCCAAATTCCCTTAGTCATCCATCAACATGGGAAAGATAACAGAACACACAGACCAACTGAGGGAGAAGTGTGCTGACCTTCATAAGTCAGGGAATGGGAATAAAAAATAGCTACTATCAAAAGGTGGATTTTTCTCGAACCCTTTATATAAATCTTTATGAGGGGTGCCAGTAACTGTGGAGGGCACTGTACAAGTTCCACATGGAGGGGGCACTATGTATGACACTACAATTGGTTTTCACGCCATGGCAGGCATTTTAGGTGCAGTTGATGGAGCGGTCAACCCTATTCATACATGCAGCTTCTTGAATCCCACCTGCACCTGTTGAAAAGGGTTCAATGTCCAGGTGATATGCAACCATTAAGGTCATTTTACAGACATGCAGTGGAGACTGCTATTACGATCACTATCCCAAGTTGCTGGGTCTGATTTCTGATTATGTATATCCCGGAGTGCCGGCCAGAACACCACTTAAGGCCCGTGGATCCTGATGAATGTTTGTTTATTTTAATTCCAGTGCAACATCCTTTTTCCAGGTTTCACATACACAGGTGCTGATGTAGGTGCTTGGGTGTGTATGTGTGTGTGGTGAGTGTGTGAGTGTGTAAGTGTGGTCTAAAGGAAACAAAAGTATATGGTAAGTGTACACTCAGCAACTTCCCATAACAATGTCACCTTACAACTATACCTGGACATGGCAATCTCTCTGTTCGCGTATAATCGAACCTGCACGCTAAAGTTAGTATAATTAACACATTATTGCACTGCATAATATGCCCTACGTTATATAATTATAATCCCTCCCCATTTAAACGTTAACAGGGATTATATGCTTGAACTCGCGTTTTACATACAATTATATTTCGCAACATGAAAGAAGCGCAATTACTAATTACCGATTATAACAGAACAATTGCTTACAATTGCAGATAACCACTCGTATAATGAAGGTGCAAATACAAAGATACCTAAACTCAATATTTCTCTTACCTTTTAGTCATTTACGCACACGAACATAATTAACCAGCACTCGCAGTTAGCCCCGCAACTAACTTTTCCACTGAACAGAAATAAAATGGAGACCGCAACTAATTCGCGCCATGCGTGCACACGTACTACCATGGAAACAATAAACTAATGGCTGCTCCCATGTAACATTATGAACGGAATAATGAAAGCAGCTAAATAATAATTTCAATTATTAACTACTTAACAGTCGGGGGCCTTTTGTACAAGACACATAATGTTTATATTTGGTCCAGCTTTGGAGTGAGTCAGAGGGCAAAGGATGGTGTGTTTGCTGGTGGCTGGTTACTGGGAGACAGCAGGTATCTGCTTAGCGAGTACCTGCTGACTCCAGCGTTGAATCCCCAAACCGTGGCTGAGGAGAGGCGTAACACCTGAAACCAAAGAACTCACACCGCTGTAGATGGTGCTTTGGGCATGTGGACGATGCGATTCTGGAGCCTACACAAGTCCTTGGGAGCTCTAAGATTTCCCCCTAAAAGCTGTTATTGTTGTGTGTGCTATCCTGCACAACACTGCAGTAATTATTTTATTCAAATATATTTCTGACCACCTCCTCAATAAGTTGTTTTAAGGCTTCTTTTGATAAGTTGCACTTCCTTTCTTGCTAATATTCTTTCTTACAAGGCAGCAACATCACATTTTGAGCCCATTTATATATTTTAAGAAATAGGCTAATTTATTTTGCCCATGGAGTGGCATGGTGGTGCAGTGGTTAGCACTGTCGCCTCACACCTCTGGGACCCGGGTTCGAGTCTCCGCCTGGGTCACA
>JAODJX010000037.1:9961068-9968568 GCA_026776945.1 Isichthys henryi
GAGTACCCGGAGGAAACCCCACGACGACATGGGGAGAACATGCAAACTCCGCACACACGTGACCCAGGCGGGGATTCAAACCCGGGTCCCAGAGGGGTGAGGCGACAGTGCTAACCACTGCACCACCATGCCACCCCAATAATTATTATTATTATAATAATTTGTCAATGTTAATTATAATGTAGGCTATAAATTGCCACAAAAATGGGCTGTTTGTAGTTTTAACATTTGTATACAATTTGACAACATAATTTCTTCACCGATCAAACTGGCTATGTATTCAGTCACATCCTTTAAAGTGGGCAGGTGAAACCCCCCTTATTACCAGCAGTCACAGCTGTAGCTATCCAGAAATTTGTTTAACTCAAACAGGGCTCCAGATTGCGTTGTCCCAGAAGCTGAGTTGCTGGTCTAAATGCTGTTTTGTGGACATTAACCCCTTAGACCATCTCAGTAATGAACAATTAATAGAGAAATACAGATGATAGAATAAGCCTCTTTGATCTGGTGCGTGATGATATGGAATGAGGAACACACCGGAACTTTGCCCTGAGTCCCACTCCGCAGCTTCTGACAGCTCTCTTTTATTAACTGTCGGTGATGCACGGCTGTGGCTTCCAAATTTCTGCATGCATGGACTATTGCACCATGTCAACCACAAACAATTTGCTTTTCGTGACAATAGAATTGGCTTCCATGCCATTGAAGGCATACCTGGCCTTGTAGGTGCAGCAGGGGAAGCAGTCATCTCTGTTCGTACTTCCAGCCTCTTCACTCCCGTCTGCACCCGTCAAAAAAGGTTCTCGACCATAAATGTCGAAATTATATGCAACCTTCAAGGACTTTGTATAGATGTGGTCAAGTGGGCTGTGAGAAAGCATGATGCTTATCTGGTCCGACTATGGAGTGTGTAAGAACTGAAGCTGGGAAAGGGTGCACTGAAGAGGTGGGTTGGGGTGAAATGGATGGAAACTCATTTGATCACACATTCACCCCTGCAGAGAGCTCCTCAGTAGTTGGCCCTAGTCTGTCCTGGACCTGCTCTTCTTCTGGGGGGAGAGGGCCTGCCTGTTACTGGCCACCATTAGTTTTGACTTGTTATCTTCTCGCCTCCTCACCCATTATTTTGGCAACACTGGGAAATTCATGCCATCTTTTTCTGACTTCACTGCCAGATCTTTGGGCATCACACACACATATTTTCTCTAAAATCCCATCCTATGTTTTTCCTTCTTGGAATTGCATTGGCGTCCGAACTTAATTCTGGCCGCCTCCTCTATAAGCTGCTTTGACTTTTCCTCTGGGAATTTTATTTCCTTATTATATTGCTGCTCGCCGGTGTTCTGTTTTCCAAGAAAGTTACATCACGGTTTGAGCCCGTTTATAGATTTTTGACTAATAACTTCATTTAATTTGATGTTAACTTTGTGTACATTCGTGTGTTTGTGTTGACTTTTTCTACGTTCTATCCACCTGTCCGATGCGACAGTCAGACACATTTCGCTACTGAAACACGCAGGATCAATGTTCCCGTTATTGACAGTCTGTGCCTTTCCCACGGGGATGCTGGAGAGAAGCCAACAGCATCCATATGGAGAGTCGCGGAGGTCTGGAGCCAAACATGGAGCTATGAGCATGAGGCAGGGAATAACCCAGGAAGGGGCGCCAAACCCATCACAAGGGGAACCAACAAAGGAGAAATTTAAATTAATTCGTTAAACTACAGATAACAGTGGACTTCGGGAAACACTAACAAAACTCATTCATTTTTTGTTCGTTATTCATTATGGTCTGTTGTTTTCAGGAAAAACATCTCTGACCAAGATCAAAACGCAGACTACGACTCAATCATGCATCATTAATTAGAAATTCATCCAGGACAAAAAATAAGTTGCACGTGATCCAACAGCAACAGGACTGTTAAACCCACCTTTAGAGAATGTAAAGTAATACGGTTGTCTCCGGCATCTGTCAGCCAGTAGGCCTATCACAAAATAATTTGTCAACCTAGAACCACCACTAAACTGGCCCAGCCTGTAATACTGCAATACAATCACTAGATGGCCCTATTGGTATATATTCAGCAGAAAAAACTATCTACAGCATCCACCCCTACTGGGAAAAGAGATCGGTAAAAAGACAAAGAGAACCTATCTATTATTATGCTTCTCTAAAATTTCGAAAAACATCGGATTAGTACCGCACGATTTGCCTTAAGTTTAATTTAACATTCGAGTAAATTAAAAATGAGAAAACTGGTTACAGTTGTTTGTCTCTACCTTGTTAAGTTTTTGTCGCTATATATATACAACTAATTTAGTAAAATAAACATTTTATTATTTACATTTTCTTTCATAAAACCTCATTAGATTTTCATTGTAGGTGATTATTAAATTAATAGCCCACTTTAACAGAGAGTAAAAAATATTTTTTCTAACTAAATTTCTATATTTCCTTTTGTGTGCAAAGTTCAACTGTAGGCTAACTCGTGTTTTTCAGTTACTTTTCAATAACGACGATTAAAGGGTGACTAATGACAATAAAGCATAAATATCACTGTTTCACACTTTCCAAAAAAACTAACATTTATTTTCTGACCATAAACACTGCGGCATTTGTCTTTTATATATTCATCATAGGCTATTTGAACAGGTACGGCTGCTCGATAAACGCTTTTAAGCATCTTTCTGCCCATTCGGCCATCAAAAGCCGCACTATCAGATTATCGGCCCCAAGACATTGCAAAACATCCATCCATCCATCTTCCAAGTGCTTTTACAGTTTAGAGCCGCGGGAGCACTAAATGTTGGTCAGTTGTGTCAGTTATTTTACCTAGCGAAATACCACTGTTTCCTCAGGAGTTGCTAGAACTTTTCTAACATCAGTAGCATATAAATAATTGAGGTAGACCTACTAAACATTGATTGCAGTTATAATTTCGATATTAGTTAACTGCTATCTGAGCTACAGGACCGTAGGTGTCACTCACAGCTCCAGGACTGGGGGTTCAAATCCCGCCTCTGCTCTTTGTGTTGGATTATGGGTAATCTCTAAATTGCTACAGTGTTTGATGTCATGTATGCACTCCGCGACGGATTGGCATCCCATCCAGGGTACACCCCAAGCTCGTGCTCTATGCCAGTGTTTCCCAACCCGGTCCTTGGAGACCCCCCCAGACAGTCCACGTTTTTGGTCCCTCTCAGCTCCTGGGAGGGTCCACAAATATGGATTGTCTGGAAGGGAGCTGGGAAGGAGCAAAAACGTGGGCTGTCTGGGGCTCCCCGAGGATCGGGTTGAGAAACGCTGTCCTATTCTGCATATGATAGCCTCCAAGCAAACCAGACCAGAAGACTTCGTTCGTAAATGGATGGATGTGTACATGTAGCATGGCTTACAATTTTACAGTTTTTTTAACACCTGGGTAGTAGATCAATAATTATAATGCAGTTTGAAACGAACCATGTATTTTAGCGGTGTCTTGGTCTTTAGTCTCAAGGATTGAAAATGAACGAATTGCACTATTGATATGTCATACTTTATATAGATATTCTGTAAATATGGTTGTGACACGCACGCAACATTGAGTGATGCCTTTATATATATTGAAGATTAAATCTGAGTTTTATTACCAATTTTGTTTGAATTTTTAAAAAATTCTGCAAATTCATATTACTGCCTGCATTTGCTATCAATCTCGTATCTAGTGCAATACTAAAAAGCAACAAAACATAAATTCAAAACAGCCTTATTAGTTTTTTTATTTAGTATTTAACTCTATTTGTAAACTTTACACCAGCATTAATATAGATCAGAAATTGCTCCACTAGTGTCCAACTGGAATTTCAATGGTAATTCAATAAGTAACTGAAGCACTTCTGCGGATCAGATAAGAAAATGTCCGGTGCTAATTGTGCATTTCCGTAAAACCTGAACAAATCAGGGTCTTAATGAGATAAACTGTACCTCGTATATATTCGTTAATTAGTAAAATCTGTTGGGGGCGCCAAAGGACGCGCGAGGGGTGTTTCCTTTACCTGCGCTGTCTCCTCTTCCTCAGTGAACCGACTCTCATTCTCCGTACACATCACCGACGTAAAGCATCCTCTTTCACGCGCATGCTGTCTAAAAGCAAAATTCTCCTAAAATCATTTCCTATATTACACTGTACGCATGACGATATACTATTTTTGTTTCTTAAATCAATTACAATAGATGCTTGTCACAGGAATAAGAATAAATATTCGTTCATCGAGTGTACTGAGCAATAATATATGACCAAAGAGATATAGGGAGTGTGGTATAGTTGCAAATTTACGTATATTTAAAGTAAAAATAATAGTGGGCCTATGCGGATTAGTAAATACATCGTGTTAAAAATAAAGAATTTGGATCATTTTTATCCCAGCAAAAGAATAAGCTGCTTAAATTTACGCTTGTGAAGTCATTTAGAGGAGTTTAAGATTATTTCATTAATAATATAACACGTTTCTTTTTTTATAAGATTTTTAATAACATCCGGAACGGTTACGGTTGTAACTAGCAATTACAACACTGGTAATAAAAAATGTACTCGTTCGACATGTAAAATAAATAGACAAAAAGATTTAAAGCTGGTATATGTCTTCGTGGTATGAATATCGATAAGAACAGGATGTCCGTAAACATGAATGTTCTAATGAAAAGTAATAATCTGAAGTAAAAATGTTTTTTCAACCCAATATTAAAAGCAGAAGTTAACTATATACTTGACTAGAATATCAGAGTTGTAAATATGCTGTCTAAAATCAATTACCGAAAATAACGAATAGAAAAACGGTAATAATAAACATAAAAACCATACTATATAAGTCCAGTTTTACAAACCACATACTACCCCTTTTCTAGCTTACACGCATATGGTTGAAGAAATCGAGCATTTCCATGTTTTACTGTTCGTCATCTGGCGCAAAAATATCGTATGTAAATGTTTACGGTTGCATCTACAAAATTATAAAGGCTTAATTATAAAGCCTACAGATTATGACAAATCCTAAAACATCCCAGTAAAATTATTTATAGATGAAGATAAAACTGAGGTTTAAAATAGAAGGGAGGAACAACGAAGAATCAAAATATAATGATATTCCTAAACGAGGAGGGAAATGTTACGGCGCTCATTTTATTAATCAGATTGTCAATTTCACCCCAGAGGCCAACCCAAGAGCAGTCTACGGCAGCCTCTGATCAACGAAGGGACAGCAGCTCCAGTCTTCACTTCTCATCTCTCCTTCTACTGGGATGAATTCGTTTGACCGCAGGCCGCCTCCATCAGACACTGACAGCCCTCTTGTATTTATTTGCTTATAAAACTCTTATAAGAAATGATTATTCGAACGGCGTCACTCGCACCTTAATGACGAGCAACCACTTTTTGATGAATGACATTTCGGACTAGAGAGGATGCACGGGTCATTTTGAGCAGTCATTCGTTGCTTGCAGCGGCATTCTTCTGTTTTTGCGTTCCGCGCATAAAAGGTGAAATATTATTTAGGCAGGTGCAGAGCTGAATGCGATCTGAGCCCCCGCCGCAAGTCATTGGAGCGCCGTTCCTGGAACTTCTGGTCTGTTTTATAAAGCTCGATCATGGAGAGGATCAGAAAGGAGATGATTCTGATGGAGAGGGGACTACACAGCCCCGGTACTGGGAAAAGGCTTTCGAATGTATCAGATTCGACTGGAAATGCGGTGCTCGAGGCCCTCGAAAACCAGCACAGTGGTCGCCTCAGCCCGAGACTAACTTCCACATCTCTGCACGGTAACGTCGGGGATATTCCGACCAAAGGCAAGTTTGAAATAGACAGTTTGTTCAGCCCTCATCACCACAACAGCGACAATGCATCCTCGGTAGAGATTACATCTTCGGAAAACAGGAAGAAAATCATCCTGTATCCAGAAGTTTCTCAAGACTCAGACATGAATAGTGATGTGGAGGTGGGATGCCCGACGCACCGATCTCCTAATTCCGTCAGTGCCAGCCAGCACAAGGAAAACAACAAAGGTAGCACATTTTTTTATGCTGTAGTTTTCACATTTGAAACGAATAAATGTTATATTGGCGACAAGTAAAATGGAGAAATTTCCATAAGCTGTGCGGAAATTGTGTTCTGATTTTGTAATATGGTGTTTATATTTTTCCGTAAAATTAAGTCACATATAACATACTTTGAATAATAACAGAATTGATGTTTTATTTAGACGTACATTACACATATTACAAAAACTACAAATACGAAATACAACATATTGCACTCGATTGACATTCATTTAAATATTTATTCCATTTGTTCAAACGTCTGAAAGTAGAATATTGATACATTAGACCAAATGTCAGTTAATGGTAACCGAACGGTAACGGCTTCTCTCATTATTTATTTCTTATTTTTTCTTCTTCCTAGGTTTTTCCGACAGTAATTCGGGAACTTCAACCACAAGCGCGACATCCCTATCTAGTGTAAACACCAATGGAAATTCGATAGGCAGCTCGAGCAGTTCAAATGCGGATCAGGTGAGAAGGTACCGGACAGCATTTACAAGGGAACAAATAGGAAGACTGGAAAAGGAATTTTACAGAGAAAATTACGTCTCAAGACCCAGAAGATGTGAACTAGCCGCTGCTTTAAATCTTCCAGAAACAACGATAAAGGTACGTGTTTACACCAATAATTGCTACGTTGTATAGCTATTCTTCGCTTCTAACACGTATACACACGTTGCGCGCACACACATACTCATACACATACACATACACACACACAGACACACACACAAATAAAGCACAAGCACGTTATATATATTCATGAAAAACTAACAAAACACATTTTCTCATTGCGGTAGATTATTCGTTAAATTTTTTTTTTAATTTTACATAAAAAAATGGAAATATATATATATATATATATATTAATTCTGTCAGGTTTGCTCCATATAAATTCAACGGAACTGTAAAACGCAAAAATGTCACATATTCGAATATACTCATAATAAAGAAATCTTAATCCCTACGGGGAAGCGTCTTGGAAATATAATATATTTTGTATTTTTGTTCAGAATTTAATATGTATATACTTATTAATGTAATGTAAAATTCAGCAGATATTTCCTATCCATGTAATATTTATTTAGGCCTACACATAGTTATATATAACCCAAAAAATATGGATTTTGTATGTACATTCATTGCTTTATTTTAAATATTGCAATTTAACATAAATCCGTGCAAACAAATTATTGGTTAAATACTATTTTATTTCACTGTTATGAAACAACATTAGCCGGATTTTTTTAACAAAGCGTTGAGCGTCATATTTGTGTTTATAAGAAAATCCTGAACTGTGCGTTAATAGATAATTTCGAGTTTATTTTAAAAAAATCAGAGCACCAATATTCTGTGCGCGCGCGCGCGCACACACACACACACACACACACACACACAATAATGAATTTAGTGGCATGCATGTACAC
>JAODJX010000037.1:9973568-9989060 GCA_026776945.1 Isichthys henryi
AGGGAGTATGAGGTAGTTGTAGACCATAATGAAATGTTGAAAATGAAATGCTGAAGGACACTACCGAAACCCATAGTGAAGAGAATGGATTTCCTCTTTAATACGCTCGATAGCAATTACGATAGCTTTTATACAACCATGCTGTATACAATAACAATTCGATGAATGCATGAATACAATTTCGAAATTTAAATTTAATCTATGGGTATTACAATGCATAAAACACAGCATACTGCAAAAGCGTACATGATATGCAATATCGGTTGTATAAAATAATTGACTGCAGTAAAAAATGCTATAAACGCCGTTCTCCTTCACTTGCCATAAAACAGCGAATTTCACATTTAAACTTTAACTCTCTTTAGGAAGAACTTCATTCTTGATATCCCACCCAGTCTGAGTAAACAAAGCTATTTGAATCAAGCCATCACAGGGAAATAATGAGATAATCAGGGGGCACTATTACAACAACTTCATGGATTTTGTCACAACAATAATTGAAGATAGTTTTAAATTAGATGCAATCAGAAGAAAGGCGAGCGGTAAAAAAAACTTCTCTTACGAGCCATTTGATGATGCTCCGCAAGTTAATCTGAAAGCGAAGGGGTCAGACTAGATTGTTTTCTCTCTCGCATGCAGGGATACTGGGTTCAACTTCCTCGTAGCGAGGTGAAGGACTTAGCGCAAAGAAGAAGACGGTATCCATCAACCTCTGCTCAATCAATACCACGACTTTCCTTAACGTGCTATTCTAAATAAATATTTGGTTAAGAGCATTACGATTCAATACAGATTCTTCGTGCCGGTCGCAATAAAATCAGATGCATCTTTCGCTTGCATTTAAATTCGACTTAAACTCTAATGAATCTGACTATAGTTACTTTAATTTAAACAATGTGCACAAAGAACTTACAATATCTATACCCTGGCTCTGAAATTGTGATTTGAGTACCTATGATGAAGATAAATTGTGTTTTTTTCATATTTTACATACATTTCACACAATCTGGATCAACGTGACCCAGTTAGCGCATCACTTACAATGACAACATACTACGCTGCTTCACAACAGCGTATGCCTGCTATAAGAAAATACAAACATAACAAGGGCCATGAACATTTTTTACTGCATATGATTTGAATTATAGCTGCATCACTTCCCAGCTTTACGTTTACATGTTACCCATTAATACATAATCATTCTCAAAATATATTTAGTCATAAAGGAAATTTTGTCATAATCTGCTGTAGGTTTTATCTAACAGGTCTCAGAGGTTGGACTGTCATCACTATATATAGCAGGGATTCTCTGCAGCCCTACGTATATCATATACATTGAACATTTGCAGCAGGATTATACCAACATGTAAACATTACCAGTAAACAGATTTCTAACCAAATTATTGAATCCTCCCAGGGCCCCATTCTGGGTTGTTCCCTGCCTTGTGCTTGTTGCCTTTGTGATAGACTCAGGACCCCCTGACCCTGAATAGGACAAGTGGGTATGGAAAATGAATGGATGGGCTGAATGATCTGTCTTGATAAGCTATGTATAAAACTGAAATCTATGTGTGTAATATGGGGAACAAAATAATATGTGGATTACATGCATAATGCTGGGGAAACCAGGCTAAAACAAAATCATTACATTGAACACAAGTGACAATTAGGGTTCAAATTTAAGAAAAATACAAGGCATTGTTTGAATACACAGCAAGCAGTATATTTCATTTAAAAGCAAGGACAGTGTTGACCTGAGACTATAGCCGAATGATATTTCAAAGAAGAATTTCATTTTAATTCAGAGCAAAGCTCAAATGTCTGAAAACAAAAATGGTTATTGATGCAAGAACAAGAAATTCACACTTCTGGAAAAAGTTTCCTGAATATTACTGAGTATATAAAAATTTTAGCGCTACTGATGTGCAGTATTTCAGAAATGCGTAAACTTAATTAATTACACTTGTAACTGGGCATTAATTGGAAGCTCAACCTAGCTGTATGTATACTTATGACTAGTCTTCTTCTCGACAACAGGTAGTCAGGCTGCGTAACATGCTATTTGTCTCAGTTCTTCGCTTTGGAGAAAAGCGTTTGCTAAATAAATGTAAATGTAAACAATTATATGTTCATAACAATGTTTGTGCACAACTCTTAACGTTGTTACGCGTGACTTGGATTATGGCAACAAATTGATTGCCTCACTTCAATGTTCTATGCTTGACAACACAGTCAAAAATGTAATACAAACCTCAAAGCAGAGAACAACTGAATGTACTTCTACGAGTGCTACTTAATTTAAACCTTTTTTTGTTGCTGTAAGTCATTTTCACTCACACAGCAAAAGAAGCTTCTGAGAAAAGTAACATGTCATTTACTCCGTCCCCCGGGTTCACATTTTATGTTTAATACTTGAAACAAATATCTATAAACAACATTTCAGCATTTCTTCTGTAAACGTAACACATTAGAGCTCAGTGACAGACTATTTTAAAATAAATACAGTCTACAGCGAAATATGTAGTAATATTTCAGGTAGTCATCTAGTGCCTACTATACCCACAAAGCAAATTGCAACCATAAAAGTACGCGTTGCAGCTTAATAATATACATGACATTATACTGTAAACAGACGGGCTTTCACAAGTGATGCCCCTGTATCTTACAGTCGACAGGCACGGTAATTAAGACACGTCATGTCTTGGGTGAAATGTCAATTCTACGGTAGTTTCAAATAGTCTCCCCATTTTAATTAAAATATTATATTACGCCAACTAAACACTGAAAAGTTGCCACCTAATAAAACTGGACATGACTAACAAATAGCTAACTAACAAATCAGACAAACAAAAATTAACAGTGATGTCATTCGCAAAAAAACATGCTGCTCTAACTAAAATTGTCTCTCCTAAGTTACAGCCTACTTAAACAGAACTGATGCATTCAGTTACTAGGCCAAGTATCTGCTGAAGTCACTCGAGCGATTTATTCTGTGCATGCATGACAACTCCATGACCTTCAATATCACGTTTATACTCCTTAAAGACATCAAGGACTTTCCTGAATGCTGAAAGATAGGTATTTGTTACGCTTTATAAAACTCTCGTGCCGCCCAACCTCTTTTTCTCGTCTGTGCCTTCAAATACACTCCTATCACGTGACGAGGTTGCTTGCCGCGAAGGATTGTGGGACGGGTCGAATTACGTCATATATTGCTGTTAGGAGGCTGATGGTAACGTTTTGAGTCGGGTTTTGCGACCGAGTTGACAGGTAAACTGTGGACTGAGAAGCGAAATAAACGGCATAGAGTTTCCGGCGGTCTCATTGCCGCGAAGTACGAAGTAAATAATGGTTGCATTCCTTATTAGGAAGAATTGCAGAGTATTTTTAGCAAGTTAGGCCTGCTTTAAAGATTAAAATTTGGCTTCTAAATCCGTATAGTGTCACCACGGAATTGTTTTTTGCTAGCAAATAGGTAGTTCATAGTCTGTTTTACAGTGAATATTTTTATTAGCGACGAATGCTAACTGCTATGGGCTATACCTATGTATAGGTGTATGTACCTACTCGATAAATAACGCTTTATTTCCGATGTCATATTCGTCTTAAGTTAGCCAAGTGTTCGTTGCACTGTAATAATACTGTTTGCCCTGTTGTTTTAAGCTATTTTGATTAGCTTGCTATGTGTTCGCGTTTAATTCAAAGGAACCACCACGACGGCAGACGTTAAACGTTTGTTAGCGGTATTCGACTTTTACGTACGGAAATCTAAAGCTCGGTATTTAGCGATTACGTGGTTTATTAGGCGCACTAATAACACGGATCCATGAAAGTGTAGCGATAGTTTGGTCGCTGGATCGTGGCGTGAGCCATACTTTGCTGGACACTGTATGCAGCAGTACATTTATTATCGAATAGGGCTCAGATATACCATGCAGTGGGAGTTGGTGGTGTTCTAAGGCATGATTGACATAAATAAAACTCCCTGTGTTCGATTGTCAACAGGTGGGAGGAAATTTGTGAATACCCCGAAGCGGAAATCATATAGGGCATCTTACCGAGATGGGGTCCTTACTGTCCCGGTGGAAGGTTTGTATGGCTGCTGTTTCTGCTTACGTAATGGTACTAAGAATTTAATGTGTATAAGTCCATTTGCTTTTCTGGCCACACTGTCACATTTTAAATAAATTATGACACTATTAAAAAAGAAACACTCGGATTCACGATGGTGTTTGTGAAATCATGCATTTGTTGGGCAGAATTGGGTGGGGCTTAGGATATGTTTTGGGGCCCCCTTTCGAAAATAGTGGGTTCATTATTTTGGTATGTTTGCTGAACAGACAAATGCTTGGAGATCTTTGGCTGCCTGTCTAGCTCACTACTACAACAACATGGAGTAGAATTTCTGACAGGCTACTCCAGTATTTGTTAGGGTTAGCAGCTGGTTAATTTTAGCTGAATCTAAATTACTTTAATGTCAGAACAAAAAAAAAAAAATGTTTCAGTTGAGATGTTTCTGGGGGCTGCAGTGTGGCACACTGATCAAAACGAGGTGTATGCGAGGGTGAAGTTTAGAGTCCACATTTGAGTTCACTGTAGTGCTTGGGGTCATGTGAAATGCTCTCATTGGATTACTTGAAACAGATCTCTGTGATGTGCTGTAGCATTTAAAAATAATTCAAACCCCATGGTATCATCTTATCATCTTTGTATGTAGTGTGTGTTTTTTCTCAGTTTCTATGTATCATTTTTTGAAATTGAGGATGTTTCTGTTGGTCCAGCAGCTTCTGAGTATAACTGGGCTAACACCAGATTGAGTTTTCCTGTAAGTGGCCAGAACATTCTGGAATAGGTGCAAACATTAGTCTTTTTGGCACTAGTGGAATCTGTTGGTACTAGATTTCATTAATTAGCTTAATTACACACAACAAGGAATATAGAACGTTTTATATTTATATCTCTTACCGGGAATAGCATTGTTGTTTTAGTATATGGTATGTACAATTTATAATGTTACTGGTGCTTGGTTGTAACATGGTCAAAGTTCTAGTTTTCTAAAATACTCAGTGCATTTAGGGCTGGATTTTTGGTAACAACTTCAGATTCTGCTACCTTATTCCTATCCAGCTTTTACTGAGATTATTCTGGACTTGTCGCTCCTTAGTAGCTTTTGGTGGTTGTGCAGTTTCTGCTACAGTTACTATACATAAAGCTGAACACAGCTCCACTATCCCTATACTACTGGCACTGTGAGATGACCACTTCGACCCGTGCTGCTCCTATTACTATTTCTATTAATAGGGCGACTGTTGCTTATTCTATATAGTAGATTTGTTTTTTTTCCCTATGGTTTCATTTGAATGTTGGTAGAGGTCATTCTACACCAACAGTACGTGCAGTGCTCCCCTCCACCTACTCTGTCTGTAGGGTTTATTTCAGTTTGAATGCTGTAACTGAGATCTGTTCTGTCTCCTCTCAAACAGGCCAAGCCTTCTACAGTAGACATTTTGGAAAGCTTAGAAAAGGTACGATTTTGTTTGTAGTACTGCTGTCTTGTCTACTTTTTTGTTAAAATCTTCCTGTATTTTTCACTCCCATATAACTTCTGTCTCATGCTGTGAGCTGTTTATTCAGCTTGATTCCCAGAGTGACAGTCACACATGCTCACTGCGTTAATCTGTCCACTTCATTTGCCCTGCTGGACATAGGCTCAGGGACACACTCCTCTTGTCTTTGAGAGAAAATCGTAATTATCTCTGCCTTTCACTAAGAAAAGGGGGGGGGGGGATCTTTTTTTTTTTTTTCCTTACCAAATTTTCGTCCCTTGCAGTTTGAGCTGAATTACATGACATATAGGTTACATGCAAAAAATGTTTTTTTTCTTTTAGTATTTTCTTCAATCCTTGTCAAAATTAATGGTGAATTTCCCCTCCAGTTAAAGGTTTTGGTAGTTGAACGTTTCCAGTGGTACTACAGGAAGCAGGAAGTACCACAGAAATCTGCAAAAATCGATGTAGACTGTTCTGCAGTTTTTATTGGCTGTTCTGCTGATGTGCATCGCTAGTGTACGGAAAAACTCAAGTTATCATAACACATAATAAATTAAATTTAACTTGAACATATGTTATCATCCAGTGTTTCGTTCCTCCAGAATCGCAGTAAAGTCTGGCTGTAAAATGTTGGACTGCTGCAGGCAAATTTAGAATGGGTGCTTTGTAAAATGTCCTGAAAATAGACTGTTTTGCTCTGGTATGTCTGGATAAAGAACATGGACCCTTTTGTTGTATTTATGTCCAGTTTGACAAGTAGTGTTTAAGACATGAGGGTTGCTGTGCACAAGGTGGCAGCGTGTGAATCCAAGGAACAGACCATGGGATTTATTGCTGTGATTGTTTCCCTCGTTACCACTGTGTAGTGCTCAGTGCTGATGATGCTGGAATACATGCATTGATCAGTCATGCACATTCTCGTGCAATATGTTGACAGAATTTGGCCCTCAAGATAAAACGTAGATGCTCCTCGACCAACGATGGGCTTGCATTTTGAAGTACCTTTTATAAGTTGAAAATATCATAGGTTGCTTATGGTACTGTTGGGCGTTTTTAGTAAAAAAAAAAAAATGGGCTTGGAAATTTTTTGGCGAAACTGAAACGAAACACTGTTTGATACGTTGTTAAACAATGTATGATTGTGTTTGCAATTGTCAGAGACTGGAAGCATGGCTCCGTGGGTGCTGCCATAGTCCAGCATCAGTATGAAGTATCATACAGCTTTTTGGTAGCACCGGAACAGATCTAAATTCAAAGTTTCGTAACTAATGAATATGCATCACAATCGTACCATTGTAAAGATGAAAATAGAAGTCGAACCATGGCAATGAGAAGACCATATGCAATTGGGACTAAAGGATTTACTTACCCCATGAGGAGAACATGCAAACTCCACACACATACAGCTGGAGTGGAATTCAAATGATGTGGGCACATTGAGAAACTTCTCGCTTTAAAAGTAGCAGAACCACACAATCAGCGTTGAAAATATCTTAAATCCTTGGCTGATGTGTGTATTCATTAAAACCATTGCATGCATTGCAAAAGCATTCATGTTTGACTGCAGGGGAAGCTTTAGGTTTAAAGGAATGTTGTGTGTTAACAGTTTTTGGGTCATGGTAACAAATTACCAAGCAGATTGTTTACGAAAACATCATCTGCAGATGTGTGTCTTACTTTTGATGAATGTATCCTAATATTTTTATCCCATACCTCTCTACTCTTAATACCATGTTAATAGAGCGCAGATCAATGAATTGTTTTGTCTAGTTACCCAATCCCCAGTTGTGCTGTTATTTCACATTCTTAATCCGTTCTGTATTGCTGTTCACTTAAGATTACAGAGCAGTAGAAACAGACTCTTGCAGTGCACTTTGTTTCTGAGTATGCACTGTGTTTACAGGAAATACAACACCTGGAAGAATTCAGGGTTAAGAATCAGAGAGTGCTGAAGCTGTGGGTGGGGCGACTTCTGCTCTACTCATCCGTCCTCTACCTACTTACATGTATATCTGTCTACTTGTGGTGTCTCCCTGAACAATGGACAGAGCGACTTATATTGGCTTTGCCATTTTTCTTATTTCCGATACTGTAAGTACATGTACGCCAATTGTAACAGACAGAAACTGAAAAGAAAAATGTATTTGCATCCATATAAGGAATTGTTTCAGTATCTTAATGAATTTTGCATATGTTAAACATGGTATGTATATATTTTTGTACTCCAGTGCTGTTGGTGCTGCTGCCAATTTTGATGCAGTGAATTATGGCGTTGGTGGTAAAATTAGTCTAAATGGCTCAGTGTGTCTGTGCTGTTTTAAACTTGGTATCAGCAAATAACTTATCTGAACTGAGCAGATACCAACTTTAAATGAACGTTGACCATTTTTTTTTCAAGGCAAGTTTTTAAGTAGCTTTTGCTGTTATTTACACATGATGTTAATAGCATTTTGCAATTTAAAATGATAACCTATTCTTTCTCTCTCTCTTTCCTCCCCATCAGAGTCTGGTTTACCAGGAAGTTGTTAATTATTCTTTTTTCTAAGAGGACTGAACGAAACAGTAAGTTTTTTTTGCTTGGTTTCGACCACTCTGTCAGTATAGAGATGACTTAGACATTTTTTTTTTTTTTTTGTATTATGTTTGACAGTGTCATTTTGTTTTAGTGACATAAAATTTGAGCGTTTGCTTGTGTGAATCTGGATGTAGGTGTAACACAGTCTGGTCTTTTTTTTAGATGAAAAGTTAGATGAGCTCAGATCCCAGAAAAAGAAAATAGTAAGTGATTTTTTTTTTTCCTTCCCCCCTTCACTCTCACTCCCCCCACATTTTTATTTTTGCTAGTAGTGTGAAAGCAAAATGCTAATATGAACATAAATTGCGCGCGCACGCCCCTCCCCCCATAATGGAATCAGCTGTTATATACTATTAATATTCTGCTCATTTAGTCAAAATAACCCTTAACACATTTCTAATCTCCACAAGAGCCTTATAACAGGGCTAACCTTTTACACTTGTCAGGAATCCTTGTGCTTCCCAGATGTCATAACCTCTTAAATATCTCATGTAACCCACGCTTAATGGGGCTTAATTTTCTTGTGCCAAGGAGTACAAATCTCCTCTAACAATGATGTAGGACGTGAACGTGGGCACTAGTGATGCAGACCCTGGTGGACCGTTGGTTCATCTCCTGTGCCTCCTGTTGCCAGTTGGGTTTTCACAGCTTTTTGTGGCTAATTGCTAATCACTGTTGCTAATAAATAATCTACAATCAATGTAGACGGCGGTTAATTGGCAGAGCGACTTTATTCGGTAAAGCACTTTGCTAATGACCTTCTTTGAATTAATAGCGTTAAGTACTAGAAGGAAATAAATCCAAGAAATTGCTTGTCATTTACTGTCATATCTAATAACTTCCAATAATTATGGCTGATGGATTTTCACACATTCCATTATTGGAGCCGGTGCATGTAATTATTCTTTTCATTATATGTAAACAATTAGCAATAGTTAGTGTTACTTTGAAATGAAGCAGTTAAACAAAATGAAAGTTGTTATGGCTTGTGGATGCTTTGCTGGCCTGCAAAATCCTAATTCCTTACTTAATGTTTTTTGCTATGCAGTCATAATGCCTGATTTGTTAAATTATTGGATGGTGAAGAGAAGTTTTCAAAACTGGGCTTTATAGAAGATTTCAACAGCATCGTTGTAGCTGCAGCGATGTTGGGTTTATAACAAATATTTACAGATTTAAAGCAACACCTCCTTTATTCTTTTATTGGTACATTTTTCATTTTCTATTTGTACATTCCGGCCACAATTGTCTGCAGTTTTGTGTCGCCAAATTTTTGATTGCTGTTCACTTTTACTTAAACCTTATGCCACGCCGCTGCTTTCTGGTATTTTTCATTGTTGTAAACTTGCACGTCGTCTTGAAGCTCGAAGAGGTGATGGAGACTGAAACGTATAAAAATGCCAAATTGATCCTGGAGAGATTTGATCCAGACTCAAAGAAAACTGCTGTAAGTACTCAAATCTATAATAGATGGGTTTGGTGTTTTGAAATGATTTCATAATGTGAAATACTGCTTCATTTTTATGAAGGAGCTTGAACCCAATCCGGCCAGTTCACAGGCAACACCAAGACCAGGACAAGGTTAGTGATGGTCATTCATGGACTTGATTTAAGTGGTTTAGAACTCCTTTTGCGTTGGCTGAATACTGAGAAAGTGGTTTCGTTGGGATTATACTTCCGGTGAATGTTTTCATGTTTTCGGTTTGTGTACGTAAATGTACTGTAATACTTGGATACTGGCCAAATTGATATATCATCTCTCCATCGTCTTCCACTTATCCTGATAAGGGAAGCCTACCAAATTGATATTCACTGATATTCATTTTGAGTGATGCATATTTTGGGTATTTAAGAATGTTTATTTGCTTCCAGAGGTTTCATCACTTGCTTTCTCAATCATAATTGAATCCCTCTAGTGTTTCTTGATGTTGTCATTTTCAGTGGTGCTTTCCGGAGAAACCCAGACCCATTTCAAATTGATAATGGTAGTTTTATTTATCTCGAAGGTGTATACAGTTAATTAGTGAATAAAAAGTATTTTGGAAATGGCCTTGTTTTTTAGAACTTCGTCAACGCAGTGTCACCCCGAAACCACCTGTTATGGGGACCCCCGTTGGCTCCGCTGCTCAGCCCCCGACTGTCCCACCAGCCACCCCCTCTGGCCCACCCCTACGCTCAGCCCCAGGTGGACCCCCCGAGAGAGGCCTGGCATCCACTTCTGCTCAGCAGACCCCACTGAGAAGGCCTGTGCCCCCTGGGATCGTCATGGGAATGGGTACATTAGCTGCCGAGATGGGTGGTGTACCTGCCATTGCCATGGTTAAAAGTTTAGTGCTCAAATGACGTGCCAGTGCTTCAAAGGTTGCAGATGGACCTTGATGTTTTGAGCGTGTTCTTAAAATGGCTGCCAGATTATTCTGTTTTCGTCCATTTATATGTATTGGTTTAGATTAAGGTGTCCATTGACCTTGCTTTAGCAACCAGGGCATTAAGAGTAATTAAATGTAAGTATCCTTTATGTGAATTATTATGAAGTTTTATCATATTTCGTGATGCGTCTTGCTTACACTTGATGGGGAGACGACCATCATTACTGAGAGCGCACAGCAGATTTGGTCTTTATCTTTGAAGTTTTGTAGTGTAGGTTTTTTCCCCTAATTACCTTGGTTGCCTTAAGATAGTAAAAACTAATAGAAAATAGAAATGCCAACACTTTACACAACAGGCGTTTGCCATGCATGTTGGACTTGGGTGGCGGCGGTCGAATGAAGCAGGATTTTTCAGTTAGCTGGGGTAACTTAAGATAGACATGATGATCGTCCAATAAGAGTATAGGTAAGGAGCATTCCTACTGGACTACAGTCATGAATTTGGCTTAAGTTAACCCAGCTAACTGAGAAATCCTGCTTTGTGGATTGAAATGGATCAACACTGGACTATATTATCTGCCCTAATCCCAAGGGAGAAATTAAGGCCCTTGCACTTCAGAATTAGATTTATGTCCTGGTAATCTGCGTGCGTTAAGTGCATCCAGAATTTTGTTTACATCATCCCCTTTAAACTGGAATTATTGGTATAATTGTGAAGATGGCAAGCAGTAGTTCTTTTAAGCAGAAATCTTTGGGCTGAAACCAAGGAAGGTAAAGCCATGGTGATCGGTCGTGCATCGGGGATGAGAAAGTGGGAAAGCGCTTGATGTGATATACCACAGTGCCTCCATATGCTGGCAAATGAATAAGCAGCAGGTATCTGAGACTTTGCCAAGATCTGTGGAGATGACAAGTCGTCTCGCGATGATCGCTCTTGATCTTTAATCATAGTAATTAACGCTTACCGAAACAGCAGGACCTTTCGAAACGCTGTTCTTGTGGGATGCTCATTTTAAAGTAATTATTAAAAATTGTCCCTCTTTAAAGAGTTTATCTTCCCTTGTGCTTAATGGTAGATGAATGGCTCAACATGCCAGTGACAGGGCACTTTACCCCTTGTGCTAGTGTTGCCAATTTTTTGTTTTCTGATGGGGAAGGACTGCTAGACCTTGACTGCCTGTAATGCTTGTTTTCTAATAGGCATGCACCCCCCAGGCCCCCCCCTTGCCAGGCCCATCCTCCCACGGGAACGGGGTACTATGGACCGCATCATTGAGTACATGGTTGGTGACGGCCCTCAGAACAGGTAATTACAGCTTTACTGCGACGGCGTGAATTTGGAATGGCTGTTAGCTCTCACCCCAATGAATTTGTACTTGGTGGTTGGTAATACTGTAGGGTATGTGCATTCAGAGTTAGATTCCTGTATTGCAAAACTGAAGGAGGAGGAGAGTTGGTAAACCTAAAAGAGCGTAATACGCCCTCCTTTGTGGGCAGCCTCACTGGTTTTCTCACTCGTGTTTGTTTTGCTTTTGTTCTAAGATATAGCGGTGTTAAATTCGCCAGATTCCATCCATACCACTTGCTCCCCTGTTACTGGTTATCCATGGGTTACTACCAGAATCGTTCCATGTGAAAGAAGAACTAATCCGATCAATTAATACCCCTTGAGAGTGACATCTGAGGAGTGATGTCTCTGCAGGATCTGAATACATATTTTTAAGAAGCTGAAGTTGTGAATTTGTAATGGTAAATCGGACATTAATCCATTGTGGTACCATTAGTGCAGAAAGCAGGCACTGGTGTGTTGAAAATTTTTGCTCAAAGTTAGTAGCTTGACTTTAGAGCACCTCATGGATGACCACAAACCAGCATTTTGTTAAACGTTGCAAACTCCAGGGATGTAAAATGTGCCTCCTCTACTGTCTGCTAGAAAGCTAACTTAGGCTTACGATTTTGTGAAGCTCTCTTTTTATAGCTGAGATTTCATTAAATGTCGTTAAGCTACTGCTTAAAAACTGATTATTCATATATACTTTCCCATTTTAATTATGCTGGTGGGTATTGTTTTTTTTAAATTTTATTTTAAAGCATTCATTTTGAGACTAAATAGATGGGAATTTCATTTTTAGTTGATGGTTAAGTCACGGAATCACGTGGAAGAAACTGACGGATTGCAAGATGGTCTCGGAAGGAAAAAAAAAAACGCATGCACACATTTTTAGAAGCGGGGGGGAAAGGTGGTTTCAATTTTCTCTTTAATTAAACATTTTGAGAAGCTTTGTGGGTCAAAGGCTGTGTTTTGATCCTTGCTTGTTCAGCAGGGGGTCTTATGGTGGAGCTGTACTCAGAGAATACTTCTCAAGGTTGGCAGGCCTGGAAACGGGGAAACTGTATGGTTTGTCTTGTTACCCACTGCGGAATTACAATAATAAAATCACTTTTTTTTTTTTTTCCTTTTTTTCCACCATCCCTAGATATGCTCTCATATGTCAGCAGTGCTTCTCCCACAATGGCATGGCATTAAAAGAAGAATATGAGTATATTGGTAAGATACAGGCGGGGGGTCGCCTTTTCCGTCTATGAAATCTTCACCTGCCTTTGCAGTTTTTGTCGTAGCGATATAACTGCATCTAAGTTTTCCCTGGAACTTTCAAAACGGGTGCATGTAGAAAATTGTTTGCGTTCACATTCACACATGTTTGTCGTACGGCTGTACGCCAACGACCTGATGTGTTTGGGAGTAGCATGATGCTATTTGCCGGCCTTCTAACGCGTCTGCTGCCGATTCTCGCCTCAGCCTTCCGCTGCGCTTACTGTTACGTCCTGAACCCTGCGAGAAAGACCCGGCCCCAAGCGCCCCGGCTCCCGGAGTTCAGCTTCGAGCGGAGCTCGCACCCCGAAATGGCTGCCCCGGCATCGTCTGCCCCAGAGTCCCCTGCCGAATCCCCCGATCCAGGTACTCCCCCCATCCCCCCTAATGTGTCCCACTATAGGCGTATTGGTAAATTTAAAAATACCGTTTTTAACATTTGCATTCAACTCATCTCATTCTCTCTGGGTTCCTTACCCCAGGAGTTGTTTAACTGTGTGTTTTTGCTGTGATTTTTTTAAACATTTTTTTCCCTCCTTTATCATTCAGACCAATTGTTCTGAACTTCTTCTGTTTTAAGTAGCCAGACAAAACAAAAGGAGTCGCCCCTGTGTGCGGAATGAGGAGTCCTCTTTGTCTTTAGCTACAGCCCCTTGGAGTAAAGTGCACAGTTTCCATCAGCAACCAAAAGGTTCCTGCTTTTAATGCAACCTGATGCCTGATAGCTCCCTTTAAATAACATGTCCTTGCGGTCAATCAGCCTTTTAAATCCAAACCTGTTCTTATCTGGATCAATCCTGATGGCTGCTGATTTTCAGTAAAAATTGCCCATCAGGATGGATTAATATTGTAATTAAAACTTAATCTAGAGGTCTATTTAATGAATGAGTACTTTGATCTGGGGAATTGGGTCTACTTATCATACCAGCAGTTAAATCTGCAGTTGTACTTTGATTTTAATCACTCATGTTATTTAAATCTTGCCTTACCTTCTCACTGCCGCATGTTGAACTGCCATGAATGCTCTCTTGAATGATTTGTCCAGGCTTACAAAGTCCCCTAACTCAAAACCTGGCTAGTTGCCTTTATTACTGGTCATGTGTCTCAGTGCGGTTCACATGGGACGTCCCACAAAAGAAACTGGGATGCATCCTCTGAAGAATGAGTCGTCCCAGTTACTGGGTCTGCGTGTAGCTTTCCTGTAGACAGTCAGTCAGAAGCACCTGTGACTGAGCTACTCTCAGTGGAAAATACTGCTAGTTTTTGTTCTTGCTGAGATTTTTAGCAATGAGTGGAGTGTAGCAAACCTGGGAGATGAGAGCAGTTAATTGTACTGTGAAGCAGTGACTGACTTTTGTGGCATCCTCTGTTAGAAGGATTTTTTTTTTTTGACCGGCAGTTCCTCCCTAACATTTAAGGGACATGGTTCGTGTTCTTGGAAAACTCAGTCATCAGTAACCTAATGCTTTAATATATTTTTATTACTCCTGTTATTGTCTTTTCATTGCAGTATAGCTGTATGCCTCTTGCATTTTATTGCATTGTATTTACAAGAATGTGCCAGACCTTTTTGTCACCATTATTTTTCTTAAGTGTTGCTACAGAATCTTTTGTAGTTTTGTGCTATTTTTTTTATAGTATGTAGGCCAGGGGAGTTTAATTCTTTTCAGGGGAAAGAACCTTGCAGTTAGACTAATGCAGACAGGGATCATTCCGGATGATAACTTTGCATCAGACTGGACCCCGTGCCAGTGGGATGAAGCGGATGGGTGCAGATTGCCTCTGGAGGGGGGTGGGTTTAGAACCCCTGAGCCACATTAGGCCCTTGGCTGTAAGACTGTCAAAGTCAGATGGGTAGGATTTAGCTTCCGTCCACAGAGCTTGACCTTGCACTCTGAGTGGGTTTCCCTTTGTTTTCGAGGCCGAAACTCCCGCTTGTGTGATCGGAGAGCTTTAGCGCTCGTGTGCCCGGCAAGTCGTTTCTCTACGTTCTCGGGTGTCTTGCCGGTGCCGGAAAGAAGCAGCACACCAGACCGAGCTCTGCATCCGTAACTTCCGAAATGAAACGCACCAAACGATGGACTGCAGAGTTTTTTAGGACTTGCTGGCACTGTAGTGATAATGGGCTGTAAATATGTGCATGCAGCAAATAATTACCAATCATACAATTTCATACACCGTCGCTTAACTCCTTAACCTCTAACCATCTGACTGTTCAACCTCATCCTCCACCAAACCTTTTTATTATTCCGCCTGGAGTCGACAGACCCTCCTAACCTTTGAGGGGACATTTGCATGATCTTGTTGCTGTACATGTCAGATCCGATGAGAGGTTAAAGGGCCGGGGGGGGGGGGGGGGGGGGGGGGGGGGGGGGGGGGGGGGGGGGGGGGGGGGGGGGGGGGGGG
>JAODJX010000037.1:9990341-10017973 GCA_026776945.1 Isichthys henryi
ATGCACCTAAAAATGCATGGCTGAATTCACTTGTATTCTCACTTGTGCACATATTTTAGGTGGATTGAATGGTCTGCTATCATGTCCTGTTTTATATTTAATAAAAAAAGAATGTCGACTGCAGTTTTCATTTAGAAGCTCTGTTTTGTTCTGGAGTAGTTACACCCGTCCTATAAACAAAGATAAGCGGAATATTTTGCATTTCTCTGTCTTCATTGTAGGCTAGTACAGCTCTTCTCTTAAATGTATATAAACCGTGCGGTCATGCTGCATGTCTGCTCTTTGACAAGACTCTAGATGCCACATTTTTTCATTGAAGTTATCAAGAGCTTAGATACTGGAATTCCCTTTTAGCATCTCTTCCAAGCAGAGTATAAAAGGTGTTTTTTTTTTTTTAAATCAGTCATACTTTAAATGAATGTTTTTGCACATGTCATTTTGGGGTGGGATGGCGCTTTGCCTGCTGTCTGTATATATGCATTTTAATTGCTGGTCACTCCTCATCCATGATTCCAATAGTGATGACTGAACCTTTTGCTCTTTGATAGGCGTTGGGCGCGTGAGACCATCTTGGGTAGAAATGAGGTATTAGGCATGTTAGTGGTCTGATTTATCGGTCATGCGGCAGCCTGTCAACACACTATCTGGCGGTGTCACCGGGCGGGACGCTGAGGGACGCGGAGGAGAACGCGTTAAGGCACATTCCATTTTCATTAGCCAGGCTATTTTAGCTTGTGATCATTTTGTTTTAGCTCATTGATCATTTCGGACAGTGTTAGGTAATGGTGCTCACTCGCAGCCGCAACCAATCTTGCTTACTTGACCCTCTTCATTTGCAAAAAGCGTGTCATCTCTGTCTCCAAGTCAAGACTGTGGCCTTTAAGATTTTTTTTTTTTCTTCACCTCTACTTTATTTTTTTCTTATATACCCAGGAAGAGGGCCAAACAGGTCAAATCAAATATGTTTCTTTGGAATTTGATAATGTATGTTTACAGAGACATGACCTTCTGTGCTCAGTAATGCATCAAAGTGACATGAACAGTAACCAGCCCAATCGCGCCGCGCTCTGTTTGAGTTTGACCTCTGAACAGTATGAAGAAGGAATAATGTGCCTCAGAGAATGATGCTTGTATCTCTCAACACAATAGTATCGTTGATCAAGACTGTGTATGTCACCGTCTGAGTGCATGATGCATGATAAATCTTAAAGCTATATGGAACAGGTCATTTATACGAAACTGACACGTTTTGCTGTCCGCTTTATTTCAGTGTGTCATTTTGTCAAATAACATTTATTTTATGTATATTTTATGGCATGCACTTGTGCTATTTTTCTCTTTGAAATAACGGTACAATTATTTTTCCTGTTTATTCTTTCATCAATGGAATTTATCATCTTTAATTTTACCCCCCCCCCCACTCCTTTTTCCACGCAATTGAAAGGTTCTTGTGAAAAGTGTTCAGAGAACAGATGGTGGGCATGAATTGAAGACACATCGGAATGAAACATGAATCCTTCACCCTTACTCTTTCAAAATGTGAAACGTTAAGCTTGTTCAATTAGATATATTCACCCGTAGCAAAATGTTTTTTTTAAATCTTTTAATTTTTACGTATCTTTTATAAGCTGTTGTTGGGCCTGTGATCGGATCCACGTGTCATACGTATACATAGCAATATTGGATATTGTCAGCACTTCACGCGTCCTGTCCGGCAGAACCTATGCACAGCTCTCTGGGTCCTGCAATCTGTGAGAGAGATGAATATATTTTGTCCTGTATAGCCCCGAGAAAAGCACCCATACATACAGTGGACTTTCTAAAGGCCTACAGTCACCGTTTGTCCAGAGAAAACGCTGAGCAGAAGAAACGCCTCTTATCAGTGAAGCGCTAATTGATTTCAGGAATGATAAATGGCACATATAGCCCAGAACGGCAGTAATTCCAAATGCAGTATGAAAATGTACAGCAGGGCAGCCCCAAGGTCCTCCGCTCTTCCCTCATCCATCTCTCACACGTACAGGCCGGGGCCCTTGACTCAAATTTATACTGATCTTTTATTTATACCCTGAAAATATGGCAGATAAAAATCATAAGTGTTCTTGATATTGTGTTTTGTCATATCTAGCAGGCAAGATTGAAAACCTGAGAAACAATTTTCTGAAGAAATGAAACAGCCTGGCCTCCTGAACCCAGGAGGAAAATAACCCCACTATTTGGGCGGAATATGAAACAGAGGCCCCAAATAACTAAAATAGACAAGTGCAGCGGGCGTTTCAGTTTTCCATTTGCCGCCTTGAGGGGTGAGCACTTCAAGATTCTCGCCTTTCTTAAAGGAGCCTCTTAATGTCATCTCAACACACTCATATCAAATGCCATCATAATGTCCATCTGGTGCAATGATAATTGAAATGGAATTCTCTGTACGCGACTACGCTGCTGTTATCAACTCCCCAGCTCATCGGAAGCCAGGGACCACGATGGCTGAAATTCACTGTGACAAGTCGTTTCGAGCAGGAAATATATAAATATATAATACGATTGTCACAAAAGCAATTTACATGCCCAGGTTGCTTTATGAATATCAGAGTTCACCGTGGGATGTTGACAACGGCATCATTATCAGAGTTGTTTTATTGCACTGCTGCCAGAGACACATTAAAATCAAATTAAAGATTTCAACAAGAGCTTGGCCTCAATGACTTACATTTAGGATTAGGTTTTCAGCAGTTGGCTCTTGTCTATTAGTTCGTGGCTGCTTGGGCTCTAAATGCCACAAGACAAAGTTGAGAGGCAGTAATACATTTAACAAAAGGTCATCAAGCATAGACGATGTGCTCATTTGAATGGAAATACGCCTGTAAACTAGTGTTATAAAAATACTTTTTGAAATATCATCTACACAGCTGTGCTGCATTTTACACTGAAAATATGTTTATATTTTTTTTAATTGATTGGGGGCGATAGAAAGCACCATTTTTCTGAGTTTTAGCAGAGTACACTTTTGTTTTTTTTTGCCTGTCTGTTTACAAGGTTGACACCCAATACAAGATAGGCAGTATCAAAATATAAACTTAAGGTTCACTTTAATTATTATCATGATATATCTTGACTGTCGATGTCTTATTAGGACATAACTGGGACATTTTCTCGCACTATAAATTCTCAGTTCTGTTTTAGAAAGAATTCAGATGAAAGGCTTGCCTGCTGGCCTCTCATACCAGGTGAGCCCTTGTCTTGGGCCCAGTAGCCCCTAATTCTGCAAACCAGACCAGGATGGATGAATGGTTAGATTGTTAAGTGGGTTGGTGCTGACAGTGTCAGCCAGCAGTTTTTGCGAACAGTCCGATATGGGCACTGATGATCTTTCAATGTGACGTGAAGAAAACAGGCTCAGGAAACACCAACAAAGAACAAACAGGAACCAAGAGACCAACTGAGGAACAGGGGAAGAACCGGCACAAATAAAGAGACAACAAGGCTTAGACGAGGAACAGGTGCCAGCCATTGACCGGAAGCAAACGCTGGGAATTTCCGTATTAAGAAACAAGTGAGGGCCGCCAAGAGTCATTGCAGTCTACAACACTAGGGACGGAATGGCCAGTGACATCTGCTGGCCAAACAGGTAAATGGTAGACAGGACAGGACAAAGCAGGGACCAATCCTGGCAGACGTCTATCGTATGAATAAGATGATTGTAGGATTATAACTTTATTGCTTATTGTCTTGTCTCTGCTAGAATAACCCAATCACTTTTTTAGTAAAGGGACAGAGACACTAAACGCCTATTGTAAGGTTGTTGATATTTTATGTATCTACAAATATGCAGAGCGTCAATGACGACAGCAATCATTGGCCTAACCCAGAAAAGAAGAAAACATACCTGTGAAGAATGAAGAAGTGATAAATCCAGTAAAGTCTGATGTGGGGTAATAACATGAAGCTAAGAGACACACAGTATGCGTATTTTGGACCCTGGTCTGGAACGGGATTCCGTAAGCGGCGCAGTGTGGAAATCATTCCAAGCATCCCGAAGCCAGCAGGTTCATTTTATGGCTTCATCCATTACTGTACTGTCATTGTTAATTGTCTTCTTTTTACCTCTGCAGGATTCTACAAATTGGCCATATCGAAAGTGACAGGAGGAAGAGCATTAAGCACCTGACAAGATGATATCTAAGTTCAATTTCCTGCTCTTCACCTGATTTATACCTGCAGAAGATAATTTTCCTTTCTGTCATAAAGAGCTCTATAAATCAGCGGTACTTATGGGGGGCTGCATGGCATGCTCCCCTGATTGGTTTCCTGTGTGTTCACTATTAGGGAACCATCACTGCCGCATTTTCCTCCTTCAAACAAAAATGATCAAGTCTAATACCTTCAAGATTAGGGCGATTAAGAACAAAAACAGGAACTGGGGCAGCTCGATATAAGCCTCCATCTAAACAATCTGTGGTAAACTCAATAAAAGCGGGGCTTCTTTCCCGTTGACACCATTATCCATCTGTTTGGACAAAATTGCTGTATCATGGTATAAATCTGTGATTCAAGTGACATATCCTCTAAAATAAAAGGGAACATTAACTGTTCTATCTTCTAGAGGCCCTGGGACTGGCTGGCTATAAGCTCACTCAAGTGTGATGGCAGTCATTCTGTGTTTTACTAGACTCCAGACAATTATCCTTTGCTCCTCTGCCTGCAGAAGACAAACTGCCATGGGGTCCGCTGAAATGATCTGAGATAGATTTTCCAAAATGTCTGTCGCTCGATTGCTTCCATACATTTATTTCCTTTAAATGGGTCAAAAAGGGACGCCGCTAATTCATAACGCTGCGTGCTTTAAAAGCATACGTGTGAATTCTCTGGCATCATCTGTCCTTTACCAATGGGGTTTAAGGCAGAGTGAGGTCCTCCCATGAAAGTTTCCGTTGACATCGTATTTAGCCGCAGTCTTTCCTCTTCATTTCAGCTTCAATTGTTCGTGGCCCGCTCTCCCAACATAAATACAATTTACGGGGGGCTTCATAACCACGCAGATTGAAAACTATAACTGTCTTTGAAATCCCCCAGTGAGGAAGGTCGTAAATAACTATCAAGCCCTAGCAGCAACTGGACATATCCCTTACACTCTGAAATACCAGTTCTTGTTCACGGCGTTGAAACGAAATTTCCCGTTTTGCGTCCAGATGTGTTTTAACAACTGATTCCCGTTTTAGACGTTTGAAATGTACTTTGGTGACTGACTGTGCAGGCGTCAAGCTGTCAAGTACGATCCCTCGCATTTACATGGACCACGAGAGAGAAAAACTTCAGTTACAGACTTAAGACACAGTAGCCAAAGCAAAGTTGTGTTTTCTTCAGTGTATATGACATCAACCCAAGTGTGACACATTGTATTCAGACAGCTTTTCTTTCATTACGTAAGTGTGACACAATCTTTCCAAGAACCTGTATCTGACTCTGCCTTTATTGAATTGCTGCTTATATATTATTTCAGTCACAAAGTGGAGGACACGGATCTTGGGTTAATAGTTTATCATAACTAAAGAGGAGAACGCCAAAGATTAAGACAGTGAGCTGCGATTCAGCATTACAGCCATGTGCATTTATTACATAAACACCCACGCATGACTCAATCCATCTCTCTTTGGCGCCGACAGATTTTGTTAGATGAAGTTATGCAAAAAGTGCCGCAAATGCGCAGAATTTGTGCTGAATTGAAACAACTGTTAAATTAAAGAACTGCTTCACTGGTTTCTTATGGAGCAAATGAAAGAATTTCACCTTTTCATAGTTTTTATCTTTGTTTTGACTCAGTTAGTGTAATTTTCATAATTCATTCATTTGGTCGAGTTCTGAATAAAAATAAGATAATTACCCCTTGTCATAGCGGAAAAACCGCAACCTGAACAAAACGTAAATCGTCCTTAATGACAACTGTCTTTTATCGAGATGAGTGAGGAATTGCGTGGGAAAGAAAATGTGAAATCTTGAAATTAGATTATTTATCACTCATCCCAATTAATCCTGCCTTTTCCACGTTCGTCTTATTCGCGACGCCCATGTACAATTCAGCAAAAATGATCCAGTGAATGGAGAGACGCCGTGTGAATCCCGACTTAATTTCAGGAGCAGTCAATCAATGTCCTTCGCAGAACAACAGAGACATTGGTAACCATACAGGTTGGCTGTGTTTTCAAGGCCAATCTGGTGTTTGTCTGCTAATGGTTTTTAAAGTGACCCCAAGAATGAAATAAACACATTTTAGCCATAGAAATGAATGACTTGTGCATAAGTGCGTGTATTAAAGAATATTTACTATGATAATAGAAAAACAGCATTTATCGCGATGCTTATAAAGCTTCTCAAATCTTCATCTTCTTCAGCTAAGCATTAGGCTACTTCACAACTTAATGTATGTATATAGGCTAACTATGAAAATTATTCAAAACCTGTTTAAGCTAATGCGTCGTTGTCATGTTGTCTACGAACGTGCGAGTAAATGTGTCTTATCTAAAAATCATTTAATCATAATTATACTTCGAAAACACATTAAGGATACAATAAAAGCTACCTGGCGTAGGATCAACTTAGCGCTGTTAAAAAATTGCGAAAATTTGCTTTAACCACTGTCTGCAGGAACAGAGAAGAGGTTTTCAGGACCAAGTAAAAAGTCCACGGCATATCACTGATGTCCTTGACCTCAAACCTCGCGTTAGAGGCTCTGGAG
Source organism: Isichthys henryi (assembly GCA_026776945.1). Classification (NCBI taxonomy): domain Eukaryota; kingdom Metazoa; phylum Chordata; class Actinopteri; order Osteoglossiformes; family Mormyridae; genus Isichthys; species Isichthys henryi. The sequence goes on from JAODJX010000037.1 coordinate 9,997,072, forward strand.
GTCAGGAAATATTATCTGAAAACTAAACAATAAGTCTTCGATGTTTACCAGACTCACAAGGACACGTGCCCCCTTTTTTTACACCATAATTAAAAAGCAGCAATTTTTGCTATTAAAACTGGATCTTTCAAATGCTAATTAAAAAGCAGCATTTTTTTCTATCAAAATTTGATCTTGCAAATGCATTTATAGCATAAAACTAAAAATGTGCATGGTATTATTTCACTACAGGAGGCTCTTCCAGTAATATTTGTCCCTGTTTCACAGAAGGTCAGTGCTGACAAGTATCCGTCAGCTGAGTGCAACAGAGCTTGAGAAGCAGGAGACTAACTTGACTTGGTTTCACCCAAACTCCTCTGCGCCATGAACCATCCAGCACGTGCAAACACTGTTGGCAACGGCACTGTGAAGCCCACGCGAATGTACAGAAAGGAGAGGCGACTTAAAGCTGTCATCTTTATTGGCGTTAACCCTGTAACTCCGCCATACTAATTGCTAGGAAAATTTGCAGGTAGCCCTTTACAGATATATTCCCAATTGCCAAGTATAATTAATAGCTTTACAGTCTTCAAGGCCATAATGCTCATGAGTTATTAATTAGCAATTCATTTTACAGAATAAATAATACTTATGATTGATGATGGAACTTGTAATTGGGCTCTAAGAGTAATGCTCTGGGGACGGTCTTCTCTTGGAAGTGCATGTATTAACTGCAGCAGTGGAACAGCAACCGCCTTCAACAATAAGAAAGACCGCGCTGGGAAACTGTGGTTCAGTCGGGTATTCGGCTTGGGTGGAAATTCACTCAGGATTGCGTTGTTGTAAGTCTGACGTCTGAATCAAAACGGACCGCATTCGCGCCAGTTTCCCTTCCGTAAAACGCGAAAGATTCCTAGATTGCCAGTCCTTCTTGAGTAATTAGTGTTGCGAAATTAATCGGCTGTATAAATATAGCCTACATGATAACCTATATTCTTTACATTCATAATTTCATGTGAGAACCACATACATAAACAAATACAATGAACGGTCTTTTCTTACAGTTCGCAGCAGATTTATTATTTCAGCTGCAAACTGATTTTACTAATTATTATTTGGGCTACAAACTATGTTTTTATTCAAACTGGAAAAATAAGCACCAGTAAGGTCTGTTGAAAGAATTTTGAAGCATTTAAAATAGGGCCTAACTGGTAATATAGTGTCCTTCACGTGTTACGAATAAGGCATAAGTCGAACAAGATGTTCATGTCTTGTTGACGATGCTGTTAAATATAAATTTTAATCCAAAGGTAATCTTCTTATCAACTTCTATAATAACACCCAATGCGTGTTTCTGTTACATATTCCAGCTAATGGTGATTTCAGAACTAAATTAATATGTGTTTGTGGTTTATGTTAATTTATGCGGTACCCAGGAAAATAAAGTAGGTCTATATATGTTCGAGTTTTTATTAGGCGAAAACTACATATAAAACCGACCTGTATTTCATCTAACTTGTAATTGTGTCATTTATTAAACTTTGGCATCAGAAAACATTTTTGTTAGGCCATCATCAGCAACTTCTGCATTATTTAAATATGCGGGTGGAAATTGAGTATAAATTAAGCTTTTCATTGTGTTTTGTAACCTGTTAGTAATTCGGTATAATGTTACGGGGCGGCATACTTTCGTTTCCTTTCACCGTCGCAGAGTGGAGCGTTTCGCAGGATGGCCGACCAGATGCTGCTTTCAATTAACAGCCTTTGTTATGCATCGGGCTTAATTGTTTGTCTTGGCAAGAAGACTGATGACGGCGAAAGGAAAAAAAAGTTTTGTATTTGTTCTTTGAAAAACATTCAAAAACTTGTCACTTGAATTTGACAAGTACATAACTGGGCTATCTATTTTCAGGGGCCCTGATTACATTTTTTTAAAAAAGGGTTAAGCTAGCTAAATATTTTAGCCCGAATTGTGTTAGACGTTAGTCCTTCTAATGGTAATTTATGAGTTTCATCAGATGAATTTCAGAACATTGGCCTATATTTATTGGCCAGCTAGCTAAGTTTCTGCAACAAAGTTCACAAATGTGACTTTGGTTATTTGAGAATTAATAATAAACGTTTTTAGTGATATGGCTAAAACAAACAAACGAATGAAATAGTTAATCTAGCTCAAGGAATCTGAAAAAGGCAACTCAGCCTAGTGCTAAGAGTCAATTAACGCTATGCTGTATCATGTTCAATTAGTTCAACCCCTTTCCACAAAAGGCAGCCATGAGCAATTGCTGGTATAACTGTACAGTGTCGCTAATCCGCGAAAACCTCAGCGTTGCTAAGTTACGAAAGCCTCCCGGGGCCCCCAGTGCTGCGCGGCGCGCTCCTCTAAATGACAGAGGAGAACTGTGAAAACTCAACCCATCTTTGGCTCCGTATCGATTTTACACAGAAGAGCCAACCACTGATGATAGACTTTTGATATATTTTCCCTCAACAGCGGGTCCCTCGGAGTATTACTAGAAAAAAATCTGTCAATATGCCTCTATTATGATCTCTTGATCTGTGGCCATAAAAACCTTTAGATTCAGCCCTTATTATCAAATAATGGAGGAGGCTATTTTATGTCAAGCGCCCTTGAAGCTGAAGAGCCTTAAAAAAATAAAAAAGTCACCCAGCTTCCAAAAACAGGTCATTTGCATGCCGTAAAATAATAGCGCAGACTTTCTGGGCCTAATTAATTTGATTGACTCACAGTAGGGAGGGATCAGCTGTGACACCATGAGCCTTTGCAATAAATACCAACTGATGGGCAGGCCGCATCAATAAGGCCATCACTGGTCTCCCTCACTTGTCACCAGGCAGGGAGTGAGCAATACCAACCCCCTACAGACTTCCTGCTAAGCAGTTTCTGCCCTATTAGCAATTTATAATGGTGATCAAGAAGTCGTCAGCGGCGAATCAAGACAACTGTCGGGCCCGCTGCTTAATTGGCCTTGTGTGCTTTTTTGATAAATGGCTTGTGACTACAGTAGGGTCCCCCGGATTTCATCGCCTTAATAGGCCAGTGTGATTAGATTTACCAACAGATACCAGGTCAAAGGAAAGGAGAGTGGGTGCAAAAATGTTAATTAATATCAATAATGGCCAATTATTAGCGAGACAGAAGGATCCATGCTAGCTGTGTGCTCTAATGGCTCAGAGCTTACGTGAAATGAAACACTGCCAAATTAACATAACTGTGAATGCATGCTGCACGGCAGAGCTCAGCAAACAGCTGTTATGTTAGTTATTCAAATAGAATTCCTGTTGGTGTCAAAGGCTGTAGTTGCATAATCAGCTATTCTTCTATGCCATTCTGAAGGCACTAACAATGCCCCTGTGGCCGCCGTGGCTCCGCCCCCTGGGCCTTCTGATCAGATGTGACCCCATGTGTACCTGGCATTAACAGAGGAGTTAAACAAGGGGTTTGGTTAACACAGCCTTATGACAGGGGGAATAAGCTTCAACAGACCCAGGCTCAGCTTATTTGCTCTGCTCTGGAGCCACGTGGGACAGTTTTGTGTGAGGGGCAGGCGTGTATACATATATACAGTCAGTAATGTCAGATTCATGAATTATAAATGCATTGAGAGAGTTTATTTTGTGCGGTGGGACGCAGCGATTCCTTGTACACTTTATTCTGCGTTTTATTTTTTTTTTGTCTTTCATGCAAAACCAACCGCTCCTCTCCGGATCTGTTGAATTTTTAGGACCTTCTCCTAAGATGTGATTTATTCTTGAATAAATTCCACGCCTGTACTGAATAAATGCATGAAATCAGATCATACAACAGAAGAAAAGGGCTATTCAATTACTTTAAAACAGCAGCACTCTCATGGGTTTAATAACCATCCCAGTGAAACCACCGCAGACGCTGGTATCTTGCCGAAAATTAATTCAGCCGTATGTTGTTGAATATTATTTTCTCATCAAAAACGAGATATGAGTTCTTTTGATTAACTAGATTGGATTTTACAAAACAATTAGAGCTTCCCTCTCAGCGTTGTTTGTGTTCGTACCAGCAAGTTATTGATTGACAAACGGTTGTGTGTTTCTTGGTCTGTGGGGACGTTCGGAGGGCCGAAGGGTTGACACTCTTGGCTCAGGATGCTGGTTCAGCCATGAAGTTCAGTGGTAGTGGGGCCAGTCAAAAGTTCAAGTATTCCTAGAAATGTGCAAAGCATGTGTGTCAGATATTCATGGCGGGCTTTTGGCCACAGATTCCAGCTTCAACACTCATCATTTAGCCTTTAGATTGTAGCTACTTTGAGCCCTTGAGGTGCAAATATGCATTTGGTGGCCTTATGCCTACATAATATCTTCAACCTCTTCTGAACTTTGCTGAATAACATTTTAATTGACTGTGATGGACTGGCCCAATGCAACCTAGGATAGACAATAAGCCCCCTGCATCGCTGGCCAGAATAAATGGCTTAAAGAGGGATGGGTGGATGGATGGATGGATGGATGGATTGATGGATGGATGGATGGATGGATGAAAATCTTAATTGAATTTTGGTTATACTTTAGATGACCTTCAAACTGGAAGGTGATGTAGTTTCAATACCAATTAATTGTTTTGCTAAGTTCGCCTCTGCACCAAGGCTACAAGCCAAGACAACTGCAGTATGAAATCATCATTGTCCAGTAAAATTCAATATCCTATATGTTAAACTCTGAGACTGCGCTTGTTATTGAAGCTAAAAACATTGGGGACTGAGAGCGAATTCCTCTTGACTCTGTATCTTCTTATGGAATCTATTTGTTGTAATATGAAGAAATAGAAGATTTGTCTGTACAGTCCTCCTGAGGGAGCCATAGCCCTCAGACTTTGTCATTAGCACCAGATATGGGATTTTCCACTGGGGTCGGTAGCAATTGTGAGAACCCACAGGACGAACGGTGAAATATCTTCCACCATGATATCACAGCACGAAAATGGTGTCCATGGATTTTATTTATTTTTCAAAATACAAGGCACAAGTTCTAATATTTAGTGCTTCTACTCAAATTTCAGCTATGTATGTGACTGCCAGAGGCAATTCACTGCGCATGAACTGAGTGAAAGGTACTGTAAGGGTACAGCAGTAAGACCCCGCCCCCTGTGCCATTAGCGTTAGTTATCATCTTTGGGGTTACCGTGTGTTTTCTTCATCCTCCTTTCCAGTTTTATAATTTTCACTCTTGGCATTCACTAACGCATTAGATATGTATGTTGCCTAACCATTGTTCCTTCAACTCAGAATAAACAAAACCAAATTAGCCATTAAGTGAAATTTCTAAACTATATATATAAAAGTGAGCTATATATCAACCAAAAAAAATAACCTTTTACATAGTGCTCATAGTTAAATTTAAACCAGATATTCACGTATTCATGACCTTCCCGTCATGACAACATTTGACTATTTATTTAGTAAACTGGCTACTTTTTATTCGTAAGACATACGCCGCGACGGCTAGCTGTATCATACGCAATATAATCGCAAATAATGACGTTTCTTTCAAATAAAACAAAAAACGCGAAAGCTACGTGTTCCTCTATTTTAAATTTAATTTTGATACATAGTGTTTCTCCTGCGTAAAGGTAAGTAAAACGGCCATTGTCTCTACACGCTTTGACCTTCTCTATTATAATTTTCCGCATGTAATTCCCCCTAAGGACTTGTCATGTTTGACCAGGGCTGAGGAGATACTGCTGGTTGTACCATCCCCATCCAACCACCGCACAGCAGGTGAGGGAGACTGCAATGGACAACTGAACGCTCCCCTCTAGGGTAAAGCGCACTTTAAATGCTAGTGAATACACCCAGGTTCACAATACCTGGGGCTGTGAAGGACAGTGTTTTGTCAGCAGGAGAATATTTTCGCTTATTTCCAGGCTCTTGAAAGTGTAGCTATATGTACGAAGGAATAAGTGTGAGATTTTAACATAGCCGTGTTCTATCCGATTATTAGCAAAGTGAGGACAACACTACTAAACGCTGCAAACAAGAAACAACTGATACCACAGGGAGATAATAGACATCAAAATCCAATAGGAGGAAAGTACAATACAGAAACTGTACGCAATTCAGAGGGATAAATGTACTTCTCACAACAATGTTGAGGGTAATAGATGGAAATATTTTAATTTTCATTTTTTTTCTCAGAAGCGTCACAGTTATTTTGAAAAACGCGACATATGTTTGTATCCACATAGCTGCATTCAACAGATTTCGCCCGCAGTTTACATGAGCGGCGGCGGTGTGAAATGAGCTCCAGGCTCCGCTCCACTCTGCCTCTCGTGCTCTGGTGTGTAAAAGTGCTTTATGGTGCCTGCTTCGTCTCTTTTTCACTCGCCGGCTCCCCTTTCAGCGCGGCTCCTTGTGTCCCCTCCGAAACAATCAGTGGAGTGGAGACAATGGAGGCGTAATGATAGATCTGTGTACCTACCATCTGTAAGAGCAGCTGCTCCCTTACATCTGTACAATATGCCGGAGCAGGGAGCCTCAGTAATCTGCATAATAAGCGGAGGGCTTATCGCAGTCTAGTTAATAATCTCGAGCGATCGATGCACTTCATTCCCTCAGTGTGGCTGGGAAAAAAATTAATAAAAAAGTTTCATGATGCTCGCTGTACCTAAATACCACAGTGGGGTGACGGTGCAATGGATAGCTGTTGATTCTGCTAAAACCCACAGGTTTTGTCTGTAATAAGCCTGAACTGCTTAAGAACGGTATACTCAACGAACTCTCGCTTGTTTTATTGCCGACTTCCTTATCGTGATGGGTTTGTTGTTTAATGTAATCCTCAGGGCAAAAATAAGTAAAGGATAAAGAGTTTTTCCCCCCATTCTCCTCTACCCAGCGATCAATAAGTTCCGTCACGGCATCTCGAGAACAGGTTTAAGGGAACTCTGAAAATGAGCGCTGATACGGCAACCTCTGGAGAAAAACACAGCGTCCCCGTTTTTGTCATTTTCGGTAAAAGGCACAGTACTGGCCACGTATAAGGGATAGTTTCACAGGGGACAAAAAATAAAATCGGAATCTGTAATGAAAAACTGTGGGAAAGTTTTATTAGCTGTCCTGAAAAAAATCGAAATTTGTAATGTGAATTATTCGACCTAGTTAAAACAAGGATGCCTTTTTAAATCAAGATAACAATGTATTCTCCATTATCCGCTGTCAAAAACAGAGGGGACAATAACCACACTATTTCAGGTTTCCATTCATTAGAAATACTATTCACATCGCATTACACGTTTACCCACGAAGGTCTATTGTGTTTTTTCCATAACTTATTAAACTTATTACTTCCATCACATCACTTTTGGGGGTATTTCAGTATCGTCTCTGTCAGAATTGCATGAAGTCGATGCCAGCGTTTCATTTTTGGAGGGAAATTCAGATACAGGGGTGTGAAATAGACACCGGTGCTAAGCAAAGAAGAATTGCATTTTTATAAAACACATCACCAAATACTGATACGATCACTGTAATACGTATTTTAAAAGGTCTGGATTTGTGCACTCCGTGAAGTTTTTTAAATACCTTGGGGTATATGGGTATTAAGATTCCTTATAAAATTCTCATTTTTATTCATTTAATGCAATTTATTAAACTCGGTATTGGACCATAAGCAGACACGGAATTGACAGAAGAGGGCAGATATTGTGCTATTGATAATTCACATTCTTCTGGGTCCCTGTTACCCTTAGTTGCACTGTAAAATCTCATTATAATGGGACCGTCTCTGTCTGCAGTTCTCCTCTGCCGATATGTGGGGTGCAGCATGAATGCGTCCTCATTCCGAACGTAATCCCCCCCGTCGCGCTAGACCAGGCCTCAGCCACAGCCGGGGACACGTTACGTAACCTTCGTCTTAGTTCAAGCGTTTCTCAAAATGCCGAGAGCTCCTGTGTGTAACAGCTTTTTTAACCACTCAGACAGTTGGGATGTGACTGGGACATTTGTGTCGTGGAAGGCTATCATTTTGCTTTACAACTGATGCAACTTTCTCCATAATTTGGGAGTTTTTTTTTAACATAGTACATGTCCAGTATGTATAGGCTACCCATCTCAAAACCATGCTACCAATTAAAAACATAAACATCTTTTGTTAACAAAAGAATTAGACTTACTCATTCAGTAGACATACCTTACTCAAATATTGTAATTACACCTGCATTACTCTCAGTGCTGGTGGCACAGAATAGATAATGATACATAACCGAAACATCAAACTGTATATATTTACAGAGCTGAACAGTGGGCCAGACATAAAGTTCACAAACCTGGCAAATGGTTATTAAGACAGTGTTGGGAATATCAAGCCCAGAAACTACAAATCCAGACCAGGATTTTGTTTCTACCAACCAGGTAAGCATAAAGAGTAACAGTCATATAGTACTTTTTGGGTTGGTAAAAACAAAATTTTGGTCTGGATTTGTAGTTTCTGGACCTGAAATGCCCAGCACTGTTAATACATGAGAATGAGCCCATACATTTAATTTAAAGAGCACCTTAAAGGAGCCGGCGAGTGTGGAGCATGGCAATAATCGCAAGCCTGTCCTCTTTGTGCCCTGCGTGCCTCATTGTGGTGAGTTTCTTTAATCTTGTTCTTTATGTTCGCGGCACAGGGTGGATCCTCAGCCCCTACACCGGCCATTATCTCCTACCTGCAGAATACATTATGACCAATTACGATGTTCTGACATCTTGTAAAAAAGCCCTGATGGCCACACCCCCTCTCCTCTCTGTAATGGGAGAGCTGGTTTTCTGGGAGTCGGGGAGTGAGGAGGAAAAACCTCACAGACAGGAGTGGTCATTAGAACCCTGCAAAAACTTCCCAGCAGCCACGGCCGTCTGCGTAAGGCACACCGTAAAACGTCCTGAGATTTACGAGGACCCTTTTCATCCTGGACTTAGTCACCATCTGATAAACAAGCAATCTTAGCTGCAGGCTAAATGATGCTCTTTGAGGTTCTGATTTACAATGCTGTGAATGATGTATTTGCAGTTCCAGTTCTGAGCCTCCTACTGTGATTAGTCATCCGTGAGCTGAAAATTTTCGCCTTAGATCTTTGGCTTACGGCCTTGGAAAAAGTCTTGAAAATGAAAGAATAAATAAACGATACAGGTTGCTTTTGGAGTTAAGTGGAGAGAAATGAACTTTGCGCACATGCAAATGACTTGTAGCTTTCAGTAATTTCCCCTGATTCCTGTCGAATTCGGATTGGCCTTTGCCAGCGAACTACAAGATTTGTTTTCCTGCCTTTTAAAGGAACGCACTGGGGCGTTGTTGCTCTGTCTCTTACATTCCTGAGAGGTGTGATTAAAGAGAAATCCCTTGATGTCTTACCCTCGCCCTCCCAGTAATAAATGAGTCACGAATTTGAAATGGCTCCTCCGCCTTACATCTTATCTTTTATCACAGCGAGTTCGAGCCTTCGGGCAGACGGACGCACTCTTCACCCCGTGAGTAGGTACAGCAGGGCAGGTCATGTGACTCAAAGAAGCTCCTTATTCACATCGCAGGACTGAAATCCAGTGCTTTTAAGTGAAGGATAAACGCAGATCCCTACCATCAACCGTCTCTTGGTGGCCTTAGTGAAGTTCGTCTCGGCGCCGTGGCAAGGTGCAATTTCGTCCCCCTACAGTTCTTAACACCCAGCATGATGCTTCATGGATTCCAGAAACTTCAGCAGCTCCCCCAGACCACGTTATACTTTGAATAGCTTCAGGTTTTACCAGCCTCGTACCAAACTAAGGGGCTCAAGGTTTTGTAGAGCAGGCTTTGGAACAGCAGAAAAAAAATCACACCTGCTGTCTCTAAGTGTGGCTGAAATTCTCATGTGAGTATGAGTGCAAATGCTGATAAAACACAAGCTGATATCTCAGGGAGATGTGCAAGCAGCCATTATAAATGTCCATATACTCTAAGTGTAAAAGCCCCCAATTAACATATAACCATTGTTAAAAACAAATGTATTCATTCTTTTGTTAGTACAATGTTTTCATATTATGTTGCCTGAAATTTATTACAATAATCATAGAGTCCAACCAATCCTTTGGTAATTATCGAGCACGCTTAATTTTTCACTTTGAAAATGGTGAGTTGAGTGATGTATTTCACTAAGCGAATGCTTTTAGGTAGTAAATTACTTCTGATTGCAGCTGGATGAACATGTAGCCAAGGTCATAATGCGAGCTGTACATTTAAGCTTATAAATTTAACTTAATTTGACAAGAGTCTTCAGCAAAGGAAATCGCTTTATCTTTAAATTTATGACACACAGACTTGTGTATTTACAAGTTTGTGGTGCATGACAGGAACTTCTGCAGCCTGTATATTAACCAGTGAATTAAGCTTTAATGACAGCATTACGGAGATGGAAAAAACAGTCATTGATCATTTGCTCTTTTTTATTTACTCCCAATCTTCCCTTTCCAGAATATGCAAATCGATTTTTTTAGCAGTAAATTTTGGTTAAATTTTGTGAAAGGCATAACTATGCATAATTCAAAAATGTTTTGTTATTACAATGTGTTTTGTGTGTGTGTGTGTGTGTGTGTATGTGAGTGGGTATACCTTAGTTTCCTGGTCCCCATATGGGAAAACTCTATTTTATAAAAATCAGTGACTACTATGAAAAAACTAAAAATGCAAAAACTCTTGTATTTTGCTTGGTTACTTATGGTTATGGTTAGGGCAGGGTGGGGGTTAAGGTTGTCATAGTTAGCGTTAGCATTTTTCCCATAGAAATGAATGAGCGGTCCCCAAAAAGATATGATTACACGACTGTGAGTGTGTGTGTGTGTGTGTGTATGCATGTATGTGTGAGTGGGTGTGTGTGTGTGTGTTTGTGTGTACACACACATACTGGCCAAGTATATCATTTTATCATTTAAAAAATACTCCCTTGTTTTATTCTGTATTTCTGGATGATACACTCTGCAGTTTCAGTCCATTGTACTGAAGCACATTTGCCCTGGATCTATACAGGACCCCTGCTTCCAGATATACTTGAATGGATTTCAGATGGCTTTCAACTGTATTGATCCACGACATAGCTGCACGCCAGAATCCAGCTCACAGGGTAATAAGTGCTCCGGGTCACATGGGCAATGTGTGGCATTTATTCAGCCTGCGGAATTTTGCTGTGGCCATAGCCAAACGTTCAGCGCGACTCCGAGGAAGATGCCCCTTAAGGAAGCCTTCTGTCACTGTGATTTACCTTCCAGTCAAAATGGCAAAGTTGTCTATTGCCGGGACTTTATTGATTTACTTTTTAGGAGGGTGACCAGGCCAGTGATCGTTGACTATGGTCTGCAGTGTGGTTAGATTGGGAGGTGATGATGGATTAGACAAGAGGTCCAGTGTGCAGCTGAATAATGCCAAGGTTAACATACACTGTATGGCAACCTTGGAAAATACACCAATATAACACTCTTAAAGTCAACATACACTGTATGGGAACCTTGGAAAATACACCAATATAACACCCTTCAAAGTCAACATTCACTGTATGGCAACCTTTGAAAATGCACCACTGTAATATTCTTTTAAGTCAACATACAGTATCTGGCAACCATCGAATATACACCACTATAATCCTCCTTAAAAATAATATACATTGTATTCCAGCCTTTGAGTATACACCACTGTAATATTATTTGAAGTCAGCATACACTATATAGCAACATTTGCAATACACCACTGTAATATTCATTAAAGTCAAAATACAGTGTATGGCAGCCATTGAATAAACACTACTACACTACTCCTTAATAATATCATGTACTGTATAGCAGCCTGTGCTTGTACACTACTGTAATACTGCTATAGTTAAGTCCTTTAGTTCGGGGAATTTCCACTGTTGCAGCTGAGTGACAGTTGCCCCTTTACAGCCTGAGCTTGGCAGGACATAGACAGTGTAAGCAGGATCCCCATTGACAGTGGCAGGGAGTTCATGTCAAGGCGCTCAGTGCCACAGAGATAGCTAACATAGCCCAGCGCTTAGCATGGATTTAAATATAGCTAACATCTGTTTCCTCTCATGTTGCAAGGTGTGTACAGGCAGCAAAGTCTGTACTGAAAAAGAACCTTTGGCATGGCATTATCTTTCTGATCAGTTGCTGCCAACTCGACTGGGTGCCTTTTATCACATGTAAACTGCCTGCAAGGATCTAAAAGTACTGTAATGTACCTCTATATCATCCGCCTTCAGTTATAATGAATGTAATGACATATATAAAAAACATAATAACATGTTTAGATTTGCATTGATAATGGAACATAATTGATGATTGAAGAAAGGGGTGAATGTGCAATGCTATTAAAATGTATAGTTTTTATGATATAAAGAACTGTGGAAAGTCGTCAAGGGACTCAAAAAATGACATTTAAAACTGGAGGTTTAATGTTGTGATAAAATCCCAAAGAGATGATGTGCAGACGATGGCTTGTTGAAAAAAATTCTCCGTCATTAGACATGGAAACTGGCTCATATTAAGCAAACAGATTTAAAGCACGTTAAGCACTTTTAGAGTATGAGGGAGGTTTTCGGGCGTCTCATTTACAAGGGTGTATGTCAGATATAAAAACATTTATTTTAACACGGTTAATAGACAGGTTACTATGAAAGACAGTAAAAATGCTACGAACGTTTTATTAAGAGGTGGCTGATCTGAGGGCATGATAAGGTGAATTCTGCTTGCTTTTATGTCAGGACAGGCATGATATTTAATAAATACACAAGCATTTTGATAATTGTGTGATGGTCTGGCTGGCTAAGAGTGATCAAAATATGTAAAGGTGTTCATTTGTCGCTATTGCTATTCCCGTAACAGTGTACAAGGCAATAAAAACGCCACCATGTCCAACTGGAGACCGCAGGAAAATGATAGAATTAGGAGGATAAAATGTTAAGATTTAAAGTTTAGTTCAGGAATCCACTCACGCGCATGTCTCTGGTGAGGAGCAGCCTCTCTGGCTGACCCATTGCATCCTTGTTTTTCTGTTTCCACAAGCTCACATTAATAGGGCAACATTAACGGTGAATATAATTATGAAAGATAATTATCTACATAAAAACAGTAGTTTATGTGTTGAAAATATTTTATGTTATAGCAATGTTTCCGTGAGGGGGGGGGGGACGTAGACGGTGCTGAGACTGAGGTTGCCCTTAGGTTTTTCTAATGAGGGGGGGGGGTGTTTTACAAAACAGACTCGGTTATCAGCTGCTTAATCCTGTCGCTTTTATTGGCTTTATTGGTTCAATCAAGGGGGTCTGTTGACATCCCCATTGCCCTGTTAAAAGCCCCCTGCATCACAAGCGAATGTGGAGTGTTCTTTACAGAGATGGGAGGCCCCTTGGCACTCAGACCTCCCTGGGGGGCTGTGATTTTCCTGCTTAAAGTGGCTACTGTCAACCCTAATTTGTCCTTCGTCTCCTCCCCTTTCAGGCAGGGATGCCTGGCGAAAGTTTTTTTTTTGTGAGAGACTGGACATATTCCATGGTTTTCGTGGCTTACGGCAAGCAGGGGACACCGGGTAATCATTACCGGGCTGGAACAAAAGAGTCCAAGTTACATCTCGGGTCGCACGTGACCCGCGAATCGCCGTCTGCGCAGCATGCGCGTGCACACAGACTGGTCCGCGATGGTGTAGCTTCTCTTTCTGCTTTAACCCACTAGCGATCAAAAATAAACAGGAAATCCTCTTGACTTATACAAAGGGTGCCCAAAGAGTGCCCTCAAATTCCTTGTCAAACTGTATTTTATGAAGCACTTAACACATAGTTTTATTAAACGTACGTGATAATCAATAGAAATTAGAAAGCTACACGGGGCTGATGTTCGGGGGTGTCCAAACTTCAAAAAACAAAGAATATTGAGGATCGTACAAGTATACCACTAAATTATCCGGCGTTGCATCTTTGAAATTCTGCATGCAAACAGTCTTAGCAGACGCGTAAACCCGAAGTTCAAATTATCCGGCAGTCGGAAACAAAATCCACAAGCTACCTGCAAATTGCAACTCGTGATGCGATTCCCTCGCGCACTTCTCCGCGAACAACGATTGCTTTGTACTCTGGGCTATTAAGAGCAGCATGATTGCGAATAATAGTTACTGACATAATTTGTGACTGATACATGCGCGGCTTTAGCGGGTTAGCCAAAGAGAATTGCCGTATTTGATTTATCTGCCTTTGATTTCCAAAGAAAAATCAATGAAGCAAGGTAATTCTTTTCAGCTATTCAGCCATCCACTTCAATGATAAGCCATTCGACGACCAGTCAGGAGACTTTTCTTTTCAATTATTCCTGACTTGTTTACATTAGATTCCCCGGAAGAGACGGCTGCAAACGTGTAAAACCTTCTACGGGTTGTCTTACGGAACGAGCTAAATACAATTTTAGTCCGATGTGGAAAAGAATCAGTTATGGAGAAAATTGTTCTGGATTTCAGTTTTGGGCCAATTTCTCCTCCGTTGTTTTACGGTGTATGGTAGGAGGAAGAGTATATGGTAATATAATATGCATAATTCAAACGCATGGGCCTTCTCTAACGTTTTGATTTTGCAGTCTTGCCCATTTATTTGGGGGAAAATTAATGTTACAGTGTCCATTAAGGGGTTTACAAGACCGAGCGAGGTTGTAACACTTTATGCACAAGAAGTTGAAATGTCCTGCAGCCTAAAAACTGATTGTCTACTTTCCAGATATAGCTGTGGAAGGGTTCAGCTTTTGTAACTTTTTTCCCCTCTAAACGAAAATGAGTTTCATTGCTATGTAAATCCGTATACACTATACGCAACGTGGTAAATCAAGTTCTTTCGCACGTACGTCTATTTCTTCTAGTTTTCGAACATAAAATTACAAAATAGTTCTCACGAATATGGACATGAAAGAATGCATTATGTAAACACGAAAGCTGTTTCCTGTTTGTTATTATATTTGCGCGATCCGTGAAAGCGGCGTTTAATTCGTTTACACTTTAGAGTTTAGGGGCGATGCTTTAATTAAGAGCTGGAAAAGCGGGGCGAATCAGGCAGCATTAGAGGAGATGATGTAGGCGCCGTTTTAGCAGTCAGTCTTTGGGGCTACAGACACAGATCAATGTTTAACAAACCAGGAATAACCAAACATCTGACAGGCACTAATTATTGCTAATCAGCTAATAAGGATATTTGCTCATTTTTAAGTAAAATTTCGGCACGGTGTAGCTTAATTTAATCGTTTTAGACGATTGTTTGGCTACTGAAAGTATAGAGAAAAATGAACAGGCCTATACCATGAATCGAAATGAATAAAATAAGACGAGGTGCCAATTTTTCATTAGCTCCAGAGACACATGTAGTAAAAAGTTGACAACGTGACAATGTTAAAATGGATATGAAATACAGCCAGAATAACATTTTCAGTAACGTATGCCAAATAAATGCTATGAGAGAAACTCTTGAAGTCTGTGCTTTATCAGAGCTATTCAGCAAATAAAAAAACCGCGCGCACATAACTTTCAACACGTGGCAGTTTCTGCAAATGCATTTTTGGGAACTATTTTAGTCCAATGGTTTACTTATGTCAAGTGTTTGTAAAAGAAAAAAAACTTACATTTCCCCTGTAAAAGATACGTATAAGTACGTAAACGATATATTTGCGCATAAGGTATGGAGTACGTGGAGTTCTTTGTAACCCTTTATTTTTTACTGGGAAAATCACTTTGAATCTATAAACATTTTCCACAAAAAAAACTACCCAATAGGTTCAAAATGTAGTATATGCGAAACTGCCTACCAGCAAATGAAATACCTTACGTATCATCAACATTTGATTATATAACTATGCAAAAAGAACGTCAACTGCAGCATCCATTATCAGTGTATGTTTAATAATCATATTATAAATTCCCAGTCGTACTGAGTCAAGGTGAAATTCATATAATTTATTACCATAATTATATGGGGCTGCAGTTTAATTGTACCTTAGAATTATGTTTATAACATATTACATATAAAATATTACACGCTGGGTTATGTCGTCTTATAACGCCCGACGTAACTTTGTAGTAATGTTCAGAAAACATGCGCATGAATTTTGTGTTCAATATTTCACCGCTCAACAGAAAATATGATATCCAGTAGCTGACTTTTTTTATCTGAATATTTTTTGTGTTCTGTACTTTTAACACTTAATGTAAAGATATGCACGAGTGGATTATAGAGGTATGTTTTGCATAATTTATATTTCCCTATTCAGAGAACCTTTTCCTTTTTAATAAAGATGCGAGTAATTAAATAGTATGCAAAAGATAATACGAATGATTGAAAATGCTTTTTTTTTTCTTGTGCCCATAAACTGTATTATTATTTCTTTATATATGGGTACTGGACCCAAACCCAGAGTGTAAAGTGTATAGTAATTGGACAAAAAACATCTTTCAACGTCGTTTAGTTATATATTATTGTTTATATATTAATGTAATGTTGTCATGTAGAATGTCGGCGAAGGATGCCTAAGACTATAACTTGAATTTTGAGTAGTTTTAAGCTTTTTGTTTAAGGCAGATTACTGTAAAAATGGGTCTAGAAGCGATACTGCCCCCTAGTGCTATCAGTACTATCTGACATTGCTCAGGTTCTTAACGCTTTTGAAAGAGGGAAAAAAATAGGTTTAATGTCGCTCATAATCACCGACGAAAACAAGCATTAATAACTTCTGCTCGTAGAGCTAATTATAAAGAATAAAATAATATGTAATGCAGGCCTATTCGTAATTAAAATACGACTACATTTTGATCGGACTTGTGATGAGACGGCTGAATTTATAATAAACGGAATTTATTAGAGGTGACGTACGTTTGAACCGTTTAGCGTTCGAAACATAAATCACAGAAGATCTTAGCGATAAGAAAACACTAGGGACTTTGAAGGATACTTTTATGTGGATTTTTATACATATTGTTTAGATCGCACGTGATGTCATTCTTCATAGAGGCGACACAACTTTCTTGCCCACCCCCCAGAATGTCTGTCTGTGTAAATGACTCTCGGCGACTGGCCCCGCTAACACAGCGGCTGTCAGAGGAAGTGGGGGGACGGGCACCGTGGACACGCTCCTCTCGCTCTCCTCGGGACCGTGATGAGAGAGCACCTGGGCCAGGGTGACCTCGGTGTGGTTCAGCCTCCCTGCTGGGAACACCGGGGCCAGACACATCCGCAGCCCTGCCTGCGCTTATTAGGCCATGATGGGGCTAAGCACGCCCATTAGGGGACCCTTCTGAAGGAGCACTGGGTTGGACTAGCGGAGAGAAAAATGGAAGCCCTCTTTGTTTGTTTAATTACGCCTTTTGTTTTGGACCGGTTCCAGCACTGGCTCTCCTGTTCGGGGGCGTACGGTCAATCTGATTTCGCCTTGTCGAACAGAGGGGTCAGTCAAACGGGCTTAACATGACACAGCTGGAAAAGGGATGGAGCTGGGAGATCAATTCTGCGCCGTGATGTGATTTATGGAAGTCCTTTATAAAAGAGCAAAGTATCGAGCCACTGGGCGCCCCCCTCCCCCCGCCCCGTCTCTAATGAACACGCCGCAGTACAGGCGCGGTATCTGTAAGCGGGGGCTGCCTCTGAGTTGGGAAGGAGGCGTGAGGGCGCTTGGGAGAGAGCATAACCCCCGTCACCGCGCCGCTACTGGCCACCAGGCGGGCACCGTCACCCCGCCGCGCGCTACCGTGGAAATGTCACACCCCGGGTTTATTCGCTGTAAGCTCACGTGCTTACTGAGTGCGGGTGGTGATAAATTCTCGAAATACTGTTGAGAACCCAGAATGCCAGGATATCATAGAATAAATGCTATGGTGAGAAATGCAAAAAATGTGTGTGTGTTTGTGTGTGGATTAGGTTTATATTACATTGTGGGATCCAAATGTCCCCCTCTATGTGATAAAAACCTGTATTTATGACGTTGTGGGGATAATTTTTCAGGTCCCCACAAAGATCTCTGAATGCAATCAAAAAAGTAAAAATGCCAAAAGTGTTGTGATTAGAGTTTTCCCCATAGAAATGGAGTCCCACAAAAATACAATTACAAACCAGCGTATGTGTATGTGTGTGTGTGATAAATGATTCGTTTCACATCCTGACTACAAACCAGCTTTTATTCAGTTTTATATTATCAGTAGTAATTAATAAAAAATATATTATTAATAATAATACGTATTAATATCATTATTATTCATAATAAAACATTTTGTATAATGGAAAATATTGCATAGTAATAAATATAATAGCTGATTAAATTGAATACAAATATTTTAATAATAATAATAATTTATTTATCCGTGTTTTCATAGATTTTGGACTACATGTATGGTGCAGAAAAGAAGATGCTGTTTATACAAGCATGTCCACCGTTTAATCCTGTGTATAAAGCCGAAACAGAAGGGTGTGGCACTCTTACATAGATGTGACTGCCTAAACACGGAGGAACGATGGCGATTCCCTCCACTGCTATACCATGCTGTGGCGACTTCGGTTTTCCCAACCATTTTCCGAATGCAGAATTCCTTAGCCTAGCTCCACACACAGCCCCCCCCCCTTCCTCCTCCACCGCGTGCAATTGGCCGGCGGGTGTCAGCTCCCTCCGTCAGCGCACGAGGCTGTATAACAACCCACGGAGGCCTGGCTCCACTTCCCCCCATCTTTGATACTGAACGACAGCAGCGAGCTTCACCTAAGGGTAGCGAAGCAGAGAAATAATGGCAGCCTGCTCCGGCAGCGGCGGCGGCGGCGGCGAGGGGAGAGCGAGGCGGGCTCCGCGTTCCGGGCTCCTTTCGGGCTCGCCGACATGACGCGTCTAGTCAGACGTAAATAATGACAGACGGAAGCCATCATGAGGTCTGCGGAGCATCCGCGAGCCATTGCTTCCTGTCTAGCCCCGCATTGCCGGCGCCCCCCCCTGGCCTCCCGGCCCCTCCGAGCTCGGGGAGATCATTTAAAAAGCAGAGACTAATGATGCTGCCAGGCCCAACACCAGTCAAGCAGATTTGCATGAGTTTGGATCAGTTAAGTACCTCCAGGTCGCTGCTAGTGCAGACTTCTGACAGCTGACTTCTGACATTCATTTTCACTGCGGAGTCTGCTTCATTTTTCTCTTCTCCATATTTGTAAATGAACCCCCCCCCGCAGAGGCCCCTTTCTCAATCTTTATTCTATCCTTTTTTGCACTCTGTTACAGTGCTGGGATGAAAGGAGGGATATTGATTCTCTCGTAATGTAAATGCATCACTATTTGAAGGAGACCAGGGCAATATTAAGAAAGGAGCGGAAAAATGTTACGTTTCAATTTTTTCTTTTGCAGCAATTTACTGTCGAGGTGTATTATTAATCCCCTTTCACTCCCAGACTTTATTTCGCGTCGGAATTAAGTATGTCTAGTTAGCGTAAACGACATAAGGAAGATTAAACTTTAATTTAAGTTCATGGCTGAAATGCTACAGCAAGATGGAAAAGGTCAGACGTTTAATAATCAGAATCAGGAAAAACGAGTTTTTTAAAAGCACACATATACTTATGAAGCGAGTGCCTTTAGGTAGCTGTCAGTTGAATATTTAAATGCTATTATTCTTACATATATGCCAATAAAATGTCATATAAATCATAAAATACAGCACAGTAAAGCCAATGAAGACAGCTGGATTTCGAAGGGGACCACTTCAATTTGATTGGATGACCAATTTTAGCAAGAAAAGATGGAGGTTTGTTATATATTCCCATTAAACGAAGGATGTCACTGCAAAACCTTACACAAAGACTACTTTAAATACATTAATTTACAGGCTGCTTGTAAATTTTCCCTGGCAGGTTGAAAAGTAAGAATCTTTCCAGAAGTAATCGCACCTACTGGTACTGTGTGGTTGTACATATGGCATTTTGTAACACGCTGTCCTAGGAACCCTCAGAATCGCACTGTAAAAATGACAATCATCAAGCATTGTAAATTAGTTTTTTCTTTTTTCTTTTACATTTTCAGAATTTCATGGAATAAAAGTTGGACGCAAGAAATATGCCGTGATGCTAAATTCAAGCACCTTGACTGGAAAAGGATATTAGCCTTAACTTTTGAAAATAATCGACAAGCTAGTCAGCGTTTCGTGAGTGACATCTCATGGAGTTCTGTGCCGAGGAGAATGAAATTTGCGCATGTATTATAATAAATGGCATACTTAAGCCGTTAGGAAATCACTGCAATGCATCCATCCTCTGGATTTTCATTTATTCTGGTGTTTAATTAGAGCCGGGAAACGGCCTGCAATTTGTTTCTGAACACTGTCTGATTTCTGAAACTGGTTATTAAATATTAAATTGATGCATAATTCAGGCAATTAAGAGAGTAATCACACAAAGTAATGTAATGGAAGTTAATTATTACTGCATAAGCAAACAGTTCATTAATGCTGGTTAATTCTCTGACTGCAGTCCTGGTATAGCATCCCTCGGAGTATTTTAATTAGCTGAGCAAACACAATGCTTCCTGGGCGGCTGTTTTCTATTTAAAAAAAAAAAAGAAGAGAAACTAAGGTAGGCGAGCTCACCTGTGCTGTGTAAGAGGTACAGTGCTCGCCTATTTGCCAAGGAGACGAAGGGGGCACTGTTTCTGACGCAGTGGGCGGAGGTGCCCTGCTCTGCTGGGGCCCCGTTACGTCAGACGGAAGTTGACTGGCTCCCCATCCCTCTCCACCTCCCTCTCCCGCCACACCAGTCTGCCCATGTGTGACTGCATCCACTCATCTCTAGAACCAGACCCCTGCTGGCCTTTTGGGGGCTCTCAACCCCCCGTCCCTTGCCGGGGGGGGGGGGGGGGGGGGGGGGGGGGGGGGGGGGGGGGGGGGGGGGGGGGGG
>JAODJX010000037.1:10018073-10035423 GCA_026776945.1 Isichthys henryi
GCTGGTGGTGGTGTTTGGCACCAATCAAATATCTATGGCTGTTGCCAGCAAACAGTCACTATACTTGGGCCCCCCGCCCCCATGCCATAAGTCACCTCACACAGCTCTCTTGAACATATATTTAACGGCATCACGCGGATGAGTTACGGATGTCATAGTGCCCCCTACTTCTCGAACCCGAGAGATCGTTTCATCCTCTCCCGTCCGAGTACGTTTACATGTAACAGAGGTTCGATGATGCCCGCGTGCACTTCAGTTCCTCGGAGTTAAAAGAAAAGCGCCATTGTTTATTGCGGACTAGTGGTGGCCATCATGCTTTTACGACCGCAAGATAGCGATCTCTCTCTCTGTTACCTCTTTATGGTGGCATTAAGTGAGTGTTTCCTGACAAGAGACATGGGGAGGCTACATGCGTGTGGAAACAAAGACATTGGTCAACATCATTTCAGCAATTTGACCCTGAGGAATCTCCCTTTTAAAGTCGGGAGATAAACCAAGAGCTCCTCAGCCCCTCGATGTTCTCCTGAATAAACATGCGTATCACAGTTGACCTTTCCTGGGGTCGCCCTGCTTTTATATTGGCTGACATGTTTTCAAGTTAATAGAACCATTTACCTGGGATCCCTTGGGTGTTTATATTTATTAAGCCACAGTGAGTTGCATCTGTCTGCCAAATCAAGGGGGTGTCACCGCAGAGGTTATGTGATTTGTGTGCTCACACACATGCTTGCAACCGCCCCTATATGACATGTTCATGTGCATTAAATTATATAAATGAACATCAGATGGATGCTGCTTTTTTTACGTGTTCTTTTTGCAGTGGCCCCCACACAATGCACATAGATGCTGATATGCTGCATTGTGCGGTCTTGCTCGCTTGTGTTCCTTACTCTCATTTATTGTTCAGAGGTACATTATGTTGGTAGGTTTTTATCCTCAAAGGATCTAAGCCGTTTGTAATCAGGGTTAATTGTCATGAGGAAACATAAGATCTGTTACGGAAAAATCAATAAGGACCCTTGAAAACTTGAATCCTTCAACGCTATAGTCTTCCAAGGTTTAAAACCAGCAAATAAACCAATACTGGTCAATTCTTATAAGTCGTCGTGGAAGCTACTCGCCTTCGAACTTTAGCTATTGATTTAATCATCACTTTCTCATCTTTTTGCGATATGTTGGTATAGCTACCTTATGCTGTAACGAAAAAGCTGAAGTTGGCTACATTAAAAAGAAAATCAAGCAGAAAAGTGCATGAAGAAGAATTTGGCTTATGATCCAGTCTCCCCTGGGTGACCTGTGATCCAGACTCCCCTGGGTGACCTGTGGTTTGTGGTTGTGCTTCATGGAGCGCATAGACTGGGCACAAAGAGGGAAGAAAACCCTTCGATTTCCTTCCAGCGGTTTGAAAATGGCCTTTGCGGAAAATGTACTTTATGTCAAATAATTTTAGCACTATGGTGTCTTCCATTGATTTGTGCATGGAAATCTGATTCTAATATTTAGCATATATATGTTGTATAGTGGTGGGGGGGGGGTCTAGGATTTTCTTTCTTCCTAGAAGGAAGTTCAGGACCGCTGCTCCATGCTGAACCTCTCCCCCGCCGGCCTGGGAGGGGGAGATGGTGCTGGAGGTGGTGAGCTTGGACAGGCTAAGCTCCACGTCACCTGGATGGGCTCCCGTTGCCCGACATTTAAGAAATAACCGTCATCTCC
This sequence comes from Isichthys henryi, assembly GCA_026776945.1. NCBI lineage: Eukaryota > Metazoa > Chordata > Actinopteri > Osteoglossiformes > Mormyridae > Isichthys > Isichthys henryi. Next base: position 10,019,787 of record JAODJX010000037.1, read on the forward strand.
ACACGAGGATCCAGATTAAGATCTCGCTTTACTGAAGGGGGCCATGACGTTCGTAAGGAAAGCAAATAGGGGACACCCCCCCAACCCCCCCCCCCTCCTCATTCTATTCCTTGGGTGTTTTTTTTTTCCCACTTTCACCTCATGAAGAAAAAGCAATTGGTGGAATGGTCTCTTACTTGTATGGAAACAAATGTCCTGATATAATGGCAAAGTCTAAACTAGCAGGCTGATATATTATGGCTTCCGTGGCGTATTTATTTACACTGAACTTCTCTGCAAATTGTGTTGTCATCTTAATGGGGAAAGATTAATCTGTTGCCATATAGGTTTAGGTGAGTGAAAGAGATGGACTTTTCGTTAGCTTTGTTTACACACCAATAAAAAAATGTAACCCTTTCGAGATCTAGATCTAGCCCCAGAGTGGTCTCACCATGTGACGCTCCTTCCTGTCCAGCGTCGGGCCATTTCCAGCTTGATTCTGGCGCCAGGTACGACAGATTAGCCATGGCGACTGGGAAACATCAACGTCATGTTTGGCTTTTTTGTAAAACATAACAAAACCAGGCTCTACCATTTAATGTCGAATTAAAGTTTAAGTGTGCATTCCTCAGAAGGAAAAACACACAGCTTCATGCTAACAGATCCCAATTTATTTTTATTATTATTATTATTAGCTTATTAGTCTGTGATCTTTTAATAATAGTTACATACTGAGAAATATGTAAATATATGTTTCTTATAATGCAATGTCCTTTAAAAAGTTTGAGGTGACTTTATGGTTAGCATCCATTAAGGAATTGTATTTTCGTGAATTATGCGTCGATAGCTATGTATCATTTATATGAAGCAGGCAATTGGTGCTGAAAAACTATTTTCATAATAATACTATGTAAGACATGCGTGATAGATATTCCTTCGGTATAGTAAAGTGTGTGTACACTCTCACTGGGTAATAAATAATTTGCAACGTTTATATCCCAGAAATGAGGCACTTTGGTCTATGAGTATAAAAGACAACATACTTAGCATGTGTCTAACACCTACGTTTAGAAAATTAAACAATGGCGGCCATTATAGTTTGCCTGCTGTGGTACCAGACTGTTTTTCCAAACCCTGAGTAGTACAGAGGTCAGCCTTGGCACCGTTTTGAGAAAGAAGTCCTTTGGAGTCCAGGAGTCAGCATGGTCAAGGTCTCCAAGTAAGATTTATTACTGGAATTGCAGTGAAAGCTACCTTAATCTGCACTGCTGTCTCCACCTAATCTGAGCTCTGATCCAGCGCTAAACCAAGGCTTCACCTTTAGGCCAAACCCAAACCATTACACATCGCCGAACATTTCCCACACATGCACAAGTAAAATTTTTAAACCTAACAGAATCTGGACGTCAGCGTCAAGGTTTGAGCAGTGTAATAATTACTTATGGCTATACTGGACAACTGCGCATTAATTCATAGTACTTTCAATGGTAAATAATTGTTTAAATATCAGGCAATTTCTACATTCATTTTGTAAATCGGAGGTTTCTAGATATTTCCATATTTCACATGTGTGTGTTTTTAAAATTTTGATAGACATAATTGTAACTATTGTGGTCATTGGTTTATCCTGGGCTAACTGAACCTGTCAATGCACCCTGATCCCTGCCTGGTCATTTTTCACAGCCTGCAGTAAGAGCAGCTCCCTCGCTCACACACACACACACACACACACACACACACACACACACACCTACGGCATTAGGCCCACGGAATGTGGAGTGTGCACTTTGTGTGCAGCTATTTATATCAATAAGTCCCGTGCTGAGAGGCACAAAACGAGCGTTTAAACTCCAGCGCCCAGAGAGCGCGGTAGCAGGTGGGAAGGCTACCCGTGAATGCCCAGATTGGGGGTGGGGTAGCGTGCCCAGACTGGGGGGTGCCCTATTCTATACAGGTGTTGCCCATCCCACCACATCCCCACAGACCCGGGCTGGATATGTGGTATGGTGTGTGGTGGGGGATGGGGGCGGTGGTGCGAGAGACAGCTGGAGGCACCAGCAAGAGCAAGACGGGAAGAGAGGGAGGCGGCTGCGGCTGTCGGGGCCTCCGCAGGTCAGTGGGTCTCCCCGAAGGGACGGTCGAGTGAAACGCCATCAATTCACAAACAAAGGTGCCACTTCACCCACCACAAAAGAGAGCATATGCGGTGGAGCTCGGCTCCTGGGCCGCGGCTAGCCAAAATCTGTCAACCGCGCCAAATTAGCATGGTTATGCCCCCCCCCCCAAACCCCCCCCCTCCCGGCTGCTGCCAAAAGGCAGCCACGACGACTCACACGTGCCTTGGCGTCACTGACTGCGGCTGCTGCAGTACTCAGGACGAGGTGCACATGTACACCTCTGAGAATGCCGCGCATTAGCATTAGCCAAAATGCTAATGCTAATATATGCGTGGGTGCAGTCGTCGTACAGATTTCGTACGGATGATGATCGCAAACCTGATGGATATCTGCGTAGGCTTTAAGAGGTGCAGAGGGGTGTGGACGGTCTGGGAACGGCCTGCTCCCCCACCCTTGTTTTCGGGGCTGTTACTAGCAAGCCTCCCAGAAGGCGTCACGCCCGGCCGCCCGATGCCCCGTATTATATGACCCCCGCTGCTTCCCTCACCGGTAGCGCAATTTAAACAGGTTGATGACATGCGTCATGACATAGCCCTACCCCCCCCCCCCCCACTGGCGGGACTGCTGGGCCGGGGTAGGTGCTGTAGCCACAGGGTGCCCCACTCGCCTCTCCCAAATGAATCTCAAATTGGGCCGCTCTCACTGTTTATGGTTTTTAGGTTTTTTTTTTTTGTTTTTGGGGTGGGGGTAGGGGGCAGAAGAGAGGGCTGTTGAACCTGTAAGCCTTGTTTAGTAGCCCCCGCCCGGTAATTGCTCTGTAGGTGAAAGCCAGGCAAAGAGCCAGCGGAACATTCTTCAACTTTCTGGATTTTTTTTCCGGCATTATAATTTTATTTTTTATCTAATCCGAGCAGAGGAGGCTGGGATCCTTTGAGTATAGGGCACCGTCTGTGTTGTGATTCTAATTAAAATACCCCTTTCTTTTGTTTGGGTCCATCTTTAACTAGATGTGTATTGGCAGGGCTGCGGAAATGGCCCAGGCACTGACAGGCCTCAAAATTTATCATATTCAGAAAGACGCTGTTCTTCTTTCGAGAAGTTTTAGTGTAGCTTGCATCAAATTTTAAAATCAATCAGGTTGGATTTCAGCTCATTTTATTAGCAGCACCAGCATCTATATTCCATTTTAATGTGTGTGAAGTGCTCATAGATGTCAGAAGTTTTCCTGGGAAAGCAAGAGTAATTTCAAGCCGGCGCGTAGCGACACGAGACTCGGTGCTCGCCCCCGATGGCCGGACCTGCCAGCATCTCCTGCAGTCCAGTGTCTGAATAACACCCGGCGCTGGGATGTGTGACGGCTACAGGCTCAGTGTCACGATCCTGGGATTTCTACTCCGCCTGACAGAAGGCTTTCAAACGGCTGGGTTCAAAATGTCCCATTTCTGAGGGATGATATCGCATAAGACACAGGCAGCGGGCTGCCTCATGCGCTGTCTGCTCCTAGCTGAGAAAAAGCCTCTGCGTGTCTCTACCCGCATGCCATATTTAACCGAGCGCGGTGATTAACACCAGACAAGCTGCACGTAAACCGTAGCTTCGGAAAAAAGAGCGCTATCAGAGAGGGCGATCATTCGTTAAGAAATCCCCGTAATGTCCCACAAAGACATGGTTGATTGGTTTACTTGACTTCTAACCTCATGTCTGATCAGCCGTTTATGGAGCTTTAAGAATTATAAAGCCGGGAAACACTCGATACAAGTGGAGCGGCAGGAAACCCCTGTAATACTTCAGCCTGTGCGATTTTCAATAACACATCCAGGAAGGAATTTAATCGGACATCGTTTAAGTCTTGAAGTCAATAAAGATTTGAGATTGTGTATTTTCCTGGAGAACACAACCAGAGTGTATACAGGACACGTATGCTTACTGTCAGAAGAATCAACACGATCACTTACTTGCTTCCCAGAGGCGGAGAGTTCAGGTCCAGAAAGTACAAATCCAGACCAAGATTTTGTGTCAACCAACCAGTTCAGTATGAAGAGACCCACGCACAGAGTACTGGTTGTTTGTAACCAAATCATGGTCTGGATTATAACTTTCTGGACCTGAACTCTCCACTTATGTTGCTTTCTTAGGTACAAAACTTTCAGACATAGCCCATTCTCTAGCCTGCTTTTACATGGAATTGGCTCCTGCTATGGAAAATTGCCCTAATTAATTGCCTGTGAGCCTTTAGACAATAAGCTGATGCTATTCATGATGGAAAGCTTGTAAAATCTTTTGCCTTTCTGATGTTCCATTCAGTAAACATTACGCCAGACTTAGCTCGCGTAAAATTAAAAAGGGCAAACCCGAAACGCAGGCCCCTCTCTCCGCGTTTAGATTCAGAAGAGATTCGAGTGGCGCTGATTAGATCGGTGGCACACCCTCATTTATCGCTGTGCTTTATTAGGAGGTAAAAACGTTTAATGGGCTCTAACCGCGGGGCTGGAGTGGGATGTCTCCCCTCACTCACTCAGCCCTTTGAAGTATCTGCTTATGTTTATTGGAAACGTCTTCGTCGACAGCGCCACCGCCTATAAACAGAATCCAATAACTTGCGCACTCGTAAAAGATCAACAACATGGAAGCTATATGTAAATACGCTGCTGGATAATATTTTATCGGCATTATACATCGAAGAGCTGCTGCATCCATTTCATTTATTTCATGCTTACAGTATTGTTTAGCTTATATATCTTATATGCTTTAAAATGGCAGGCATTTTACGGCACAACTGACATAAAGACTTGGTTCGTCTGCAGGGTCTGGCCTGGCTACACTACACTGTCTCTGACTAGTGAAAGACAGAATATTGACTGCAAACAGACGTGTAGCATCTGGTTACCATGGTTTCACAGGGCAGGATTACTGTGCATGTATGTAAAATTAGGACACTGAAGTCACACATGGGAAACAAGATATCCTGGCTATTTATTTATATAGTTATATATAGTCCTGCAGTTCTGCTGTGTTTTATTTCAAAAGATTAAAAAATAGATATTGGAAGCATTGTGTAATTACATATATATATGTATCTGATTGGTGTATCCCAGTACTCTACGTTTTAGGTCGCCAAAGACAACATTTCAAGATATATATTTGGGTAGTAAGTGTATATTTTTGCAGAAAAGAAATGCAACTTAACGTCAGAATGTACGCAAATTATGCAGGAACACAGTTATGCTCCAGAACATCACTTACATCTAGTTGGATGGCGAGATGAACACCGCTTCAGTTCCCAAACCTCCTCAGGGACACCTCAGCCATTGCATGTATTTGTTCAATTTTACCACCAAAATATGGTGTGCTAGTGGTTGGGATGAAAAGCACATGGGCGTATTGGATGGTTGTGGCAAACACTGGGGTGATTTTCTGAGAGGTTATGAGCTGCCTAAACTGACACACTTCGAGGGACATAAAATCATAGCTTTACACCAACGTAAAGATCATTAAAACATAATTTTGGCAGCCAAAAACTATGTGCATATATAGATATTGACATAGATATAGACAGAGACATAGATATATGTGTATGCATGTATAGACAGTACACTGGCCTGATGACCATAAACAAAGAATATTTGTATATTAATGAACATTTACTGCAGTTCTATTGAGCCTCTCGTCCCACATTTGCTTTTAATTATTCCCCAGATTTGCTTTTAATCATTGTTACTGTGCCTACCTCTTCCTTCCCTTAATTTAAAAATCAAAGCATTAGCACACCTTTGCCTGGGTCGGTGGGGGGTGGGGGGGGGCGGTGTTTTGCAGCCCGTACCCACGAGCCGCCGGGCCTGGCCGTTGGAGGCGCGTCGCCTCATCACATGACTACCGCGCCCGGCGGCTTGCCGCTGGACATCCTCCAGCAAATATGGATTATGTTAAAGCGGTCAGCGGATTGACAGGGAAATGCTAATGCATCCCAGATGGACACCTCATGGGGACAAGCAGGCAGTATAGAGCAGAAGCACTGTTTGGCAGGTCCATCATTCCGTCATTAAAGGCCACATTATTACTTACAAGCAGGCTTGCATGACAATTTTCAGGGACGGAGAAAGAGTCCCACCCAATAGCGCCGCCCCCCAGGAATGCAGCAGGTTAGCCAGCACTAAAACCCTCGCCTGTCCTGTTCGGAAAGCATTACATCATGTGAAACACACTTAAGGCGCTCTTAATTGTTGAATATTGCTCAGTTCGGTCCATAACGATGATGGAGTATCCCTATATTAGCCTCTGCCGGGGTCTCCCCTGATGGAATATTCCACCCGTGATATAAAAATGAACCGGAGGATTCGAGAAATGGTTAAGTAGCAGGGTGGAATATAAAATGGTATTGCTGATAAAACTGCGTGATGAGAAAGCTAGCCGGTCCGCGTTGTTATCGAGCGTCTGTGTTGGGTTTTCTGCTGTACAAGCAGAACGATAATGGTGGCTTAAATCTAAGCACACATCTGGGAAGACCTTTTGTCCTGTGACTTAAGGAAAACAATAGAATAACAGGGGATGGTTTTACTTCAGTTCAATGGGGTCCTGTGCTTCAGGCCGTGTAAAACAACTGCTGTTAGAGTAAGGGGCTCTTTCGGCTCTTTCGTCTCATTCCATGATACCATGTAATGGAAAATATCCTTTATCGCTCATCCTACTAATTCAGGATTATTTCTGTAAATGACAGTTTTTGATGGCTGGTGTTGACAGTCCAGTCGGTCGGATCTTCTTCACATCGTTGCTTTTTTGGGGATGATGTCGGTCCCGAATGACCGCAGTCTCGGATATCGCAGGGCCACCCTGGCCAAACCCAGCGAGCTGAGACCCGGTCCGAAAAAAAAAAGGACACGTCCAAGAGCATGAGAGATTATGATCCTTAAAGGGGCGCAATTAACGGTGTCAGGGCTGCCTTTGAACCCCTCCCGGAAGGCTTGGGGTACGCGGGGGAGCAGCCAGCCAAGATGCTCGGGGCATTGTTAGCAGTCTTTGCCTCAGGCTCCCAGAATTTAGGCCGGCCACCAGCAGCTGTGGGTTTCTTGTGCTCTCGCGGGGCACCCCTCCCCCCCCCATTCACACACACACACTCACCGCCTTGGCCAGGGTACGACAGGCGGCCCCATGTGACTCTCTGGAGGGGCGGGGTCAGGCGAGCCGCGTTAGGTGGCCGGTGATAAATTTGCTGTGACAGTTCTAAATGGCATCGCTTGTGCTTGTAATTAATTCCAGCAGCACCTGAGGCTGCTTGCTGGCTGCCACCGGCGTGGCCGGGCGCCGCGTGGCTAATAAGGCCGTATTACCGCCAACATTAAATCCCAGCTAAACCTGGAGGCCAGGCTGGGCCGGCGAGGATTCGGGACGTTGTGCCGGTGCGTACGCATGCACCAGGTCGCAAAAACAAAAAATATACTGCCACCGCATCATCTGAGGACAAGGGGCATTTAGAAACAATGCCAGCTCTAGTGAGGTCCGTCGGCAGCACAGGGCCCCTGAAATTCCCAAAGAACTAAAATGATCATCAATTTTCTTGCTGTGGGGGGCCCCCTAAGTAAAAATGTGCCTAGGGCCCCTGAAAAGGTAGACCCAGCCGAGTTTGAAAATATATGCCAGAACTGTGAAAACAGATTACAGTGAATACAATAATTCCGGTTTTATTCTGGAAGGAAGAGGAACCTCCTTGCAGCGTCGCCTTCCGGGGGCCGCTTGGGGGCCTCTTCCTGTAAGCTCTGACCTAGTGTCCCCCCACGCTGATGACAGAGAGTATGGAGTCTTTAAAGTACCCTTTGTGCTTCTCAGTGACTTTTTATTGCTGTTAATGTCCCTCATTAAGTCAAATATAGTAAATCTGGACATTAAAGGCACAGCTCAGCACCACAGTTAATCCTCATTTGGCTTGCAGGGCTGCTGGGTAATTGCCAGAGAGACACGCGCCACCATGCCGCTGACACTCTGTCATACTCGGCGCCCGCACATTCCCTGCGAGAAGGCGCCAGCAGGAGGCCTCGGGAATGCATCGCCGGCCCGTGCTGGCGCATTGTTATTGCATCAAATCACATGATTAGCTCCGCAGAGCTGCGCTGGCAGGCCTGAGCGCTCCCCTGGTAACCGGAGATGAGGAGCTGGGCATCTCCCCACGTCCAGGTTTGTCAGATACTCCGGACAATGGGCTGAAAATGGGGGGGGGCATTTATTTATTTTATTTTTTTGCCATACAATTTTTCTTTTTTATTTTAAGATGCAGGTTTATTTCAGGAGCTGGGCGGCGGCACCCCAGAGCATTCCAGGGGTGTGATTCGAGCTTCGCGGCGCGTTTGCTGTGTAAATTTACCTGGCTATTAAGAGGGAAAATGAGTACTTAAGAGTGCCTAACAAGGCCCGGAGCTTTCCGGAGGGCCAGCCAGACAGATTGTCGATCCAGCCTTTTATAATGCAAAGGCTTGTAATTATCTCACGCCTGCTCATCGGAGCCCTGACATGCCTCTTTAAATGTCAGCGGTCGGGGCCATTCTTTCCCCTCTCGCCTCTCAGAGTTGGCTTTGGCCCCAAATGTGCTGCCCCACCCCCTCCAACCCGCCATTCCCCCCCGCCTCACCGGGGGAATCGCGAATACTGCATCACCGATCGTTGACCTGGCTATTGTTGTTTGTGATACTTACTGGTAAACTTTTACAATCGATACGACATCAGCCAGCAGAGCCCCAGGGAGGAGGAACCCGAAACAGCACACTTAATCTTCGGGCCGGTCTGCGCTCCCTGCACTGCCGCTAAACTGGGTAGTTGGCCTACTTGATGTGGCATTATTGCAGCAGAGGTCAGATGTGAGCTGTCTCGAGGAGCCGCTGATGAATAGCTGGTTTTGATAAAGCCTCTCTCCTGTCTAACACGAGACATTTAATAACGATGGACCATAACTGCACACCAAAAAAACCTTGTAGTTTAGAAGGGATTTTTTTTTCATTCCACAGTCTCTCCTACTGACTTGAGTAGTGTAGGGTATAAGATTTTGGCTCATTATTGTGAGAATTAGTTTCGCATTTGTGCTTCTGTCTCCCTGTCGTATAACGTATCTGCTTGAAAATAACTCGATTCACCCACTTTTGCAATCTCCCTCACCCTCATATACCCTCCTATAATTCACATTTCTATATATCAAGGCATGTTGGTTAAGTTTTGAATTATTCCTGCGATCTGAATAATATTTCCTGGAATTTTGGACTGAAAGGAAACTTACCTGTGATTTATGCCTAAATAACGTGATGATGAGTGAAATTAACAGACTGTTAAAAAAACACATGATGAAATTCTCAGAGCTGCGCTAGTGCTGTTAGTAGACGTGGCTAAACACACGGACCACGGCTGGAACCCCTGAAGTAACATTTATACTATTTAAACATTTTTCCACAGAGATTCAGGTATGTCTTTTGGTTTTTTCTTTGCAGTAGATGAAGTGTAGCCTTTCAAACATGTTCTGTTCTTGCTCTAATTAATTATTGAATCCACCTCACATGTCACGGTTGATGGTGAATCAAAATCTGGAGAACAGCAGGATTTTTTTTTCCAAAGGCAACGCTGTTGACAAGATACCGCAACATGGTCATTCGCGTGCTGGTGTCCGCATCCAAAAACAAGGCATGGTGTTTTTGTACTATATGTCTGCTGCTCTATCTCCTGTCTAGAAATGTATTTCTGCCAAATAGTTTTTTTATTTGTATTTGTTAAAAAATAATACAACAGAATGTAGTGCAGTTTACTTCACCAATTCTTTGCTTTCAAGAAACTATTTTAAGACCTATAGCTTTAAATGATACAGCATGAGTTTATAAAGTATTGTACTTATATCCTGAATTTACTTCATTTAGGACATTTAATAAACAATAGGTCAAACTCTGAGGCCTGAGTCGATGCCCTTCATAACGGCATAATTAATTCACTTTAATCCCATTAAGGGTTAAAAGTTAATTGCAGGACACTCAGCTGATCATTTCAGGTCCTTTTTTTCTCAAGTTTATAATCAGCTGTCAAAGTGTCATAGGAGGAAACACGTTTGTCATCCGTCTCGCCGATAAGCAATTTCATCTGCATGGAATTATCTGCAGCATTTCGAAGTGTAACACACACCTCTAAACGATTTTAGTTTTGGAAGGGTTACGGCCGAATTAAATGCTCCTCTTCTGAAAACAAAGCACAGAGTCATGACAGTTTTGAGGCAGACAATGCAAATAGTGACAGGAATAACAAATTAATTGGGACTATATCACATTCTTCCTAAAGGTGAAGTAAACACACTTGACTGTGTATTTTTCACCATCAGTTAAATTTCAATTGGATCTAAAAATAAACCCCAGACATTGAACAGTTTTAATGGATTTTGACATCTCTGCATTATGCTGTCAGTCCAGTATAAATGAATCGTAACTTTGCACTGCAGTAAGGAATTACAATGCATTTTCGGGAAATATATTACATGCCAAGCCATGAATTATGATGCAAGATCAAAATAAACTTGTAATGACTATGGAAAAGACCTGAATAATTTATTCATGGCAGATGATTCCCGCGTTTTTAAAGGCGAGTGAGGCCATAAACTGGCGAGCGGAGGGTTCTAGAATTCCGCAGAAATTCCAAATGTCAATTCCGGAATGTCAAGCAGGAGTTTGTGCTGTTTACCGACGCCTGAAAGATGAAGGGTTCATTCTGAATGCAGCTGGTATACGATTATGTGGTTATATATTGATCAGAAGCCTCCATTCACCCTGTGTGGGAAGTGGTACTCGTCCTCCACTGCAAACGGATTCACAGGAGTCGAGGACGTGTGTTTTGAAGTATTTCGGGGAGATTTGGCAAAGGCATCCCTCTAGGCGTTAGCCATGCTTTGATCCTTCGCTCAAACTGCGTTTTTTTTTCTTCTTTCTTGACGAGTCGGATTATGTAACCCTTTAGAAAGATGCACGATTAGACAGCAAAACAGGGCCTCGCTTACGCCTGAGAAGCTGTTAGTCGCGCGCGAGCCGGCGGGCGCCGGTAAAACTCAAATCCGAGACGCGGGCCAGAGGAGCCGCTGACAGACTCGACACAAACGCCGAAGCCTGTACAGCCTCGGGCAAGAGCTAAGGCCCTGTGTACAGCAACAAAGGCCGACTATTTACATTTTTGTGCCTGGGCCTCCAGTCCCATTTAAACAGCTTGACTGAAGTGTGATATTGCGTGTGAGGCAGCGGCGTGTCCGCTTACATCCCCGCTGTAAACGCCGGCCTCCTACATTATTCAGACGCCGGCCCGCTGGGAGACGACTCCCGCCCAGACTCTTGTGAATATTTAAGAGGTGCCATTGTGCTTGCCGCGCACCCCGCATCCGCCCCGTCGCCTACACCCCTCCGACCCCCCCCCACCCAGGCCCCCGCGACACCTCCTCAGCTCCAGTGGAAGATTATCCGTCCGCCGTCCGGGCTGCGCTGTTGTCCCACGCTTGTATTTTTTTTTCTCTTCCCCCCCTTCCTTTCCGGAGCCGGTTCATAAATTATAGATGTGCGTGTCGCGGGCCCGTCATCCGCTGTGATCCCTGTCGGTGCTGACAGCTGTATGATGCGCACTGAGTGCAGCAGATTGGGAGCTCAGGGTTTCATCAATAAATATCACTCTGACCCTCACACTGGGCCTCGTGTCAGCGGTCAAGGTAATGGCTTTTTATTATCTTGAAGGGCAGCTCAGCGTGGGCCAGATTTAAGCTCGCTCGTCCATCTCCGACTCGGCGGCTCCGGGGGGGTGGAGGTGGGGGGGGTGGGTGTCAGGCCCAAAAGTTGTGCCGGTGGGGGGTGCGTGGGGGGGTAGGTTTGGGGCCTGTTAAAACAGGAAACACGCCAGGCAGCCATGCGTTCACGGTTCATGGGCGCTCTCCTCAGTGTGGACAGGGCGCCCGGAATGACTCGATGCTTTTAAAGGTTTATTTTTTTTTTCGCCGTCATAAAAAAATGCTCGCTAACAATTAGCTCCCTAACCCCTCCTCGTATTCCCCTTACGAATGATGGAGAGGCAGCTTTGGTGTATTGATGGCACAGCCCCGGCCAGCCACTGGCACTGATCGGAGGTTACACCGGATCCCGGTACGCTGCCTTAATCAGGCTGTCAGCCGCAGTTCGCTCACCACACGTTGTAAGTTCAGAGAGAATCTTCTCAACTGAATAACACTCAGCAGGTGTATAATTGTTGTCACTGCTACTGCATAGCAGTTTCTGGGATATTAATTATTCACGTTTTGAATCTCTTGTGCTGTTAACTTCGTCTGACGATGAACATTTTTGCTCTAAAACTCTCCGGGGGGGCTGACGTTATTCTGCCCGACGGGAGCATGATTTTCTACCTGGGCTCTTGGCCTCCCCTGTAGGCCGAGAAGGGGCTGAGTGTGCGAGTGGCCTATGTCGCACCCCAGGAATGCTGCACCCCCACCTGCCCCCCTTCTGGCTAACCCTTAAGGCAACTATATACCCTCTGATGCCGATCTTAAGCTCGGATGTCATTGAACACGCCGATGTTTCGCCAAAAGTTCATTCATCAGAAAAGCTACATATTTTGAAAAGGGTAAAAGTCCCACACGGTGCTGTCAGAGAAGAGATGCTATAGATTATTTTAATCCCCCTGCCAGATATAAAAAGGATAATTACATATTTGTGGTGGAAGCTTTGTGGTAAAAAAAAATCAATACAGCTTTTTTTTCCCTGTATGACACTTCATTAGTGTGAAAAATCCTGAAGCTGAGAAGAAGTGCTTCGCAATTAGATCCTTCTGCTACCGTCGAGTCTGTAATGGCCTGTTATTACTACCCAGTTTATCTGAGTTAGTGGTTGCACTAGGGTAGTAATTGGAAACCATTGATTATATACTTTATGTACGCCTCTGCAAATCATTGTAGAGTGAAGCAATAGCCAGTTAGCCCCTCTAATGAAGCACTAATTGCACTAAGTAGGTTAAGATGTTAGTCAAATTGCACTGAAGTGGATCTGTGGAGACAGACCCAAGGTGTCAAGGGGGAGTCTGACCCACACTTTGTCTCCACTGTATGAGAAAAGCAGCGTGAATAGAAATGTATTCCAGATCAGTTCGCTGGCAGCCGGCGAAATAGAGTGAGCAGTGAGAAATCAGAGCACGGGCCGAGGACGGTGGGCGGAGGAGAAAAACTCCAGAGTGATGGAATATTAAGTGTCCTGCCTGCTTCACTCTCCCCATGACCAGCCTCCTAAATTGGGTCTTTTAAGCTGTTTCTGAAAAGGTGATGGCCGACAGACTTACAGCCCCCCCCCCCGTTATTTATTTAAGCCATCCCTGACATCTAATAAGGGGCAGCGGCTGAAGGGCCACTCTGTGAGGGTGCCCCCTGGTGGCCGCCCCGCCATGCACACATAGCCAGTTCACCCATCCGAATCTGTCCTTTAAAGCACTCCGGCCGAGCCGGATAAGAGGGTAGATGTAACCATGGCTTTTGGGAAAATCAGCCTTTGGGACTTAATTGCTTCTGGGTAAACTGTGGTCTGTGGTCTTTAGGTTAAATATTCACAAGCGACGCTTTTCTGTCTTTAAATCAAAAGCTGAAATGGTAGCATTTAAATGTAAAGCCATCCATCCATGTATATTCTGCATCTGCTTGCACTGTGCATGGTACAGGTGCAAAGCAGGACGAGGCACGAACAAATTTCAAGGCACTCATAAATACAGTAAATTTTCAAAAATAATACATTTATGTATTGTACATGCACATATATGTATATGTAGTGGGAGAATGTATAGTACAAACTCAATGGGATAACCAGAGAATGAGCAGAATTCAAATGAGTTTTGAAATAACTTTGGCTGACTGTGGTTTTCTGTAAATGGCCGTTAGTCACTGCGCCCCCTGGTGCTCACTGTGTCAACAGCAGTTTGTCCAGCCTGGATCATTATTCAGCATGCCTTGGGATCTGGTGCGCCAGCCATTGCCCGGGCAGCGATTCAGCAGCCACTGATTGCTTCTCTCGGAAAGATCGGCGCTTTCACGCCCGGCCCGGGATCGGCGGCTGCGGCAATGATGACCGGCTCAGTTAAAGACCCCAAACCATCTTTATCGCTTTTAATGTGCGACATTTGCTGGAGAAACTCGCTGGGTAAATGTTTACGGGGGAGGCCGCGGCATAGAAATCTCCATTATTACAAGCATAGTCTTCTTAACGCGGTGGGGTGGTGGCGAATTTCAGAGCTTCTCCCGTGGTTTCTTGGGGAGGGAATGGGGCCACTCGCAGCTGTCATCGCACATGACGGGATTAATGTCATCTTATAAGGGGGGAAGAGCCCTCTTACAGTTATTTATTCTGCTGTATTCACATTCCGTTGGCTCTGTGGAAGGAGAAGCTAATGTCTGATCTAATTTGTAGCCTTTCAAATTCCAGACAGAGATTCTTTACATATCTCTTGAGCTCGTGGCTTCATTCGGTGCAGCTTCTCTGCTGTCTCCTTTTGGGATTCCTCCTAAAGCCGGCCAATTTAATATCTGTGGTGCTGGCAAGATTTACATTGGTTTGTACTTGGTTGGCTCCAACTGTGGCTTCTAGCTACTAAACAGCCCACTTTAATTACCGTTCGCCAGTATTCCTCTCTGATACTTCTCCTCCTCCTCCTCTCTCCTCACACCTAGGCCAATTGGAAAGAGCAGGAAGCGAAGACTTATTCCCCAAGCTGATTCTTTGTGCTTCTTGTTCAGGATCTGTAATTGGATCTGTGTGTGCGCCGCGCGCATGTATGCGGGTGTGTGTCTGTTTCTTACTCTCTGCTAATAAGCGGCTTACTTCGGATCCCTCTAGACTTAACCCATCGCATTTTTGTTTTATGAATTTTACAAGGGGGTTTCATTAGATGCTTTAGTCTATGCAAAGCGTAGGCTGCAGGAGAGGCGTGCCGATGCGGGCTGCCCGCACACTCCGTCGTTAGTGGCGTGGCGCGTAACTTCCATTAAGCCCGGCGACAGAGAAAACCGGGGACGGTGGGGCGGGAAACATGAAGTAATATTAACCTGTGCTCCCCCAGCTAACTATAATTGTTTAGCGCTTGTGCTTTGCTGAAGCAGAGGCTCTCATTATCTTCACACGTACATGATGGCGCTGCTGATGTGGAGGCTTGTTCGGGGGGGATTCGGGTCAGGGCTGGGAGCGATCTACCTGCCAGTAGATTTTAAGGTAGGTAGGGGCTCGTCTGCAGACAGAGGCCGCCTCCTGTTGGATGCTCCCTTTCAGTAAAAACGTTGCCTTTGCTGAAATTTATCTTTTAATTACCGCATTCCCGGCCGACGGGGGTCGTTTATCCGTTAAATGTGCTTCTCACCCGGTGCGGGTGCCTTTAAACACATAAAGGAGATTCAGTGGCATTAAATTGGCAATTGTGGTGGGGTGGGGGGGGAATGCCACGGTCAACGTGCACTATTTTTAGCATGGACAGAGAAGCGCAGATGAAATCTACATGTGATGCTTGGGGGGGTGGGGGGGACACACGAGGCCGGT
>JAODJX010000037.1:10054602-10066194 GCA_026776945.1 Isichthys henryi
CTGACTGCTGCTCTGCACGCGTCTTATTCAATCATATTATATGGCGGTGACCCGGCGCGACGCACTGTACAGGGAAACGGCGTGTTAGTATAAGTCACCTTCCCACCGTATAATTATGGCCATTCATCTGATAAAGACGCGGGAGCTGCCGATCCGTCTTCCGCGCAACTGCGATGTAGATGCGTGGCACTGACAGTCAATTAAAAATGAAAGATAACGCAATACTCTTTACTTTTAATGGAGTGTTTATATGGTACTTTAAATATGTAAATTCCTGGCACTGGCCCAGGGCCTTTTTTCGGCCCCTCATTTTACGATACAATAATAGCGCTTTTTAAAACTCTAAATATTTACCTGGAGTTTAGTGGCGCTGGAGCCTCGGTGCTGCCGTCCAAATGTAGTGGCCCCTGGGGATCAATTCTCACATATGGACGTGTAAAATGGGAAAGGGCAGAGGAGAGAGTCAAAGCATTGGATCAGATGTTCGCCGCGGAACAACGTGTCACTCCAAAACACGATTTAAATTATACCGGGATCGGCATTACTCTGCAGAGATAAACATTTAAATGGCCTTTAATGAGAATGTGCATCCGCCTTCCGACGACCCTGGCAGTAACGGCTCAAATTAAATGCATCTTAATTCAGCTCGCCTGGGAATTGAAGGAAAGCATTAAATAGGAATATAAAAAACGGATTTTGATGGAGCAGTTTTGTAAGTCACGCAAGTACACAAAGCCATATTATATTTTGAAGTTACAGATTTTCCTTTTCAAGTGACTCGTGATAATGAAATAAGGTAACCCCAGTGTTATAAGTACTGATCTCCAATTACATGTATATAATTTTTATACTTTTTGTGAAAACCTTCTTGTCAATGAAAGATAAGGCAATTGATTTTAAGAGGCTTGTTTACACAGTGTAGTACCTTCTGAAGTATGATATGCTATTTATGACGATTTATATTCCACCCTTTTAATTTCATTCATTTTAAAACCTTAATTTATATTACTGTAAACACATTCCTGATGATTGCATAAAAAATGCTCCTGCTGATCTGTTCAGATATCACTGTACGATTTTTAAATTAAATGTCACATTTAAATGCAGACCATAGGTTAAATCGCGATTCTTGTGATGACCAGCCATTTGACCACTGGCAAATTTCACTCTGACCTCCTATCGTGAAAGAGGGACACAATGACACCCGAGTAGGGGGCAAAAAATGAGCAATTTAAAACCCAAATGGAGTTTTGTGTCCCCATTCTCCTGAGCTAGCAGCTGTCTGTGGTACTTTCAGCCCTAATTATCCATCAGAGTCTGTTTCGTGTCTTGTAAACGCCCTCCTTATCCTCATTTTCAGGCTTCAGAAAGTTGCACCTGTAATATAGGTTACTGCCTTAACTGGGGGGAGGGTGGATATTAAACTCATGATCACATGATGCAGAGACCCGGGATATTTAGATGTAGGGCCCCAAAGGGCATTTTTTCAAAAATTAACGAGTAGTGTTTAAGTTTATCTTATGGGTCGGTATTAAAAGGTTCTGCGATTGTCGCCATTGTCTCAAAAATTAGTAGTGATTTCAAAAGGGCATCGCTGAGACATGACACGATGTCAGTAGTGAGCTACTCACGAATCCACTGACATCACCCAAACACAGACTGATAATTCATTTAAGTGCAATACTATTAGGAAAGAATAAAATACGATAGTCCCTGGGTGCAAAATTTTATACTAATGATGCTGACACTGGAGTCATTGCTACGGTTTTGATTCATGAAGGAACAGGAAGAAATGAACTCTAAGGTCCGATTGGGAAATACCTTCACGATGTCACGCGATGCCCACGTCTGCATATTAAAGCTGCACAAAGTTGTACCTGCACAGCCATAATTCAGCCGCGGAGTGGCAGGAATGAGAGCGTGATCATGTTGGGTCACTGTCCCGGTGAGCGGGCTCTGCCGGCGCCTGCCTTAATTAAAGCACCGGGCCCCTTCCCCGTTGCCGCGTCTTCCGCAGCTGCGGCATTGATACTCATTATTCCTTAAGTCCAAACACCACCGCTGTGTCAAGAAAGCATCCATCACCACCAAGCCGCTGATAGTCAGCAGAAAAAATTTTCCACCTCGTCAGCAACTTTGCCAATTTGCAATTTTCCGCAGGGGGTCCGACGTGCGTTTATTTATCTTTTATTTTTTTTTATTGGCGCAGATCACTCTCAAATACCAAGATCATGAGCATGATACCACCTTGTTAACTCCTCTCTCCCAGCCCCGGCGGTAATGACAGTAATTAACAGCCCCTCCTCTGTCAGAGGGACGTTTCAGGAGGGGTCTGTATGTTCGTTAGCATCCAGCTAACGTGGGGCGGTGCCATGAAAGGCTGCCCGGCCTTTCCGCCCACCGCCGCGCCCGGGCCTGTCTGTCCCGATTCATTATTGGCCCAGAGCTGGCGGCCTCCTCTCTCTGGCACCGGAATGAATGTTATTAAGGGCCGGGCTGCTTGACGCGGCGCTGATGAAAAATAGGATATTTCCGAAGGTTCCGTCGCCAGCCGGCTCAGCGATGCCTTGTTTATCTTTCCCTTCCTTGCACAGAGCGGCGTAATTTAACCACACTATATATTACTATATATTTTCCCTTAAAATCCGGTGGGTCTCTGTGCAGGGGCATAATCATAAATAAGGCTTTATTACATTTAGTTTCTTTTTCTGTGGTATAATGTTCAGTAAGAGACCGGGGTGGATGCAAATCTTGATACATATTAATTGCAAAGGAATACACAGTTTGGCTCTTCGCATGCAGGCTTTAAAGTTACTGAGGAGGCATCGCCTTTGCGGCTGGTGCCATTTATTTGTAAAATTCCGGTCAATCTGAGAGTCATTACCGAAGAGTCTTTATTTCCTTAAAGCTCGGCCTCCTGTCTGCACGAGTGTGTGCGCTGGCCTCGGCACTCATGATGCTGTCTAACAAGAGAGGCTCTGGAATGAGGCTACGGGGCTCCCATGGTCTGTCGAGTGCTGGGTCAATGCTAGCCATTTCCCTCCTGAGCCACCCCCCCCCGGGCCCATAGGACTGGCCTCTTCCGCCCCCTCCTGTCCCGGAGCTGCCCAGCAGAGTGCTGTCACAGAGACAGGGTCGGCTGGGGATGGGGCTGCTTTGTGCTGCTAGTGCTGCCCACTCTTCTCAAAGTGCCGTCCCTGACAGCTTCAAAGAATTTTGAGCTCAGGAAGAAATGTAAGAATTAAGCCAATCAGCTCTCAGCACCATGATCAGGGCTGGACTGGGATTAAAAAAAATCAGCCTTGGACTTCAGGGACAAATCCTGCCGAGCGATAAATTTTGCAGGGGTGTCCTAACCTAGTCCAGGTCGGTCCATGAATGGCGTTGCAACGTTTAAGCTGTCGGAAATACTCACACTGTCAGGGGCAGTGTTGAGCATTTCAGGTCCAGTAGCAACAAATCCAGGCCAAGATTTTGTTTCTACCAACCAGTTGAGTACTCAGTGACTGTGACTAAAATATGGAACACCACTGGATTGGTATGGGTTGGAGACCCAATAACATTGTTTTTTGGAGCCCAAAATTTCTCGCATCAGCATGGAACATAAGTGACGAAATGAAAGATTTTAGTCAACAAGCAGAGCAAATAGAAACGAAACGGTGTAATTATCTCGTACATGTGTGTTATATAGGCAGAAGTACATTAAAATACCAGCGGACTGTCATCAGTGCCGTAGATAACATCTCCATTACGGCAAAAGTAGAGCGGAAGAAGTTGTCCAACCGCTCTCCAGTAAAACGGAGCATTAACATCAAACATTGCCGTGTTATTTGGCTGGGCGGTAAAAGGCCGTAATAAAACTGTAGGACGGCAGGCCTTCCCACGTGATTTACATACGCCTGCACCAGCACCGTGCAGAAATGTTAGGGTCACGGAGTTCAACCCTGAGCTGGATCTGTCAGTAACTTCTCGCACATCCTGACAAGAGGAACAAAGACGAGGAACGGAGGAAATGATTTACGGCTTGAAATGACATGGGTGTTTGGACTGAGATAGAGTGAAGGCAGGAAAGTGTGTTTGTGTTGGGGTGGTGTTACTCCCTCAGATCAAATTTTCTGGATTTTCCCATGATCCTGTTAATATCACTATCACTTAACTCTGGACCTGATAAGAGAACCTCCCCATCTCTCATGGGCCCCTCTGCTGATGCGTGTGACAGGCAACGGTCCCTAAGCATGAGCTGATCCTGGGTCAGTCAGGGAGCCCGGATGGAACACATCTAACAGGCAACAACCCCCCCAAACCAAAACGAACGGACATGGGTGTTCTCCAGTTGTTACTGAGGTCAATATTGAATCGGTTCTCCTTCTGGCTTGTAGATACTGTTGACCAAATGGTTGAGTATTTCACATAACCCTGCCTTTCCATTGATATTTTCCCTCTTAGAGACTTGAAAACACACAAAAAAGTAAGTTCCCTCAATACCAAGGATTTCCTGTGTACCCATGAACATCCAAGGTTGCACAGCACTTATCGCATAGGGTTAAGAGCAGGCAGTTTTTAAATCGCGACAGGAGCTGTTTTGCTGCATCAGCCATGAGCTACAGAAGTGACTTTGGGTAAACGTGCATCTAAAATGGTGAGATACTCAAAGTCATTGTCCTGATAGGAGGGCCAAGCAGAAACACTCGGGGGCGGGGTTAACCTTGTTTCAGTTGTTTTGGTTTGAAATGTGCTCTCAGCCAGCAGGGGGTACACATGCAGCCATACTGCACATACAATATGACGGCCAAACCATGTTACTCAACATGTGAAATTATTATTATTGCTTTTTTATTTTTGGGTTGGGGGGGGAAATCTCTGTCAAGGTAAACCCTGGGCTCTGTGTTGCGAAACCAGGCCATGTTGCGTATGGGGTGTGAATATTATATGATGTCTTTCCAAAAGGGGAGATGTTTCCGAACAGGTATCAATAAGGTCCAAGGTCCCTCGATGGTCGATTATAGTCCTGGGGTATTTCTGGCCAGTACCTGCACATCAGACCTGGGCAGACCTCTCACACACCTTCCTGTGGTCAGACTGTGCATGGTTATCAGATTGGATTTGGAAGCTAATGCCCCGCTTGACACATTCCACGACATCTCCATCTGACATTCACACGTTGCTGAGGCCTTGCACATCACAGCCATGGCTGCTCGCCGGCGCGAGGACCTTCACATGTGTTTTACACGCCTCCATGCTTCCTACCACGGTTATTGGGGCGACGTTAAACCCAACCGCACAAGGCAGCGCTTCGACTCCTTAGCTCGCCGTTTTTGACCACATAAAGTAAGTCGAAGGACGATCACACTATACGAGATGCACATAACCGATATGACAAAACGGTACCGGATGGTTCAGGACCAACCTGGACTCCAGAGTCTCCCGATGACGTCTGCAGTGTGGTCAACAACCTTGTGCGTCCGGTCTCCTATTAGCACACAACAGGAGGGGCCCTTTGGCTGGGTGGCAGGGCTGGAGGAGCCGCAGGGGAAGATGAAACAAATGCTGGCAACGGGGAAGAAAACCCAGTGTGAGTCCCTGTTCAAAGGAGCCAGCCAGTTCTGACTGGATTAACATTTATTGACTGTTTAAGTCTGCTTTTTAGCTCCAGGACAAAGATACATAGCTAATTGCAGCCGCCGTTCCGCTCGCTGATCACCAATGTGGCAACAAAAGCCGTACTAATAGGCGCTTCAACAAAGATTAGAAAGTCTCTATTACAAAACAAATTAAGCGAGCTCTGATCTTAACCTATAGGTCGAACGACATTACAGCGAAGTTTAAGCTGTTAGATAGCTGAAAAACTTATTAAGGCCCAGCGCTGAGGTAGCACTTTGGTATCGATTTTACGATAGCCAGGTATTATGATTTATGGAGTGCTTGTGTCAGTATAACAAGCTGAAGGACACACAATATCATCTCTAACGTCATTAAAATTCAGAAGTCTCCCGAGCTAGCTCATCAAACGAGCCGCCCCGCTCTGTCTCGCAATTTGATACAGATAGATTCACGCACGCATAGACTCCTGCCCTGCAAGCAGCATTAGCTTAACGTTGCCATTGCAGCAACACCGCACTTCGGCCTCTCCTCTCTCACCTCACTTTTCACGTATTTATATCTGTTTAATCTGTTTATTATTGCTTAATTGGATGTTTACAATGGGGCTGTTTTAATGGGTTTACAATGCGATTGATGCTGGAGTTCTATTCAGTATAATTATACGTACAGGTTTTCAGACCATTCCAGCGTCAAGCAGACTCGTGCAGACCGAAATCTGTGGTACACTGGAGCCCCCTGTTGGTGAGTACATATATCTTCAGCTGACTCATCGGCAGGAAAACGAACAAGCACCGCTCTTAATGGTTTTAAAAGACGCCGATCTTTTTTTTTATGTCCTATCTCTCTATCGTCGTACGTTCGATTATATTTTAAGCTGCATCTTCAGCTGCTACAGCCCGTTCTTGAACTTCTTGTATCTGAGCGTCTGCCTGGGCTGGATAATCGGCAGGTCTGCCGCTGGAGACGGTGATAGCAAGCAGCTGCTTCATATCTGAATCCTCAAAGCCGAGTTCCTCATCACAGACACTTTTAAGACGTTTAGTGGTATTTATTTTATTTTAAATCTGATACAGATATCCACTGGATAGTATTGATTTGGGAAGCATTTTAGTAAAATAGTAAATATTATAGGCTACAATAAACAGTGAAAAGCCCACGTTAATATGTGCTATAAAACTGATCTTTTTTTAGCAGCATCGATATCCTTATAAATGTTCCTGCTTTAACTTTTAATGGTTTCCATTACAGAATGGCAGCTTTGCAGAAATACATCATATTTTTATTTGCTTCCATATTTTGTACAATTGTATCTGTTGGTGTTTTAATATTTGAACATATTTCATTCATAATACATCCTTATGAAATACTGAAGATGCACTTGAAGTTTTTTTAAACATGAATAGATTCTGAATTTAGCACATTATCGACCTAAAGCGTCCCAAAGAAATTCATGGCAGAAGGTGCCTAAATGTTTCTGCAACTTTCAGGTCAAAATATTTCCCACGATATCCAGATGCATTTCTCTTAACAAAAAAAAAAAAAATAATAATAAAACTAATCGGGAGAGAAGGAGCCTTTTCCAGAAGTTCACTGTTGCTTTGCAATAGTAAAAATCCTCAAATGCATTAAAGGGATGAACAACAGCCAAAAAGCGGAATGATCTTTCTTCAGATATTATTCTTACTATAAATGCAACTATATAACTAATATGTTATAACGCATCAACAAGATATTCATGATGTGGGAGACCAGGTACAAATAGAGGGTACCCTGCAGGAAAGCTGCCCAAAGATATGCCTGTGAGTCTTGAGTAAGTGGAAGGACCCGTAACTCGGATTCCTGTAGATCTCAGATGTCCTCCACCATCTCCTCCAGCCAAGAGGGTTGCCTGGCTTGCCAGAACGGACTTGCTGGCTTCTGGCGCGAGGCTCATCTGCCAGGAAGGATGGGAGGGGAGTGAGGCACTCCCCCCCCCCATACACACACACACACACACACACAACCATGGCATCAATGAAGGCAAACACCCCCTGCTGTGACTTGGCGCACCCCACTGGACAGCTGGAGACTTGGGGAGCGGAGAGGCTGCCAAGCATGTCTGAAAGTGTGTGTGTTTGTTGGGTGGGTGGGTTGGGGGGGGCGTGCAGGGCAGCTGGGGGCGTTTAGCTGTGCATCAGTGAGGGCGGATCCCCCATACCTGCAGCAGATCGCCCCTCCCTGCTGGTCGTGGCCCGGAGAGGAGCCCAGTACATCATGTATAATTACACACTGATAGTACACAGCTCACATTCAAGTACCTTCACCCCCGACAATCATGTAATAAGATCACAGCCCCGGCTGAGAAGACACGGAAACAGCGCTGGCCCACCGAGGTTTATGTGGGTCACGTGACGCATGTTCGCCTACAGACCACTAACACAGGAAGCTGGGGGTCAACATGTAGTGGCTTAAATCCCCTCATTGATGGAGGAACTACAGTGACTAATGTTGATTTACTCCCACAAAGCCTCGATTACAGACAAGGCCATGAATAATGTAACACGCAAAGATGAACCCCACTCTTTCACAACCGATTATCGTCATTTTATTTGAGGAGGGGCTGTAAATCTCCTACTGTGGTGCGCGAATTATGATTACTTTTCTGGCAAAGTGTTCGTAATGCCAGCCTATGAGGTTCTGGGCTTGGCTTAAAAACCAAATGTTTAAAATAACGTAAGATAATCATATAAATTATGCATAAGTTCTTCAAATGGAACAAAAATGTTCAAGCATATACATTATTCATCGTTTTAGACATTTCATTATCATATCTTTGGGAGGTTGGGAAAACTTTCCGCGGATAATGCGGGGGAAACTCCTCTGCGGGCGTGTTGATGTTTCTTATATGTAATTTCTCAGCTATCTTCTGTCTTGTGTCCAATTTGAAATCTGACACGCTTTCGGATTAGAGAAAGAGAAGCTGGAAAACAAATGTAAAGGGAGTTGCCTTTCGTTGGGTTTATTATTGTTTTTCCTTTTTTAACTAGCATCCGTTCTGTCGCCAGTGCAGTTCTCTCATCCCTTGACATAAACTTGTCCTGAATACCATGTATTTAGTCTTTTTTCTTTTCACTGTATAAAAATCCATTTTCCGAAATGATGCCAAATTAGCAGAGTAAATATTGAAATCAGCCTTTGCAGATGCAATTGTGGCCTATTTACCCCACTCCCCCCCCCCCCCCCTTTTCGATCTCGGCTTAATCTCAATTCATCAATTACGGCTCCTTATTACAGGACCCTGACAGCATCCTGTGCCTCTTGATAAATGAACCAGCTCACACCAGATTTCAAATGTGAAGCTCAAGAGCTAATTATCTGTACAGACCTAGTTAATAACGAGATTTCTTGTTAAATATCTGATCACAGCGTGCGTATCATTTGTCAAGGGGGGGCTGTGAGCTCCAGTCCGAGGAGCTCCCTCCGATTTTAACGGATCGCACGTGGAAAAAAAAGCAGATCTTTGTCTCTACGGTAACCGTCTGTCAAAGGGTCTGACGGGGAGGGGGTTACACGTGCTCTAGGTAGGTGGAATGAAATGGGGGAAAAAACGGCCCTCGCTGGGCGGCGGGAAACGAACGCGGACAGGGATGAATATTGAATTGGGATTTGAGCCGTTTCACGCTGGTGTCCCTGTTCGCTGTGGGCGCCTGGAGGGTTGCCACCATCAGCCGGATTGTGAGAGAGTCCCAGAGACACCTTTGTCCATTTTAAATGGGGGGGCTGTGCGTCGGGGGGGGGGGGGGGTTAAGGCCTCGTCTCCTGGGCGCGGCCTTCGTTTTACACGTCTGAGCGGCGTGGGGGTTTTAACACCCCCTGGCCTGGTGACTTCCTTCCACCAAAGTCACACCACGCCAGATCGTTTCACACGAGGTCCGAAGCGACACTGCCGAGAGGCGGCGCCCCCCTGTGTTCGGAGGCTTGATAGTGGCCCCAGATCTCTGGGTCTCAGAGCAATAAACACTTCCTGTGCCCAGATGGAAGACTCGGTCTGTGAAGGTGTGATGCCACCCATCACCTGCTTGCCTCTGCCCTCTTAGTCCTGCAGCCACCCTGCCATACGCCCCCCCCCCCCCACCAAGTCTGTCCAGGCTCGCCCTCCTGTGGGCACTGTGGGCTCCTTGCTGCCCGCAGGCTGAGCCAGCTCTGCTCGCACCTCCTTAACGGCATGCTTCCACTCCTGTCAGAGCACCGGCCCCAGGTGGCAGTTTAACACTACGTCGAGGCCCCCCCATCTCCACGGGGCCCCAGCAGTTTAACACCTCCAGCTAAAACTCGCAGAAGTCTCCGCCGGGCCCCAAGTCGGCTTGGAGGGGCCGTGCCAAAAGGTCTGAGCTGGTGAAAATACCCCCCAGCACGATGTCGACTTAAATGCGGACCTAGACGCTAAAGCAGGTGTTCCGCGCGGGCCAGCTGGGACAGAGCATGACAGCCCACCCTCTTCCTGCCTGCCACGAGAAAGAGGTGCGTGCTAATCGCCAATCTGCTGATAAAAATAAAGGCCTACTGTCTTTCATCAGCTCGTTGGAAAAATAATTACCATAATATCCCAGTTTCTGTAAGGTGGAACCGTTTTAATAATTGGCCTGCCCTTTTCTAACTCTGCTGTAAAGCAGTTAGGAATTAATTACAGGATAACTGCGCAATTAATTCTAAATGCCAGTTAAAGATAGTGTGGGAGTGGTAAACGAAGGGGTGCGAGAGCCACTGACTTGTGTGAAACTAAGCAGAGTTAGCCTTTGTCACTGTTAGTTAAGGAAGAACTTGAGGTGCAGGTCAGTTCTTGCATGTACAGGCAGGGGGTGCTATTGTCAATCATCCCCCTGAAGGAACAAATGATACGTATTCTCTCCTTACTTTGTTCTTACCCTCAGTACTTAAAGATTATCTACTGTCCTTAATTGTCACATCTGTGCTTATCTATAATAACACAATAATAGAACGAGAGACACAAACTTAAATGCAGCACAAAGGTGTGAAAAATCACAGCAGAATTCTTTGGCTTCTCGTTTCATCCGGTCGTTTGTGGTGAAAGTCTAGGCCAACTTAAGACACAACATAACGGTGATCATCACTGATCATTAAAAAAACAAAACATTTATACTTTCTTGGTATTTCCCTCAGCGTTAAGACAAGCTTTTTTGCAAGCTTGATGAATATAAATTGTGTTTTTTTTTCTCATATTCCGACATGTTGCGCATTCTTTAGCTGGTGAATGTAGTGCAGTGTTGGCAGAAGCTGAGATGGGGGCGGGGGCTTAGGGGCTGGAGGTAGCCGGATGGAGGTCTCCTCACACACCTACACCCACACCTATTATTACTAATGAGCATGTGTGCAAAATCCTGCTGGAGTCCAGGCGCTCCCCTGCATTTAAAACAGTGCAGACACTGCAGACGGTGTTCAGTAACCCCATCTGCTGCGTAGCTCTGTTTTTCGATGTCTGTTTTCGTTATCTGGGTGTTGCCACACAGCAGGACACAAGGCCCCTTCCCCTGTGATTGCTAAATGGATGTGAGCACCCCCACTTGGGCTGGTTAGGGGCATTTACAGGGGCGGGACCACAGGTGCACTGGCTCCAGCATGAAAGCTGATTGGTCCACGGAGTCCCCTTTCCCCTGTCATTCAATAATTTGAAACATATCATTGGCTAATGAAAAGGTTGGCCTCTTTGTATGAATTACGGCCTCTGTTACGCTCCCCTACTTTAAAAAAGTCCTAGAATCGCCCCTGCAGGGGCTCCCAGGTGGCCCGAAACAGGCCTGACCTTTCTGCCTCGCAGGTGGGCCCGGGTAACGGTGCTGCGTCTCATTAGCCGGGTCTGGGTCTCCCGTCCGGAAACAACCACCCCGTCGACGCCTCTGTCAGCAGCCAGTGCTTCCTGCCAGAAGGTCATGATGGAAGAACTGTGAGAAGCATGGGGGGGGGGGTCACATAACTCACATGCCAAGCAGGGTT
>JAODJX010000037.1:10102947-10115298 GCA_026776945.1 Isichthys henryi
GTGGTGTATGTTTTTTGGTTACCCACCATTACCTAAACAACGCCGCCCGGGGGGGCCCGCATTTTTGGCCCCCCCCCCCCCCCCCCCCCAGACGCTGAGAAGGAGGACAGCTGTGAAGACATGTCAGTGCCGAGCAGCCCCCAGTCGGAGGTCATCCAGCACAGCTCAGTCAGCACCTCGAACGGGGTTGGCTCCTCCTCCTCCTTGACCCTGGCTACGCCGGGCCCCGCCCCCGCAGCGGACCACAGCACAGAGGAAGCCCAGTCACAGCTGGGGGTGGAACTTCCCCCCCAAACGCAGTCCTCAGGAAGCTGATTGAACAGGCTTGAAGAGTTATGGCGTGCTTGGCAGGCAGGAGGGATCTCGCTTCTCCTCCATTTTGGGGAACGCTGCAATGCTGAATTCCTGTCTTACTTTCGTTTTTTTGTGTTTCGCTTTTTTTTTGTTATTTTTTTACTGGTAAACATTATATTTCAGTTCTTTAACACCAAATGCATCTTGCCTAAAGTGATAAGAGATGCTGCAACGGCACTTTCATGGTGGATCGAAAATCAAACTGATTGTATTTTTTGCTCTCCTCCTCGGTCAACATTTACTGTATTTATTTGACTGAATATTTCCATCTTCTGGTTTGGAAATTTTCAAATGCTGTAAGGTGTCCCGTTTCAAGTCGAAATGGATTGAACAGTGCATAGTTAACGAGACATTCCTACCAAAGTGTGTCGTGTGGCTCAGTTCAAAATGTCTCTTTCCGTCGCTCTCTTAACGCACTATCTGGAATGAGAATGACGTGGGAGGATTTTCTTTTTTTTTTCCGTTATTTTTACGCTGTTTCTATTTTGCACATGTGAAGAAAATAGGGGTTGTGATCCAGAGTGTCTGACTGCTCACCTGTTATGCATCTGCAGTTTTTAGGAGTAGATTTGAATACGTGTCTTGCTCCGGTCTGGGCTGAGTCTGATGTTGTGTTGTGTATAGGACTGATCCAGCTTCTCCTTTCCGGAGCACTGTTGCCGAAACGTCAGGAAACGCCTCCGTCGATGAAGTAGTTTTGAGAAGGGACTTTGGTTAGAAACGTGTGCTGAACAGCAAACGCTTTGACTTACATTCCATATGTAGTTGGGTTGTTACAGATGCAGCGATTGTAGTTTACAGTACTTATTTCCCCGTCATCCGAACATCTCCTCAATGGCTTCTTAACTAAACGTGCCATTAATGTTTATTACTGGATTGCTAAGGTTTCTGTTTGTTGTATGGGTTACAAAAACCACCATTACTGTGTTCCTGATGTTAGGGTGTTCAGTACATTGAATTTTAATTTAATTTATTTATTTTTTAAAAAAAAAAAAAACACTTTGCAGAAAAGAGTCTGTCCAGGGCTGTCGTACATATCTTAGGTATTTAAGATAATGAAGATATTTTCCTCTTATTTACTTAATTGGTTTGTCAATGCAAAAAATTACCTTTTAGGAAACATTGTAAATGGCATCTTGACTGATACAGCATATGTAAACTTTCCTATATGTCCGTTGTTTTTAAAGGATAGTTTTAATGCAGTAGTAGAGTTCATGTAATAATCTTTTTATTAATGAAAAAAAGAACATGAAGAAACCTTGAAGTAAGGCTTTGACCGCCCAAAACGTGAGCGTTTGCCACAATTGTATATCTTTAACAACATGGAGATGTGAATAGGACCACGTGCTGCTCAGCTAATGTAAGAAAACAAAAAAAAAAACACATATACCAGTTCCAAGGAAATCGTCAACTGTATGTAACGAGTCATGGCATCAATTCTTCGTATCATTTGCCTTTTCTCTTAAAGCATAATGGCTTTACTACTGTGTAGTTTTATAAGACAATTCTGCGTCATGTCACATTCAGTATCCTCTATTGAAATTTCATTCTTGTTTAACAGGTGATTTGTACTGTCGATATTTTTGTGTTATTTGCATGAGTAAATTCTCTGAGAGAATTAATCGAATATTTAAACAGTGTCTCGGTTAAATAAGTACCATTGGACATGGTGTGTCACCTTAGGTTCTGGCCAGTGGATCGTAGGTTCATGACTGGTCCCGTAAAATGTTTTTTCATTGTTTAATTGCATTAAAAGGGTGTGATACTATTGTGTTGGTGGAAGTTATGTATAAAGTACCTTAAATTAATAAATTGTTGTAATAAATCTTTTAGTATCTCTTCAAGCGTTTTAATCTCTGATTCTTCTGTCTGTCGGTTTGTTTTTCACATTTTTTTTTTTTATCTAGGTCTGTCCCTTGTCATTTTCGTTTATATAGCTGCCAAAAAACAGGACAAGCTCTTTCGGCTTACATTTCCTTTGTTCAATTGCTATAATTTTTCATTTTTGTTTTCCTCTAATGCACAAACAAAGGAGCTACAGTTTTCACGTTTGTGGGGTTTTTTTCCCTCTGGCTTACCCTGCCATCTTGTGGATATTTAGAGACTTACCTTTTGCCGCTAATGTATGTTAATACCGTGATCAGCATGGGCGACTTGTGTTCTCCAAGATGCCTTCTTACGCTAACAAGTGTGCGACCAGTGTGGTCAGGTAATACACCGAGGTCCTCAGCGGTTTGTATATACTGTGCATTTTCAGTCATGCCTTCAGATGAATTTTTAAACATTGATCTAAATATACAAATCCTGTACACCAAGGAATTTGCATGCGCTGTGAATCCTTTTCTTCAGCTACAACGTGACTTAAGTTCACAATACAGTCAAGGAGTGACGTTTCAGGAAATGTGCTTCTTAAACAGTAATATGAAGATGCATGCTAATGTACCTGTTGTAGCTCAGCTAATGATTTAGCTATCCTGTGATTTTATATAATATATATATTATAAAAAGGCATTTATAGTCAATGCATATGCTGCGACAATATACATAGAAACTAATCGTTTTTCCTTACAACAAACACGGGGCTTATGAGGTTTGTAAGGAAATGTCTGGATTACACACATCAGTATAATGTGTCACGCTGCGGTCCCCTAAGCTACACACATGTTAATCTGGACATGCATCATTTAAGGTGGCTGCTTGTTCACCAATAACTGCCCTTATAAAGCCACCTGTCAAATGCATATGAATATCAAATGATATTAAATAGAATGGCGATACATGTTGGTCAATTCACTCCAGCCCATTTTCCACAGGAATGTCTGTGTATATAATTAAGGGTTACTTATTGTTTCAGGGTGATAATTTCCTCTAAATAATGCATGCACATTATATCTCCTGCCTGAATATATTTTGTAATATAGCTTAAATTAAGTGTCCATTGCTGTTGTTTCAATAATATATCAAATAGTTCAAGTTACAGAGACATTTGGCACTAAAAATAATACTGGTGGTCTTTCTTCAAATGCCCTAAGGCGTGTCCCTGAAATATAGCAATGAGCTGATTTATCAGTCTGAGACAATTTTGGGAGTTTATTTGAAAGCTTTTTAGTGTGTATTTGAAGAAGGTGTAAATGGTTGTATAAATATGTGTTATGTGCAACACTTGCAGCTTTTCAGGACTGCAAACAGTTTTTTTCCCTTCCTTTTTAACCACAAAGAATAGCACTAAGCCCCTAGTCTTTTAGTCCACAGTCCAACAGACAACAGCCTGACAGAGCCGTCTGGCACTTTTGGAAATTCAAATCTTTGAGGTCCCTCAGTGCATTAAATGACTCATGAGGCAAGCTGCTGCAGAAACATATTTAACATCCAACCTGTCCAGACCTACTGCACTTCAAGTTAATGATTGGAAACATTAGATTGCCATATGGTGACTTTCACATAGTTTGGCTGTGGCTTTTTTTCTTTTTAAGTAAATCTTTCACGCGACGAGTGCCTGTCTCTTCCAAGGACCAAACCATTCTGTAGCTTCTTTTCTGGCCAGCAGATAAAATCATGTAGATGCATTTCAAATAGTCGAAATTAGCCGGCTGTAAAGGTTTGTCATTATTGTGGTCGGCCGAAATACGATGATTTAAAAACAAAACATGTCCGTGCACCTGTTACTGAGCCTCACATTTTCACATCGGCTCATTTGCTGTCTCATCCCGGACAGCCGTCAACATCACCGGTGCAAAAAAGACAGAAAAAACCGCCATCGCCATGGTAACCGGCTCTCGAGAGCCTGCAGTCCCGAGAAGAAAAGAGGCTGCCGGCGGTCACGTGGTGTCACAAGATGGCGCCTTCATTTCGGAGGGATGCGCTCTGAGTAAGTCGTTCGCTTCTCTCACTGTTGCATACATTCCTCCAAACTAACGATAGTCGTCTTTGGCTTTATTGCGCGGTCATTTGTCCCCATTTCTCACAGGTTTGCTTCACCGCGTCATATTTCCGTTTTCAGCAATCCGACGAACGGGCTGGTGCTTTTTAAAACATACATATGTTAACTAAGTGTAAAGTTACCTGCTCGTCACTGCATCTCATTCGCTTGGTCGTGTTTTAGCGGGAATTAATTTATAAGAATGACAGCTGACTGTCTTGGGTTTTTAGCTGGTCGCGTTTCTGGTTCTGGGGCATGTCGCACGGTAAGCAGACGTTTTGTTGTCACGCTTGTCTCGCTTGTTGTCGCCAAACAGACCGGGGCTGAGAAGGACAGCAGATCACTAACTTGGAGCCAGAAAAGCCTCCGTGAGGGGGTTTTGTCCGCCGCGATCGCGCCGATAAAAAAATGGCTCAACATGTTTTTGGTAAGTAGTGCGTGTGTTCCCTTCCGTCAACTTGCAGCTGTTTGGTCCACTCGCCTGTCCTATGTATCCAATGAGCTTCATTTACCAACTTTGCTAAATTTCAGGGTTCATTTCCTTTTCATTAATTTTTTTTTTTTGGTGACTGGATGCGTGGGAAGGCACGTTAGCTCATTTACCTGGCTAGCAGGACAGAGACTGGCCCATGGATGAAATTAAGCAACAGATAGAGAGAGATAGCAACAGTTTTCCGATACACTGTAAAGTTTGATTGGACGTCTCTGCCATGTAGCTACTTTGTACATTTTTTCAATTAACTTGCCAGATCTTATGATAATGTTTTAAAGTTCTGTTTGTTCTTCAGGTTTAACATTTTGTGTATATTTATTTTTATATGCCTATGAATTTATATGGTGACTTTGAGCCTTGTCAGTTGGGTGTCTTGTCTTTCACAGCCTTGTAAAGACCTGAAGAAACTATAGCCAGAAGACTAATCTGGTTTTTGTGTAGGGATTTGGCCTTTCCGAATACATGGATAAAAGCGCAAAAAGAAAATAATGGGCGGGGAGACAATATAGGTATCCTTAGCAGGCATTTCTTTTGTGGAGTGTAAGGGATACGTTTTTAGACTCCACTGTCAGTGTGAGTTGGGGTAGAAGCAGCTCACCGGTAGTACCTCCCATCCAGAGTCCTTTCGTAAAGAGAAGTTTCCTTCCTGTTTTTGGCTTCGGCAATCACACAAAGACACTTTGCACTCTCTCTTCCTTTAAGCCACCAGGTTAAGAATTACGGAGGACCTCAGCCATTTCGCAGTAATATTTGGCGCCAGGATTGAATCATCGGAAGGACGAACAGTTGGCTTTGGAGGGAAGGGGCGGGGGAGTGATGTGGTAGGAAATGGTTCTGTCCCAGAGAAGATACAACCATGCCTGCTTGTCATGGGGGAAAGGCAGGAAATGTGGGAAATGCTGAGAACGGCACGAGATGTTTGCAGCAGGCTTCCTGCTTTCCCATGCATAATACTTGGAGGGCTTCTGGATGATTTGTCCAACCTCTGTTGTTTTTGCCAGAGAGCATCCATCCACTTAATGATAAACAACTAAGCCTGGGTTTGTTGCAGTACTGCTGTATAAAGGCAAAACACCATAACTGCATGTTTTATTAAACTCAAGTTATGACCAAAATTGACTTTCTTGGGTTGTGATGTATTTCTTGACAGAATTTCTTAGTTCAGCTATGCTTTGTTTTAAAGCATTATGGGTCGACGGTCAAAAAAAAACCTTGAAGCCCTGTTTCTCAGTTTCCCTGCCACCATAGGTATTATGCTTTTGTAGGGCAGAATAGTAAGCATGAGTGGTCCTGAAAATGAGCTTCATTTGTGCCCCAAATCCATCGTGGTCTGTTTCACAGTTAAAGAACATTTGTTACACAGATATAACAGTCAGGCAGGGGGTTTTAAAGGAGTGATTAAAAATTTAGCTGATTTTGATTTATGTGTAATTTTTAATCTTTGCATTGTGAATCATGAATGGTGACCTGTGGTTACTCAGGTATAATGAAGTTCTGTTGTCATTAGCAGGCCATCGGAGGTAGGAAGAGAATCGGGTGTCATATGTTGCTTTACAACTGTGTGCCACATTAGCTTAATAGGAAGATGCATGTGAATGGAAGGGGCAGTGTTGGTGACCTTGCTGGACAGTCATCAGCCGAATTCCACAGTCATTCATTCACGTTTATAAAAGTTCCTTGAACTGGCTTTGGCCGTGCTTCCTCTCCCGGGCTGTGGGTGTCTTCCTGGAATGCCTGCTTAGAGGTATTTCCGTAAGTCACCCTACTCATTGATCTCAGGAGAAGTGAGGTGGCAAGTCACTGTTAGGAGGATGACGCCTGCAGTCATCTGGGTGGATGGTTTGCTTTTAGACGTACCTGCTACTGCCCCCTTATGATCAACAACTATAATTGATATGTGAATTCTTTTTCTTTTTTTTTGTAATCCTTCTGGAAGTGGTTAAGGGCAGACTCGGTATTCTGCATATGTTCTGTTTGAACACCTCTGTGGAAGGGGAGGGAAGTAGCCAGTGTGCATTGATTTCACTCAGGGTGAGTGATAAAGCTTTTCTGTTTGCTTCATTTCTAATTTATGAGCTGGTAGTTTAACCGTCTTGAGGGATTTAGAGATATTTGATGCGTGACAATGGCGTGCTATTAGCGGTGCTTAAAGATCGATATCGGCTGTGTCATGTTATTACTTGTGGTAGAGTGCGTACCTGCCAATTCAACAGATATGATTCCGGTCAAATGAATTGGCTTTAGGTTAATGTAGCTGTTTTATAATGTGATTTTAATTTCTGCTTGTTACCTAAAAGCTACATCTGAGTGTTGCTTTTTCAAAATCAGGCTGCCATTCATTATCCTCCTTTCACTAATTATTAGTTAGTTCGTGGAGCTAACGAATCTGTTCCATTTACCCGCAAATGTTCATTACATTAATTCAAGATGTCATAGAAGGTACTGTCCACGAGAGGGAGCTATAAATTCAGAAATATCACACTGGCCTGCCCAGGAATATTTACCACTGTTAAGCATGTACCTTTGTGAGAACTGCATTTTGCATTGTCTATATTTTGTATAAAATAAGTTAATCGTTATTTAGCAAGGTAGAATTAAGGTTGAAAATAGGAAATTCTTATATTAATTGGCATCCAGAGTTCAGAACCCAAGGCTGGTTTCTGATGCCAGCCCTCATTCTTGTAAGTCCTTGCGATGAATTACTTTGCTCGGGACATTTTCTGTCTTGTGTAGCAAATTAAATTTAGACTGTCTGATATAGGGGCCATTTGTGCTTGTACTGTAGCGTCATTGTGTGGCAAGTAACCTCTGTCTGAGCCGTCGCTATGGGAACAGATCTCTGGTGTGGCAGTCAGCATGCAGCTGATGGATGATCTCAGGACATCGCTGCTGGAAACTTTCTCGGCCAAAGTTTTTCCAAGATGCTGCACTGAGTCACTGCCTGCTGCATTTGCCAGACCCTCGGTAACGTCTGGAGCTCTGAGTAAACGGCCTCCTCCATAGATTACATTAATGCATATTCTATTTCAGAACAGGTTGGTATCGTGCATTTTGCCAGTTACTGCAGTAAATACCCTGAATAACAAGGACAATGTTAAGTTACATCCATCTATTTTCCAAAAGCTTTGGAGTCCTGTGGGGCCTGGAGTCTATCTCAGGCAGCCCAGGGTACAAGGTACAGCCAAGGGCTACGCCATGGAAGGAATGGCAGGTCATTGTGCCTCAAGATCCAGTGATTGTTATTTGTTTCTTTCAGATAACGATGAATACAGGCCACCAGTGTGGAAATCCTACTGTAAGTATTCATCTGGTTTTGTAGTCAGTGTTGGGAATTTCAGATCCAGAAGCTAGAAATCTAGACCAAGATTTTGTTTAATGACATTTACAAACGAGGACATTCGGCCCATCGATCTCATTCGCAGAGAAATTCAACTAATAGCTCAGAGTTGTTCAAATCTTGACTAGTTCTGTTTTAAAGGAACCCAAGGTTTTTGCCTGTACTACACTAATAATAAGACTATTCTGCCAACCATTTCAGTTCAGTACCGTATAACTGTGACTCTTTATGCTCAGCTGGTTGGTAGAAACAGAATCTTGGTCTGGATTTGTAGCTTTTGGACCTAAAATGCCCAGCACTGCTTTTAGTGTTCCAGTGGGAGCTTTTGCTGCGGGAATGGCTGACCTCTTTGCTCCTTTCGTAGTGTACCAGCTCCAGCAGGAGGCGCCGCACCCGCGACGTGTCACCTGCACCAGTGAGGTGAGCCTGCTCAGATGGCTTAACACCGCATCCAAAGTTTATCCAGCTGATGCACCGTTTACTCCGGTGTTTGGCCAATCATATTGCTTGAGTGTCATTGGCCAATCACCTGCTCTGCCGCTCCTCTATTGTGTCTGACCAATCATGTAACCCCCGTATTGCTCACACTGATGCCAGACTGACCAATTATGTAACTTCTTTGCTGTTTATTCTAGTAGTGTCTGTGCACCTCCCCCCCCACACACACACATGCATACATACATATGTTTATATGTATGTCATTGTAGGAACCGTCCATTCATTTCTATGGGTTATACCCCTAATCCCAAGAATGACAACCTTAACCCCTACCCAGCCGTAACCTTAACGAAAGAAAATGTAAAAATTTTCACATTTGGAGTTTTTTCTTTATTGCAGTCACAGATTTTTATAAGATTGCGTTTCCCCTATAAAAAATGGTATGCAGAACTCAATAACAGGTTTTTATCACATTGTGTGGTCCCCACAACATAATATATACATGACCCACGCTGAGGCGCACACACAAACACAATGCTCCCCCACCACTTTGGCCTCTGTGGCATGATCTTGTTCCATTAGTGAAATTAGCTGAAGGTACCCCCCCCCCTACCGACCATGTATGCCCTCCCAGTCTCATCGCCTCAGCCTTACTCCCTGCCTATTCATCACCCTGCCTCCCTCCTTCTCTCCTCAACCCTGACCAATTAGGAATTATCGTCCCAACCCCTCCCCTCCCTCCCGACAAGGAGACGGTAGCGACAAGGTGGCCTCCTTTAGCTGCCGTTTTTGGCTGTGCGGAGTTTCATTGCTGCGGGGGTCTCTTTGTTCTCACAGCGGGTCAGGTGAGCACTGGGTCCACGTCCTGCCTGAAAATAGCTCGGCCCTTATTGAGCTCTGTGGGTTGCACGTGACGGGTATTTTTTGCCCCCGTTATGAGTCTAGTGTGTGATCGCTTCAGTGCCGCTCGCCCAGGATTACCGGAGGAGCTGAAATGGCTGTCACTAAAGCTGGCATTAAGCTGGAGGATCGGGCAGTGAAGCCTTGCAGAGGTTTGCGACAAATTACCCCCTTAAGCATGCCGTCTAACCCCCCCCCCAGCAGATTGATTTGGCCCTTTTTACTCCACTCTTGCTATTGACACTTCCCAAATGGAAGCACTTTTGCATTTAAATATAAAGCAAATATTCTCAAATAGATCTTTATCTAAATAAGTTCTCTTTTTTTATTACGAAGCTACATTAGAGAAGTATTTATTTCCATATCCTTCCAAGTATTTTTTTTCCTTCCAAGTAAAATTATTTGGTTTTGTCATTCCCTCTTAATATTAATATTGTATGTGGTTCTCTATAACTGGTATAAGTAAAAGAAAATATCCAGTAATTTTGTAAAACAACTTGTAAAATATATTCTCGGAAAAAGGGAAAGGAATCATTAAATATTAAGCGAATGTGATAACAGGCACACGAAGGGATCGCATTGAATTAAAATTTTAACATTTAGGTTGCGTGTCTGGAATGAATTATCATTGCCTTATCGCCGTTGTCTTGTCAGTAATTGCTGAAAGCTCCATGTTTTTGAAGCCTTTCTGGTGCAGTTTCGACCATCTGCTATCCAGGGCACCATAATAAAGGACTTAAGAACATTTAAATGTAGTTTGTACCGCTTCCCTCGCGCGTGGCTTTAATTAAAAACCTGGAGGTAATCGGCCTGCATATTTAATGCATATTCATCATTAGTTATTGTGTGTAGGTTGGGGGTGGGTGGGGATTGTAAGCCACCTCAGCCCTGAATATTGTTAATCCTGGACCTAGGAAGGGTTAATCCCAGCTGAATTGTTCAGTAGCAGGAAGTCCTCAGCCATGCCCCTGGTCATGTTCAGCTCAGCTTGTTTTGGTTATTTCTCCATGCTGTACATTTCCCAAGACGTTTCCCTGAAAAAGGCCCAGACTGGGATGTAGTAACATTACAGAAGGACCCACAGAGCGAGCTGATGTTCCTGGGGTGTGGGGTGACACCTCTGAGGCTGCAGCACTGCAAGCAGTTAGTGGTATCCCCGCTGGCCTGCATGGCGCGGGCTTCCCCCTACTAATCCCCTACTGAGGCCGGCCAGTCCTGCCCCATAGCCCTTGGCAGACTGCCCCCCCCCCCCATTGAGCTGGCTGCCCGGTTAATCAGGCTCAGTTCTGCGAAGCGTATCGCAAACGGCACGATGGCCCCTTTCTTCCGCAAACACATTAATAATTAATTAACAGCGAGTGCAGACGGTCGCATGTGAGGACTTCCCGGTTCTCCTGCTCTGTCCCCGAGGGCTACATTCTCAAGAGACATGAGACCTGATGCCTTTTTCCTCATATCATCCCGGGAAATCTAGACCAGAGCAGCTTGATTTGCATGTCATTCAGAATATGCAAATGAGGAGGGAAAAGGGGCGACGGCCCCAGCCCAGCCTGCAGGACACGGCAGGCGCGCTGGGGGGTGTCTCTCAGCGCCGCACAGAATCGCGTCCGCAAGTAAGAGAGGTTTTCTTCCTCTCCCGTTACATGGACTATGATCACTCTGTATCTCCTTTAGGTTATTGGCATTGCGTGGTAGAAAATTTCAGAGATTTTATCCTCTGTGGCATATAAATACATTACATTCATTCTTTTCCATGTGGTTTCCACACCTGCTGAAACTTTACTAAGGTTTTTAATAAAGCTCTGCCTGACGTTTTTTTTTTTCCAATCAAAAACTTATCTTAAGTATCTTATTTAGATTGTTTTAATTGTTTGTAGCATTTTATAGTTCCTTATGGCATATTTTTTTTTGCCATTTTGGTTCTGTTTTTAAAACCCATTTATTCATTGATATAGCCCTAGTTGCTAGCATAGTGGGTTGGCGCAGTGGTTACCCGTGGTGCTTCACACCTCTGGGACCGGGGTTCGAGTCTCCGTCGTGGCTCCGTTTGTTTGGGGTTTGCATGTCCTCCCCATGCCATCATGGGGGAAAACATGTGGCGTCATTCAGAAAACATGCCGAGGTTGATTGGAGTTAGCACATTGCCCGTAGATGTGCATATGAATGACTGATGTGTGAGTATGCCCTGTCATGGGTTGGCACCTGATCCTTGGTTGTTCACTGCCTGCTCTAGACTCCTCTGCGACCCTAAACAGGACAAGCGGTTACAGAAAATGGATGGATGGGTGCTGCCATGGTGTTATGAATCAATATAACCACCCTTATCTGTTCATCCATTCCCCGGTAGCCTGAAGCCTGTACCTCTCAATGGGAAGCCAGTGTATCAGAAATCCCGCAAACACACTATGAGCAATATATAGCATGTACAAGCTTCAGAGGAACACATCATAAACAGCCTTGGAGGTGCTGCCCCTGTTAGTATGTGTGTTAATTATTAATTGTATATTAATTTTGTATTACCCATGAATATTGGTCTTAGCCATTTTAAGGGTGGATTGTGTTTTGACTCCCTGCCTATGTGCTTCAAAGCACTGCTGATATTAAACTGTACTGTGATTAAAATGGGGAAATGGTGACCCACCAGTACACCAGTACTGGAGTGTTAATTAACCTCTTCCTATATGGGGTTACACGCGGGGTTGGAATGTGCGTGAAATTCTAATTAAAAGCGTGTGGCACATCCAAGTGGAAGACTTTTAATGAATAAAACGAGCCCAGTAAAACAGTCAATTAGATAATGTCAATAAATTAAATTAACGGTGCGGTAATTAGGCAGATTGACTGACTGGTGAGAGGATTTTGTTTCCGCTGAAATGATAGTTGCAGTTTAATTGTCGAGTTTGTCATTGT
>JAODJX010000037.1:10140435-10162869 GCA_026776945.1 Isichthys henryi
CCCCCCCCCTTTATCCCCCCCCCCCCCCCCCCCCCCGTGTGCGTGAAAGTAGGCCAGGCGTAGGTGAAGTGATGTGCTCAGCCAGTTGCATGGCAGATTTTTTTTTTGGGAAGGTTCAACACAAAATGATCACTGCCTGTGCGGCCGCGATATGTTTAGACAGCAGTGCCGTCTGTGTTTCCGGGACGGTGAAAGTGACACTCTACCCGGGACGCTCTGCCTCCTGTGAAACGCAGTAAGGTGCACCGGTGTACTTTGATGCCGCCGTTTGGCATCAGACAGTGTGACGTTGAGCCTTCCACTCAACCTGCCGGCATCCGATGGGACCCTCCACGAGCTGCTGCTGCTGCTTCTCTCCGCTTTTGAAATTCATTTTTGCTCTAAGCTTGAAATTTAGCAGAGGAAAGTATGGAATCTGATACCTGAATGTATGACACATCGTTCACGCATCAGTGTTGACAGTGAAAAGACACATAGGAAGGTGCCAGCTTCCTGTATGAATGTGACCTTTGCCTTTATTTGTATTCTGTCACATACAGAATGTTCTCCCATCCCGATTGTCCACCTTATATTTTCCGCTTTATGGTTTTGCGATAGCGATGCGCTAGACATGGAAGTTTTGAATTTTGATCTGTTCCTGGGCTGGCGATATGCTGAACGATTTTCTGCTCATGTCGGGCGATGGCAGCATCCACCCAGACACACGTCCAGTTTCTGTAGCGATCGCCAGCGTAAACATGTGATATTATAACAACATACTGTAGTGTTGTTTTTGTTTGTTTAACCAATTTCATTTGTATTATTTATTTGCTTTTCAATTACTGATATCTAGTTACAGTAGTTATTTACTTATTTATTG
The DNA here is from genome assembly GCA_026776945.1 of Isichthys henryi. Lineage (NCBI taxonomy): Eukaryota > Metazoa > Chordata > Actinopteri > Osteoglossiformes > Mormyridae > Isichthys > Isichthys henryi. Next base: position 10,141,295 of record JAODJX010000037.1, read on the forward strand.
ATCATATATTCATATTCAACTGTTCCACTTACGATGACTTAATCTGAATGTAAGCCCATTGTATGAATGTGGGCACTGGTGGCTTGATGATTAGGGAAGCGCACTTGTAATTGAATGATTGCAGGTTGGAATCCCCGACCAGCAAGGCACCACTGAGTTACCCTGAGCAAGGTACCACCCCCAAGCACTGCTCCCCGGGTGCTGAATTAGTTGCCCCATGCTATGTCACGAAAAGTCACATATGGGTTAAATGCAGAGGTCGCATTTTGTTGTTGTGTGCTGTGGCGTGTCAACAATGATTACTTAATTCTAAGCTGAGCAGGATCTGTAACCCTTTTTCTCCAGAGAGTCAAGGACATTTCAGCAATCCGATTCTGATAGGGTAGGCCTGCGGTCTGGCTGTTGGTGACCTTGCCGTGTTATTCCCGTTGTCTGTGTCCCAGAGCTCACGGACCCGGATGAGCGGCTGGAGGCCCTGCACGAGGCGCTGAAGCTGCTACCACCTGCTCACTGTGAAACGCTGAGGTATCTCATGGCCCACCTGAAGAGGTACGGCGAGCCCCACGTCTCAGTGACGCCACATGCGCTCATCCTCCTCCTCCTCGGGAGACCCTCACTCCATGCTCCCCTCTTCCCCCACGCAGGGTGACGCAGTACGAGAAAGACAACCTGATGAATGCAGAGAACCTGGGAATCGTGTTCGGACCCACGCTGATGCGAGCGCCCGACCTGGACGCCATGACGGCCCTGAACGACATCCGGTACCAGCGTCAGGTGGTGGAGTCGCTCATCAAAAATGAGGACATCTTGTTCTGAAAGGAGGGAATTGCTTCCCCAGTCTGGGTGGCTTCCTGCTGTCTCCCTAACCTTTTTTTTTAATTTTGTGCAAAGGCTTGAATATGAAGGATTCATACCCCCCCACTCCCAGTGGACCAGTACTGTAAATACCTTCTGCTTCCCCTTTTGATGGGTGCGGATTATGTACCTTAAAGTTTAAGTTTGCATGTTTACCGCCCCATTTTTGTCGGGGGTTGTTAACAGAGACAGAGCGAAAGGCCAGAGCGTGTTTCTTTGGGATAGGTTTTAGTTATCCAGCATGTGTTTAGGTTTTTATCGTCGAACATTGTGACTCTGCTTTTCTGTCCTGTGGATGTAGCTCATTGTTGCTCAGTTGTTTTCGTGAAACACTATATACCTGTACGTGACATAGAATACATTTTTCTTTTTTTATGTACCTTCGTGAACATTTGATCTTTTTTCCTGTTTTGTTTTTATACACAGTATGTATTTAGGTAAATTTTAAATCTGCATTCTAATAATTTGTGAAATTTTTTTCCACCCTTATCTTCTAATCTTCACAAATCTTTTGCGCTCAACTTTCAGTAAGTGTCCGATTCATGTTTTGGTTGTAATATTTTTTTGTATTTTGATTTGCGCATGGGTATATTAATTTATTAAATCTTGCTTTCCAGGATTGGAATTTATGTGCTTTTTTTAAACACCTTGAAGGACTGAAACAGAAGTGTCTCAGCAATTTGAGTAAGGTTTCTGATAGTAGCTGTTGCGAAACTGTAATGTATAGTAAAGACACTTTGTGATATTTAGAGACAACTGTATTGCTTTGCTTGCACTGGAGATAAACTTTTTTTCATGTTTGTTTGGGCCGATTCCTCAGTACATCTGCAGACTGCGAATAATTTCCTTTGAGATGAAGACCAAACCCCCAGCATCTTGCTTCCTACCCAGATGCTTGATTCTTGCGTAACTGACATCCGTCTCCGTTCCCCTGATGTGACATCCTTCCAATAGCATAACCTTCTGTGTCACTCACAGGTTCTCGGATACTTCGCACGAATTTCTTACTGGTATGGCACAGTTAGCCGTGACCAGCTGCACGCTCCGCCTATAGGACTGTCCTTGTATTCCTCTGAGTCTGTTCCCAGCTTCTGGTTTCTGGATGTTCACCAACGCAGCCTCCTTTTGAGACGCTCTGCTGGGGGAGAGTGAGCGAGAGAGAGGGGAGCAGAGCTGTCTGGCAGTGGCAGCAGCTGGCTCTTCCCAATTCACTGTAAAATCTCATTAAGTTATCCAGCATTGTCTCATTGCTTACCGTGAAAACTCTGGCTTTTTGGTTTGTGCGAAGAGCGCATTAAATCTCGCAGAAGCTAACCTTTGCATGCTGAGAATGTTGCGTTCTCACACAGTTTAATAAACTTAACCCTTGCTTCCCGATCTGTTGACGTGAATGATTATAACAGTCCCTCCCCCAAAGAAAAAATATATGAAATATATTTAGATAAATCTGCCGGCTTTTTTTGCTTATTTTTTAAAGAATATGTATGCTGAAGAAGGTGATAGTTTGAGAAAAAGGTTGAGTATGTTTCCCAGCCCGCTCCTAAGGGTTCGGTTTGGGAAACACTGCTATAAACCAACAATGGTTTGTTTACAAAATGACTATGGAGCCTTGCATCTGAGTGTGGGATCCACAAAGCAGAACCTCCAGCCAGCTGATCTGGATGGAGCAGCATAGAAAAAAAGCAGCATCCTGACTAGATTGGCTTTCACTTCTTTTCCAACAGATGCTTGTTTTATTTTTATTTTGTCTTCTGCATACTGATCTGTCGCATTTGATTCCATGATGCAACCGTGGTGGAAACGGGTCGGAACCAGCCCCAGGTAAACCTGGTACCTTCACGCAGCTCTTCGCAGCGGCACCAGACTGAGGCTGTCACTGCTGCTGCTGCAAAAGGTGCCATGAGAAACAGTATATGACAGGAAGCCAGTTAATCCCAGTGTGGTGATGTTTATTCAATTCATAACCAATGAATACAAATTTCATGAGAGAACTGACCTTTTGTTCGTTCAGCTGAGCCGGAAGCCTGTTGTTTCATTGATAGAGTGACCTAAATTCCAAAAGCAAAGCATGGAACGAACTGGAACGTTGCATTTGTGGCTGTGCATTAAAGACATGCGGCATGTTTACTCAAGTGTAAATGGTCTAATTATTTTTAACCATCTCAAGTCAAGAACCCAACGGTTTGAAATCTTAGATATGAAAAAAAACAAGAGACTTCATATATATATTTATAATTATAATTCAAATATATATATATATATATATATATATATAATTATAATTCAAATATATATATATATATATATAAAAAAATACACACACACACATACATATATACAAGGTAGAAGAATACATAGTCAGATGAAATGGAAAAAAAAATGTAATATTAAGCCAAGGTTGTTTTTTTTTAATGCTTAATGTGGAGTACTCATAAATCCCTAGCTTTCTGGGGGTGGGGGGCAGGGAACTATGGGGGCTTTCATGGGTTCAGCCATTACACAGTAGCCACATCAATCATGTCGAGATTGCTGGTGAAAAGAAAAGCCGGTGACATTCCCACAGGACACTCATACGGCTGACTCAGACCTGGCGATGAAATGCAGTGTTTCAGGGTTGTCGGGAAGGACCGGTGGCGTGCTTGTGGGACGCGTCCCTGAAGATGGGGGTCTTCCTCAAGGTCACAATGGCAGATCCTGGCAAATGAGTCATTCTCTGTGAATTAGGCATTCTCTGTCTGGAGGAGGCATGAAAGAGGGGAGGATTCCGTAATCGCCAGAGCTGCCGTCTGCCTCTAAACCCTGATGGATGAGGCTGACGGGAGAATGACTGGTTGATTAAATGGGTGGTGACCATGGAGAAATTGAGTTGTCTTCTCTCATCATGGCCGCAGAATGTGGGGGTCAGCTGTGACATGTCTAGCTATTTAGGAACACCAATAAATACAATGGAGATGTGGAATGAGTACATATCTGGTGTGGGTTTAGCAGAAATTAAAAATATATATGTGTTTAAATCATAATGTAATGGATCTGAGGGTGTGGGACAGCTCTGGAATCGGTACTATACACCCAAGGGAAATTATGTTGGGTATAACACACACCCAACCAGATTGCGTTGCCATGGAGCCAAACTTGAGGTTCCTATCACTCCATGACATCTCTTTTTTGTTCATAAATTAGGAAATTAACTGTAAACAGCTTTAGTGCCTCAGATTACTGCAATTTTAATCGCTCAGACTGCTGAACAGTATAGACATAGTGTCTGTCCAGCACAAAGAGAGATGCACCTTTCAGAAGAAATAAACAAATAACTCAAACACGTTGGTGTATGGATGTTCACTGCTTAGCAATCTTACTACAAGGCTAGGAGTCTGAGCCCCAGCTCTGCTCTTTGTGTCTGAGCAGTTTGCATGTTCACGCTCTCTCTTTCTCGTCTGGGTTTCCTTCTTCCAGTCTGAAGGCTAATTAATGTCTGTAAATTGCCCATAGGATGAGTGTCTTCATATGCCCTCTAATGGGCTGGTATCCCGGCCAGGGTGGGCCCAGCCTCCCGCAGTACGCTGCCTGCAGCCCAGACCACAAAAAGCAATTAAAAGAGGGGAAGGTGTTATGAGACAAACTGATGTATTTCTGAAGATTATACAAGTCAGAGATAAATTCACAGTGAAGTCGGGGTACCGATAAGAAGTTTGAAAAGCTTTAACATTTTAAACTGTACCTGAAAATGACTGTAGACCACTATGTACTTACATCGCTCCCTTTTAAACAGTGCTAAATATTCTGTTTTAGTGGTTGTCATATAACATGTATGCAGTAAATTATATTTTCTTAGCAGTGAACACACAACAGGTAGTATGCCGTTGCGGAGATTAAAATTACTTGTGAATTACACCATGAAAAATGAAAGTAAACTCATACACGTGAACAACTTGTAAGGTTTAGTGAAAAATGTTCTATCACATGTAATGCACAGCTCGACCAACATCCCTTTCTTTCTTTCTTTCTTTCTTTTTCTTTCTTTCTTTCTTTCTTGTTTTTTCTCCCCTAACATTCTTTTCCTTAGTTCTTTATTCGTTCCCATTTGTAACCCGTTCTTGCGCATATTTTCTCCTTCTACACTTAAACGCTGCCGATTATTGTTTTACTGTGCATGGTTGGCACAAAACATATATGTGGTAGATTATATTGTCTGAGCTGTGCTATCCGTTTGTCGCGCGTTTTGAAAATACAGTACGCTTGCTACGGCACCAGGATTTCGTGTAACTGAGTGTTCCTGAGGACTGCGATATCATTTCTTTAATACCTTTGTAAATTCTTTCATTTTCGTCTCTGTTGTGGCTTTAATAGCATCCCGTCAACCTGTTTAGTAAAATATTATTTAATTTCGGTATATGTTGTTGCGGGGGGACCCAAGCGTCAGCCTCGTTAGCGCAGTAGGTAGCGCGTCAGTCTCATAATCTGAAGGTCGTGAGTTCGATCCTCACACGGGGCAGGCTTCGAGTTCCCTTTTTTTGTTATCATGGACGTAATACTGGAATAGAAAACGGAGGATGAAATGCTACTCAGTAAGTACGAATGCCAGTGTGTGAAATATACTATCAAGTGCAGTGATTTTCAACCACTACTCATTCTGAGCAGATAAACCTAGACACATAGATACATCAGTATCCCTCTACTACTGCATTAGTATTCCTCTGCTTTAGCATCTTGAGGCTCAGCACGCAGACTAGAGGTGCAAGCTGCTAGTCTCTGTTGATCAATTGGGGGATTTATACTGAATGTGATTATGCTGCTCGGGGTGGGGGCTGTAGAGAGGGTGAAGGTAGGATGTTTCCAAGGGCCCTTGAGAAGGTGCCCTAAAACATGGTCTGGGGTGCTAGTCCCATGTGATATGCTTCATGGGGTCCAAAATCTCTAGCAGCACCCCTGGTGCTGACACTTTAATGTACTTTCCTGGAACTGGAACAGGTCATTGCCTTGACGTTTGGCTATAATACATCCCATGCTGCCTAATCCTGGCTAACCTTCTGCTGTGGACAGGTTCTGGGGCAAGGAACCTTGCCTTTCTTATAAGTTTTCCCTCCCTGCCTTAAGGCTGGCTGTGTAGTTGCGTGAGTGTTTTTGTTGTACTGGGAGTGACTGATATGATGACCTTGTTCCTCTCATCTCCACCAGGGTGCTGTGCAGCTCCTGCAGAGTCAGGGATTCCACTGTCCTAACGAGAGGGACACCCTCCAAGCTCAACGGCCCATTACTGTGACCGTGCTGGCGGGATACGCTCATTGATCCTCGCGGAACGCTGTCACTGGGATTCGGCAGCGCCGTTGGGATTAGAGAAGGGGAGGAGCCGGCCGTCCCACAAGGCTGTGTTCAGCAGTGGAGAACACCTGGAGGGTTTAAGGGGAACCGGCAAAAGGCCGTGTCAGGTGTGTGCTGCAGTAATGTGCCATTTGCATTGGCAGCCAAACAGCCCATAACTCTGATTTCTGATGCAAGACGGGTTCCTCTTTCTTCACATTTACAATTAATTGTATTTGGCCCCTCTTTTGTGGAAAGTGGTGTACAAATGAGACACACGGCTGTTAAGTAGTTGTCTAGTGCTGCATTCCATCTGAACCCGAAAGTCAGAGATTTCAACTGGGAAAAACCCCTGAAATTAGAATTCTGACTCGGAATGTCAGAGGAACCTCTGCAACCCCGACCTAAGAATTCAAGATGACTGCACCCTTTGTCAACAGAAGCGAAAGTTGCAGTTATATACTATTCATTAGCAGTTATATTTTCTTTGTATTTCATTAAATCAGTGGAACACACAGTACTGTCCCACTGCTGTCTGTGGATGTGTTGCTATGGTGATTGTACGCAAAAAATACTGCGTAATGTGTTGTCATCAACTAATATTGCTAACAGGCTAGAACTGGGGCCTGTTTCAGAATGCAGGATTTCTTGCTCAGCCGGATAACTTGTCAGATTTAAGGTAGTCTGGTTTAAATGTAAGTCAATGAAGATAAAGGGCAGTTAAACTGGGGCACCTTAAATCCGACTAGTTGTCCGGCTAAGCATGAAATCCTGCTTTTTGAATCGGGTCCCTGGTATTGCTAAATGGCTTTCCGACTTGTACTGGGACTCAGTTAACTCGGATGTGACGTCATTCCCAGCTCTGACTTTAGTCCTCTGAGGTAAATGGAATGCAGCATAAGGTGTAAGTGCAGCTAAACTGAGCTTCCAACGAATCCCCAGCTACAAGTGTAAGTAGTACTGGGGCAAGAGCTACACAACATCTACCAAACAAAGCAGGAAACAAGTATTCAATGAGCGTAAAGTGCAAGATTCAGGAACCATACCTTGCTGTAGGTATTGGTAATCGGATTAGGAGAGGTACCTCTGGAAATGATGGGCCTTGACACATTTCTTGAACAGAAGATGAGCCAAAGTTATCGCCCTTTATTGCATGACTTTTCTTTTACGTTCACATCCAAGTCATAATCTGTATCTGCAGATTTTCTTCAGTGAGGTGATTAATGTCCTGAGGGCTAGGATGGGGGGGGGGTAGTGGGGTGGGACTACCCTATAGACGCCCCCAGACATGGAGCAGCGGAGAACCCTGGAACCATTTGCATTGTGTAAGTATTGATCTAGACCCTTATAATTAAAATGTTAAAAGTGGGCCTGGGGCAGTGACATCGACTGCACTGCAGCGACCAATCACTGGTCTGCTGGTCTGATTCGAAAGCTGTAGGATTGGACAACGAGTGGAGAGTGATTTCAGCACACTTCAGTGCACATGGTGATTCACTGGGTACAGGATTTAAACAATACGCACACATCCAGAGGCTAAGCCCAAGACCCTGCACTTGATTGTGTTTTTCTGGGCTACATGACAGCATGGATGCTCACCCTTGGTCTCGTGTGCAAGTGTTGATGACACTGCGGTGTCTGACATTCCGAGTCGGAATTCTAATTTCAGGGGTCTTTCCAGTTGAAATCTCTGACTTTCGGGTTCACTGTATTTTTCAACACCAGTTAAGTGTTGTTTATAAATTGCTGAGTGCTGCATTATCTTTTATGATTCTTTCTTGTGACAATAGTAAAGAAGTCATGAATATGTTTTGTTTATGTGCTAGTAGCTAGTTGTGCCTTTTATAGGAGCTAAAACCCATGTTTACCTGCTGTATTTATCAGTTGCATATATCAGGTTTATTTGCATATTCCAAGTTTCCTATATTGCGGGACAATAAAGTGGATCTTGAAGCCTAAAATTTGATGTAATTTATTTCTCTGGTGATTGTGTCGGCCATTGCCATAGATGTCCGCTCTGATGTGTGAGAAGCTACTTAATCTGTTGACATTTGTCCTTGGATCAATCTCATGCTCTCCACCCCCACTGTCGTGTCACTCATGGGGTTGGGGGCCGTCCACCGCAGTGTCATCAACACTGGGTCCCTTTCAAATCCAAAACCCCCTGCCCACTATTCTATACACATCATCCACCTCCAGCTTTATTCACACGTAGTGGGAAGGGTGACTAAAGCAGTACAATAGAACAATAAAATTAGAAATAATGGGTTCATCTGTATTGTTTTGTGTGTTTTTTTTATTGTTGGTAATATTTTGCTGTAATACTGCAGATGCAAATTGAAACCAGTCATCCATCCATCCATTTTCTGCAACCGCTTGTCCTATTAAGAGTCATGGGAGGTCCAGAGCCTTTCCCAGAGGCTACGAGCGCAAGGCAGGGAACAACCTGGAAAGGGGCTGAAGCCAATCTTAATGTCAAAAAAACTGTAGCCATACCAAACTTACTCTTTACTGCCATCTATTGCTCTTTCAGTATATCATTTTACAACCGTGCTGAACAGTGTTGCAACTTCAATTACATCAGAAATGTTGTGCTCCGTCATTACACCATAATCTTTTTGATTTTTCATAACACAATACTGTGGGAAACTTAGGAGCTATGGGTTAACAGGGATTTTCAGCAGCTGAACTGAAACAGCACAGTCACACTGTCCCCACAAACCAGGGCAGGGTATTCAAATCCCACCACTGCGTTTGCATTTTCTCTCCACGTTGTCTAGGTTTCTTATCACAGTCCATCGACGTGCAGATATGTTGTCGCTAAATTGCCTCTGTATGTCTGCCTTCTTTGTTCCCTATGCTGTCTGGAATGGACTCCAGGCTCCAACCTGTGATAACCAGGCGAAAGGTAAGTGGCGAAACCCCATAATGTCCAAATCAGAAATTTTGTGGATCGGAAACAAAATTACGAAAAAATTCTGTTGAATTAGGGAATTACTATTTTAGAGTGGGATTCCCCATTAACTTCTTATTTATACAACACGCCACCGTTGTGGAGGAAGCATTAAACTGCTGGGTATCTCCTAAGCTCTTTACAGTAAAATTGAGTTTTTCTCCATAGTTCATATCTTGCATTTTGTAATACTGTCAAGGAAAGTTTTTTAAAAAGTACCTCACATGAACTCAGAAAGAATGTCTTTCATAATGTGAGAGTTAAATATATACAGGTTGTTTTATATTAACATACTGCTTATTAGATGTTTTGCAGATTAAATGAATTTGCCAAATGTTTATTTATACCACTGTTCTATAGTAAGATATTAAATAATAATGAATATTTTAACTCTATATGAAAGAGTGAGTGTGGAGGTGCGTTTTGGTGTGATCTGTAGGATGTGATGATTTACTCTCAATACCACCCTCAGGACTGGTACTAAGGTGACTTTCCTGGGCATGGGGACTTTTTTATGATACTCTTTCATTCAGGGGAAAAGCAAAGTAAAGTTGCATATGTTTTATAATGTGTAGTACAGTACAGTATCAGTTACAGTGACATGGATTAATACTGGGCTGGGACTGATGAATTTGCATACCAGGCATTTTCCCTGTGGGCCGATGGGTATGTTAGCCAGCAAAATTTAGCTTGGGGACCCCCCGCAAAAAAATACTGTGACCCATGATAGACCCATAAGGCCATGGCCAATTTTTCATACAATAGAGCAGTGTTTCCTCGGAGGACTGGGTTGGGAAACACTGATGCACAGCACAGCATAGCACAGCACAGCATAGCACAGCACAGCACAGCATAGCACAGCATAATGTAGTATAGTATAGTATAGTATATAGCTTTATATGACCAAGCTGTTCTATCCAAAATTAAATATATACATGGAGAAAAGTTTTGCTTGAACACTTCTAGAAAGGCCACAGAGACACGAGGGGTCACTGCCCCCCCTTGACCACCCCTGTCGACATGGCCGTGACCTCTCCATGTGCCCTGGGTTTTCATTGACGCTGTCTGGCAACCCCGAAGGCAGCCCTTGAAAGGAAAGCCGGAGGTGCAGGAGAAGTGCTACAGCAGTTTTGCTCCCTTCATCCTCCCCACCCCTGTTCCTCATTGATGTTCCCCTTCCTGCTATTCTGCTCTTACTCAGCTGTGACTCATCCCCTGTCCTTGTGTCTCTCCTCTCCCCGGTCCAGCATCCGAAGTCTGTTGCCACGGTATTGACTTAGACCTTGCAATCCTGAGTGTCCAGTATCATTTACAACTTCATGGAAATTATATCGTATTAAACATGGCATTTGACATGTTGATCATACACCAGTCTTAACAGTTTAAAGTAACATTGCAATTACTTCCAAATGATAACCCCTGAATTAAAAGGCAGATTATTGGCATACTGTAGCATTTTGTGAGGAGCGTTCTGTAGGATAAATAATAATTTACAAATCTTTGGATTAATGGTAAATGTGAACAATACATGAACTTAATAACTAAGTCCTTTTAAAAGGAAAAACAATGTGCATGGTTTTCGGTTTGTTTAGCCACGTGGACGCTCCATTCGATTGATGACATGATGCACACGCGCGTGTTAGAAGCACATCTGGAAACATTGCATCACTGCAAAAGTCCCGGATTTGGGGGAAGCAGAAGTTTCTCTGCACACAGCGACGCTGAAGCTATATGCACGGTCTCTCGGAGTTAAATGCCTCCTCTTAGGTTTGTTTGACACAACAAAACTGCGAGTGATGTAGCAACGAGTGGAGATTTAAAAAAAAAAAAACGAGGTCGCACAGGTTAGTAAAATGTTGCACTAATCTAACAGTTTGCAGGGAAAAGAGTTTGGACGGGCGGAAATAAATATCAAAATTACGTTACGCGAAGGAGTGGTAGTATGCAAGACGCTAAGGAGAGTTTGTGATCGAGTGGAAAAAAGTTGTCTGACGGTTGAAATTCACCTTTTATGCTGGTTTCTGGCGGCTGTCAGTATTTGGTTTCGAAATGCTATCGTTGTATAGCAAATAACCAAAAAAGTGTGATCTCATTCTGCTTATTGAAGAACATCAGCCTGTATAATGATATCGCAAGTTATCGAAGTCAATAAACTACAACCACGTAAACTGAAAAGAGTTAAATGTGCGTTAGTTACGTTTTTTATGTACACAAACTTAGTGTTTATGGTTTGTAAACTGACTTGAAGTCGTCTGATTAAAGCGTTTGTTTTATTACCAGTGGTGCGCATATTTCAGATAAACAACACGCCTTTTAGTACGGCTTACTTTCAGGATCACAAGGCAAATTTTAACACCTCATCGCACACGTTATCAGTTTATCCGAAGACTTGGGAACTTCATCAGTGTTCCTTCATGATGGCGTTAAATAACTTTGTGGGGGGGGGAGAGTTATGCTTCATCTACATGATGGGCATTATGGTCCAAACAAGTCCTGCAGGACGTGTCTGCTGCTGATGTTTACTCCACGCCAGTGTTGATTACATTATTATTATTATTTCTTTCAATTTCGCGCCGTGATCCTAGCATTTTGAGGGTGTTTGCGGCATTTCCGAAAGCCATGGTGCTGTATAACCGCGTGTCTGTGTTAAGCTGGGTGTTGATCATTAGTTACTTGCAGCTGACGGACGCATATACATAGTTTAGACTCGGATTTATACGCTGGGTCATTTCCCAGTATTGTTGCATTCCCGGTGCTACTGAAATTTAGCTGTTCTTTTTGACAGTACTGGCGTCTTTCTGGTCTTTCTCCTACTTGGACGTGTCTCCTGTTTACACAGTCGATCATCAGTGAGGTTTACTATCTGCATCAGCTCAGGGTCGGTGTGTTACATGAACCTGTCAGAGTTACAATGTGCCGCTCGAAAAACACTTTTGCTACGTGGACTCTGCTCTCTGTGTTTTGATCATTTCTCGTTTAACTTTAAGACAATTAAAAGGGACAAAGCAGATAAGAAGCTTAATTGTCCATAGCAGTAACTTGTAAGTGTAACATAATACACTGGAATTGAAATCCTCCAGATAAAATGAATCATAACGAAATTATTAAAACTGGATACATGACTTGGGACTTATATATTCGTTATTTACATATACGTTTTATACATCAGAGATAAAGCGAGTGCATATTAGTCAAATGTCGTTTCATCTTTACGTCATTTGACAATTATCAATAGCTAATGAGGTCAGATAAGCTAGACTTATAATTGTGAAATGAGTCAAACAGTACCACATAACTTAATGCATGGTTCCTCTTTTAATCCCACGTCGTCTTTTTCATTGTACAGTGTCAGCAGTTCTGGCCAATGTGGTAAAACGCTGGGTGGCAAATCGCGTCAATATTATAATTTGTAAATGGAGTATTTTTTAAATGCCTAGTGTGTTTTCTTTGTGGCTCCCGGGCCAATGTTGATATTAAAATCTGCAAAAAATAGATGAGTTGCAGATGTTCCAGAGCTCCAAATAAACTTGTCTGTAGGTGATGACTTGGGAGGTTGATGGTTTTCTTGCATAAGGTTCATGTAGCAGAAAAGCCTTTGTAATGAGATGAAAGATTGCTCTTGCATTAGCAGTGAGCCCAGAGCACTTAGAGTGTTTGTAAAGAACAGGATTTTTCTCCCCATTTCTGTCGCGTCGTGGTTATTGCCCCCTCCCAGAATGCTGTAAAACAGGTATAGCAATGAGTGAGTGTGGGTACCCTTCCACATTCCATCATGACGCCCCTTCCGTTCACAGGCTACAGTGAGTCGCCTCTTTACCTTGTATGGTGCTGTTCTTTGGGCTCCTTCTGGTCCATCGCCACGGCCCTCGTCTGGTCTGGGCAGGCATCCCGGCCCGAAAGCTGCCAGCGGGCATGTAAACCTGACCCACAAGTCGGTTCCGCTAGAGGCCGCACAGTCGTAGGTGTGGATCTGACGCAGTGTGGCGTCGACTAAGGACAGTAACATAGCCAGGTTGAGCAAAAATGGCCCTGATGATGACCAGTGATGCATTCTGGGAGCTGGTCTAGGTGTCACGGGAGTTCATTGACATGGGGGTGATCACAAAGGCCTGTCATCTGAATTTTGTGGAATATGAATCGATTGAATCGTGTAGCCGACCCCGTGAGCATCGCTGTCATGTGTGAGCCAGTGCACAAGTACGGTATTAGGCCTCTGTCTTTTCCTAACCTGCTATGAGCTGTTCGCTCTGGTCGTCTCGCTCGTTCGGAGTAAGATGGTAAATATCCGCTCTCTGAGTTGTGTGATAGAAGCATTTAAGTCTTATTCTGTGGGGAATGATGGAGGGAGTCTGGCTGGACGTATTCCTAGCCTGATCTGTTCCTGATAGGTTGCTTTCGTTGTGAGAAATTTGGACTTGGCGTTCGGCAGGAACTTATTTTCTCCCTCGGAAAAATGATTCTCTGTGTGGCGCATTTTTGTGAAAAAAAAACAATGCAGGCACCGTGACTCTACTCGTATGTGGGTTTTTTTTTCTTTCTTCTGTTTTCTGAACCTAGCAGCTTGGTGCAGTTAACGTTACGGAGAACTGGTGGGGAACTCTGATAGGCTCACTGTGCCGTGGGGAGGAAATGTGCGGGGCAGCAATGCAGAACACAGGAAGTGTCTACTTTGTGGGTGGGGGGGGGGGGGGGGGATACTGGCAGGAGTAACTGACAGGACGAGGTGAGACCTTTTGAATGCCTCTTTCCTTATTCTTAGACTGGGGCGTGAAGGGAGGGGTTACTTGTGGCATTAACGATTTTCCGAACGATATCACGTTTCGTTAGGAGTTTGTTGGATTGTGTGTGTTTCTCTGCGTGTATCCGTGTGTGTGTGTGCATGGGTGGCTGATCCGTTTATCTAATGCTTCTTATCTCCGTGGCGATTAGACCATGATGACATGAGGAACTGCAGTGTGTCTAAATGTGGAACTGTGACTTCTGCAAAGTTCTGGTCGGCTGAATTCATCCTCATACCTTGGTGACCAACTTGACTGTTAATCATTTCTAATTTTATCCATCTTTTTTCCAAGTTTTTCTTCCTCAAACGCAAGAATATAAAGACAATTTAAGCATCAAACAAGCCCTTGAACTTGCTGTAAGTAATGTAATATCTTGCCAGGGTGGCGATGATAGAAATCCCCTCTGGGTGTTTGTTGATGATGCCACCTGCTTTGCTGCGTTTAAAGCATTTCTGTACCTCATTATGACTCTTGGGAATCGGCACTTGATCGTTCACCTAAATTCTTCCATAATCGCTCATCCTGCAGAGACTGAATTGTGTTGTTGTATTTGTCTGTAGCTGTCGTTGGATGGAGTGATGTCTCTGTAAACTGTTCGATGTACCTGGAGAGATGTTCGGCTGTTTGGTAGCCTAACGCTCAATGCCAGGCAGGTGCTGAATTTGCTCTTGACGTTGTGGCGAAATCGTTTTATTGCCGTCCCACCTGATAATTTACACTCGAATGTAAATATTGTTCGATAGCATACAAGGAAGGAAGCAAACCTTTATGGTTCCCAGGGTGTTGTGTCTCAGTGATGTGCTTTCAGGTCCATCCGCATGCCTGGTGGGGCGGGTGCCTTGTCAGCAAAAGTTGAAACCCTTTGTCTGCCGCTATTGTGAGAGGGAAGAAAAATCGATATTTACGCCCAAAACCATCCCCAGGTAGTGTGAGAAGTACTTGTTTCACCCAGATAGATCACCGTTTGAGACGAGTCATGAATTTAAGTGAATGATCTGTAAGTACATTACCGGTCCTCTGACGAAATGTCACCTTGGGCCCCTCTGCCCAACTTTACATATAATGTTACATAAGGGCCCCTGTAAAGTGCTGGCCCCCCTGAATCGTTTTAGAGGGAGAACCCTTAGGCAACGTGTGACTGTTGAAATCAAAGTTTTTATTTATCAAATACACAACAGTATGGCAAACAGTAGTAGATGGAGGCAATGATGTTTCCCTGGGGCTCCCAATATATACTGAGATATATAACATAACATATATAACATATATAACATATAACAGAAAGGTGTAAAGAAAATAAGTGAAATGTTGATGCTGGACACCCCACAGAGGCTGGGTGACTTAACCTGCGGCATCGGTTAGTGACGTCTAACGCGACGCTGTCCCTGTCATGACCCGTCCTCTTCCTTCAGCCACCAGGGGTGATGGCTTGGTGCTGAAGTGAGCATCCATTTTTACCAGACCGTCGTTCCTTGGTGGTTTTATTTGCTTTTCTTATAAAAATGTGATTTCTCATGGCGGTGACACCATGGGCTTATTTGCGGGGGCCGGATGTTGAATGGGGAGAGAAAAGGCAGGTGCTTGGTATTAGTGTTTGCTACTCGGTTTCACCCTCAGAGCGCGCGCACACACACACACACACACACACACATTCTCGCTCTCGCTCATTCTGCCTCTGCATCGTGTTCAGGATCACTGAGCTCATACAGGATGTTATCTAAACCACTCGGCCTGGTCTGAATAGCCAGCATTTGCGGCAAAGGACTCTGGCCACATCCCTGCCATGCACCTTTGCAGAAACAGTTTTGGTCCAGTATTAAAAACTCCCTGGGTGGCCTGTGCTGTTCACTCTGTCCACGTTTAGGCTCTTTTTTGTGCTTCTGTATGCGAAACAGGCTACTTTTGCTCTGCTTGCACAGACATGGGATATGGCTTGTGCAATGTTGATCTTCAGAGTTGATCTTCAGTTGACAACCCTGTAAAACATAACTTTATATTCTGTGCTCTAATACTAACAGTAAAACACAGCACTGTTTTTTTTCAGGCATGTTTAAGCAAATTGTCTAATATTTAGAGTTTGGACCGATGGATGATATTTATGTGCCGGGAAGATGCTGGCTGTAGTAAGTTTAGTCACTGTTCTGCGATTTTGAAATAAGGATAGACTTTTACAGCGATGTGCATCTGCTGTCAGGTTGGGGAATGAGGCCCATAGATGTGTAAATGGCATTTGATCTATGCTAACACAGAAAAACAAAGACAGACAAAATCAAAACAAGCGTTTGAATGGCACGTCAGATGTTTGGTTCTCGACGAGGAGGAAGTGGAGGTGATTTTGAGGGGAAGTTGTGGAGGGAATAGCTTAGATGGGCAGAGTTCTCTCAGGAAAGTATGCTCAGGGGTTGCTGTTTACCACCACAAACTTCATTTGTGTGGGGGGCCCCCAAGGCTTGGGCCCCTTTGGCTACAAACAGTCACTACGCTAAATATTCCTCATTTTGGTGATTCAGAAGCAGCATATTCTGCTAACCAGCTAGCTAGGCATTATCTTTTAACTCTGCCAGCTAGCTATCATTTGGCTTTTAAAACATCTTGGGGGGGGGGGTACCTTTTTGAGTGGAAAGGAAGAATAACTTCCTTTCTGCTTGTCCAATTCTGACTCTGCACGTTTGCACGGTCCTGCAGCTACCAGAGGCCATTCCTGTATATGACTATGCTTTAAAAAACCACTCGTGAGACTCGTGTCTCCTGTAGAGTGATGCCTGTGGGCCCCCTGCTGCAGTCGTGGGAAGGGCCTGCGTCCCCCCCCCCCCGAATGCAAGGCTGCCACCTGGCGCATGCAGACATTGCATTGCAGTAAGCAGTCTGCAGCTGCGTCGCTGTTTTTTTCCACACTTCAAGATGCAAACCTGTGTCTCTCGCACTGTTGGCCTCATAAGCAAAGTGCCATTTGCATACGGGAAACTTTCTGTAAGTAGAATAGATACAAGCTTTCACCCCCAGTGGGCACTGGGCCCCCCCACCCCTGCTGGGATTCGCCGTTTGGGGCTGTGCTGCTCTACTGGACCATTTTCCTTTTTGACCGGTTCTGTGAACCACAATCGCTATTCAAGCTGAAAATAAACTCAGCTGGCTGTTCCCCCCTTGCTGCTGTGTTAATTTTCAGGCTTGTGGGACTTGTAGGTCTCCTTCTAGGTCAATCTCCTTTGGATAAATTGTGTTCTGTATGGTAAAGATGGCGTGTGTGTGTGTGTGTGTGTGGGAACGACTTCTGCAGAAATGCCCAAAAAGACCAAACAAAAACAGACACGACCAAAAAGCCCCAGTGCGTTTTGATTCCTGTCATCTTCAATCTCTTGGGTTTTGTTGGGGTGGTGATAAGAATATTTCTACTTCGTACTTTGTGGTGGAAAGTCCCTGCAACGATCCATGTGCGTGGTGTGTGTTTGTGTGATGAGGTATTCAGGATGCCAGACATATTATGTTGATAATAAGCTGCTAGACTCAAACTGATCTGCTCCTCATCTTGTGTGTGACTTCAACATGGTTGCCAAGCGCTGGACACTTTGCACAAGGAACTGGAGTTGTTGTTTTTTTCTAGCATGTAAACATAATAACACAGTACACACGGCACTGCGGCAGTGTCCACGCACCTATTAACACACGACACTGCGGCAGTGTCCACGCACCTATTAATTCATGACACTGCGGCAGTGTCCACGCACCTTTTAACACACGACACTGCGGCAGTGTCCACGCACCTATTAATTCACGACACTGCGGCAGTGTCCACGCACCTATTAACACAGTACACACGACACTGCGGCAGTGTCCACGCACCTATCCAACGAAACGCAATCGAAGATCCTCAGACGCTGATCTCCTCAAGCAGAACCAGAATCTTCAATGTGGGCTTTGTGCCGCTGCGTCCCAAAGGAGTTTCCCACCGGTCTGGCGCCGCCCGGAATCTCTCCAGTAGAGGGCAGTCTTGAGCGAAGGCTGCCGCCAGACCGCCGCTGTGGCGCCAAGCCGCCTTACTGAAAGGGTCCATTGTCACTTTAGAGGAGATCGCCGTAGGCACATGTACCATCGATGGACATCAGCAGCATGATGGTGTGTGTGGTGGGGGGGGGCTCTGAAGGCTGCCTTGCAGCCCTCTGACGCCAGGGATAGCGGAGATGGCCCGCTATTCATAGCTGAGTTAGATTGCGTGCTCAGGATGCTAACTGGACCCTTGTGTGTATCTGACTGGAGATCTGTTTGAGTGGAGTATTGTTCATTGTGTTTCATCTCTACATGCACAGCAAACTAGCTAATGCTAAATGGCTGTGTTTTCCCGGCTTGTATAAGATGCATTGGTGGGTGGGGGTAACGCGTAAGGTAGCATCTCCCTGTTTGTGGTGCATGGCTGGCAGGATGGGAGGCATGTACAGCTGCTCAGGGTTCAAAGACCAGGGATCAAACTGCACATGTGGCACGGGGAAGTTATCGGGGGGGGGAGAGATAGATAGTGAAGTACAAGCTACCCAATGGGTGTTCCAGAAAGCCGGACTTCTCAGATAGGGGTTAACTTAAGCCAGAGGTCTTAGTCATCCAATAAGAGTTCAGGTAATGAGCATTTCTACTGGACAGTCATGACTTCTAGCTTTAATTAAAAAAAAAAAGGGGATTAGCCAAAAAAAGGGGGGATTAGCATGCTAAGAGATTGCATGAATACAGCACAAACATTAGACAAAATTCATAGTGATTGCCAGACATTCATAGGTTGCAGTTGATGGATGAATAGATGATTTGGGGAGGGTAGCATGGTGTGTCTGCCGGAAGAAGTATGACTTTGCTGGGGTGGGGAGGTCGGGGTTGACTCCGTGCCGGTGGTGTGGCACAGAGAGCAGGTGGGGCCCGCAGCTGCACGTCTATTAGAGCTTCCTGTTGACTGCTTAGCCAGGATGCCGGAGTCCTTAGCTTGAGTGGGTCTAATTTGTTTATGTGCCTGACAGCTTTGACGTACAGCTGCAGTGCGGTGTGACCTGGGTCCCTGTGAAACCAGAGAAAAATCCCATCAGAACCATACATGTGTGGCCACCAGGTTCACAGAAAAACATTTTCTGTCAGCAGTTTTAAAACTTTAACACGAAAATGGAGAAATTCCTCCTTTGTGTGAATCCTTGTTATTCATCTTTTATCCATTTATAGTGAATAAAGGGTCAGGTCAAGTCAAACTTCATTGCCGTTTGAAAGTATGCAGCTATGCAATCAAATGGAATCGTGTTTGTCCGAGACTTTAGAAATTATTTTACACAGAATGTGGAAATTAGACACACAAGACGAGAATGCAGAAATAAATAAATCTGCTCTGCATAGTGTAACTCTTTATAAAGGCTGTCATTTACAATATGCAATAGCGGCTGTGATTTCTGGTTTGTATGTAGTGCAGAAATAGTGAGAATCTGTGACACGAATGTGGTCTGTGTGAATTTTGTCCGTATGCATATGACCTTGTACTTATATAGCTGTCTGGTCTGCCTGTTAAGTGACAGCAGGACTTCTGATTGTTGAAGATGCCGGTCCCACCGCCCCCGCCTCCACCTGCCCCGCCCCCTACATTTGCTGCGGTAAGACATCTGAGTCTTATTTCAGTGCCAAACTGCCTGTTTAACACCTACAGTTGTGGTTTTGTTAGGGCACCATCCTTTGAAAATTATTTCATTTTTATACATTTTTTTCCTATATAATCATAATACTTTAGATTTAAATACCCTTGTTGGAGAACATGTTGATAAATGAGACCATTGCAAATGCTGTATTAATATTGAACTTGACTGTTAACGCAGAACATGACCAGTCTAACTTCCTTTCCTCCAGTGCTACTCAAAGGTGCCACCTGGTGGACGGTGCCCGCATTCGCCTTCACTCATGCTTATTGGCCCTCTTCCCGGTTTTAGGCGAACACAGAAAAACCGACACTCAACAGATCAGAGCAGCAAGGGAGGAACGCGCTCCTGTCTGACATCACGAAAGGCACCCGGCTGAAGAAGGCCGTCACCAATGACCGGAGCGCACCCGTCTTTGACAGTAAGGACCGTGAGCTCATCTCAGGAGCTCCACTCAGGCTGTATCGACGCCTGCTGTCAGGCACCATATTTTTCCTTTAAGTCATGTTTTAATGTGAATGACTCCTGAAATGGTCATAGCTAAATTTTCGCTGGTATCAGTAAAGTATCCATCTATCAACCCATCCATCCATGTAGGGGGGAAAGTTTGCTGTTTAAATGAAGAAATTAAGCACAATGCCATTGCTTATCTGAGCCTCCATTACTGCCTTCTGCTGATACGCTGGTGTCATGTGACCTTGACTGGGTCAGCTGACATAAACCAGCCTGCAGTGTTCTGATTCGCCATTTGTTCCCTGGCGCCTTGTGGATGGCTATGAAGGCAGTATTTATAAGGCTGCATATTGATAAGCATGTCTAGAGGAAAATGGGATGCGTGGCTGATTGTGAAAGGGACTGTCTGCTAGCGGGTGACGTCCTCTTCATTTTGGCAGAGCCCAAGGGTGGTGGTGGAGGAGGAGGAGGAGGAGGAGGAGGTGGTGGTGGTGGTGGCATGGGAGGAGGAGGAGGAGGAGCAGGATTTGGAGGAGGACCCGCCGGGGGGCTGGGTGGGCTCTTCCAAGGAGGGATGCCAAAGCTCCGTTCATCAGGGAACAGAGACAGCAATGGTAGGTCTGTCCAAGGTGGCCCTTTAACGCAGAACTCCTCACAATCAGGGATTGACGGCAAATATCTTCACTTCCTCGCAGAGACTTTAATGGCTCTTCTTGTCATGTGTGTCATTCATTAATGTCAATGTATGTTTTTAACATGGTCTCTAGTATGGTCTTTATAATGGTCAAAATCGATGCATTTTTCAAATTTCTGAAAGCCAAAACTTCAGTTTGCATATAGTACAAATTTCCTGCAATATGAATGAAGTTTGATCCTTTTATTTGGATTAATTTGACTCTGTTAATTACACATTACATTCCAGAGAGTTCTGCTCATGCTGCTGTCTCCTGTTACTTTCAGATTCTGGAGGAAATAGGCCCCCTATACTGCCCCCTGGAGGAAGGCCCTTGGCAGCTGGACCCCCCAGGCTTCCCGAAATGCCCCCTGTCAATCGGGCAAGTACCCCTGACCTACAAAAGGCTCGGATGCCCCGGCCTGACTTCGGGGGGGTGCCACCCCCTGTGCCAAACACTCCAAGGCCAAACCAGGGAGGCTCGCAAACCCGAGGCCCCCCTCCCCTACCTGGTGGGCGACCTCCGGCTGCTGGACTGGCCCCCCCACCCCTGGTCCCACCTGGCAGGCATGGTGGTGCCCCCCTTCTGTCCGGAGGAGGAGGCCCGTTTAACCGCCAGCCCTCCTTCTCCGGGCCTCCACCCTCCAGCAATAGCCGGCCTCCCCTTCCCCCCCCTCCCAATAAAGCCCCTGACGACCGCCCCCCCATCCTACCCATGGGTCACCGGCCATCCATCCCTCGCGACGGACCCCCGCCCCCACCGTCTCTCAGTAGCAAGCCTGCGGGCTCCACACCAGTCCGTGCGACCAGCACCCGTGCCCCACCACAGCCCCCCCGCCCCCCCCCCCCCCCCCCCCACAAAAACTCACACACAAACTTAAACTTTTAGTTCGCAAAAGACTTGCTTTAAA
>JAODJX010000037.1:10168011-10179297 GCA_026776945.1 Isichthys henryi
CGTGCCCATTGCTTCCGGGATAGGCTCCGGACCCCCCGTGACCCTGTAGGATAAGCGGTTTGGAAAATGGATGGATGAATGAATGAGATGCGTGGTTTGAAGTGTAGCAGGAGTGGTGAGATATACTTACTGGAACTTGTAGTGATGTAAATCACGTTTTTCAATGTGATGCATCGTGCCTGGTGCCGGAAAGTCCCTTTATTAAACTTGTAATTGGTGTCTCGGAGAATATGGACGTTACACACCAACAGCAAGCTTTATTTTTACCGAAAAAGGAAACTTTCTATATAAGACTGCATCTACTGTCCTCCCATAATAAGTCTTGTAATGAACGTGCCAGAAAGATATTAACAGTATAAGGAATGTAAAACATTGTTTCTTGCAACATTCTGCACAGACAGAAAATAAACTGCTGTTTTGTTAGCCTCTATTTCCAGATTAGAAAGCATCTTAAGAATTGGAGAAATGTTTGTGCATGTGTGTGCTCTGTAAATGCCGTGAATTTTGTTCAAGCTCACATTACATAACTAGGAGTCTTTGCACTAGAATCAATTAAATGCATATACAACTTATTAGCTATAACCTTTTTAGAAAGGGAGTAGACAGAAGTTCAGTGCTTAAAATAGCTTAGTTATCCATGACAGGCTTCTACTCTTATCAGTACTTTTGGAGATTAAATTCTCTTTGGTTGGGGTGGGGGAGTTTAGACTTTCACCATACGACCAGACAGTCGCTAATGATTAGATTTGTTAATTAGCTCTACTATAGGTAGAATCCCAAATCCTGCAATCCTACATTTAGACAGTGTATCTTTCATGCTGTTATGATGATATGATACGGTACATTATGACTTCTGACTAAAAATAGCAACGGCCTCACGATGAACATAAAGGCATTGAGCAGAAAGAGGAAACAGATGTTGAAGGAATTCGGCTGCTGAAAACGGCCCCGCTTGTGTCTGCGAGACACCATTCGAGACCCAGCGTGGGTCACCTGTCCTGCACGTAGCCTCCACCGCCAGGATGTCACTCGTCTTATCTTCAGCCACGGCTCACAGTGGCTGTTTAGATGCCGTTCTGTTCTATCACCCGCCAGTATTGTTCATATAGTTTACTCTTTTCCTTATATCTCAGCTGGTCGCCGGGGAAACAGACATACAGCAGCTAACGTTGTTTGTGCAGTCAGAGTTTTTGTTCATTTGCCTAGCAGTCTTGGTAGCAGTTCACTCACGTGCTTCAAAAATGTATTTTTGGATGTGGGGTCTGGGGTCTATTATTAGTTTTTTTCCATGTTTGGGAGACAGGTCACCTAAGCAGCGTTTCTATGCTGAAATCTAACAGTTTGATTTTGTGGCTAACTGCAGTGTGGTGTTCTCGGCTCACGCTGATACATCCTGCCTGGAGACACTTTTCGGTACGCAGAGTGCAGTATTTCTCTCTAGATAATTTGTGAGCATTGCGTAGTTTTGTGTCTGTCAGGTGTCATTTTATTGACTTTTTTGAAATTTTGAAAGGCTTTAAATGTTCTCTGTTTATTAAGAAAATATCTGAATGATGAATTATTTTATTTATGCTTGGAGGGAGTCCAGATTGACCTGGTGTCTGCAGCCAGGCTGAATCTGTGTTGAATCTCTGCAGTATGCAAATTTTTTTTTCATTCTTTTGTCGTTTCTCAGTGAGTCATAATTGTGCGCCAGCTAATGTCATCGCTCCAGCCATCACGTGTCAGCTGTGGCCTGTGAGCAAAAACGATCACAGCCATCATGGAGCCCCCCTTCGACGTCGAGTATGGGTCGAACGCGTCCCACAGCCTCTCCGTCTCCCCTCCTGCCATGTCCATCGAGAAGCTCTTCCCGGCACTGCTGGAATGCTTTGGGATCGTCCTGTGCGGATACGTGGCCGGGCGCGCCGACATCATCACATCGACACAGGCCAAGGGGCTGGGTAATTTTGTGTCCAAGTTCGCCCTGCCTGCACTGCTGTACAAGAACATGGTGCTACTGGACTTTGGCAACGTCATCTGGTCCTTCCTCTGGAGCATCCTCATCGCCAAAGTGTCGGTGTTCGTCATCGTGTGCGCGCTCACCCTAGTCGTCACCGGGCCTGAAAATCGCTTTGGCAAGGCCGGCCTTTTCTCCATCTTTGCCACACAGAGCAATGACTTTGCTTTGGGCTATCCCATTGGTGAGTGTCTGACAAACGTCCTCGTGGTACTTTCTGTAGAAAGTCTGTTAGAAGAAAGGATGCCACACTGATGTAGCCGCGTCTGTGGCTGAAGGGGCTGTTTCTCAGAAATGCAGGTTATTTCCCAGAATAGCGAATGACTATCTGTACTTTTTTCCTTTTATTCCTCATTAAACAATGAGTTTCATTTAGTACAAATCAAGCTGAAAAGTCTTTCCCACCATCAGATTAAACTATTTGTTGTGCATAGACATCTTCATGTCATGTATTTCGGCTTTTCTCTAAATGTTTATATTATGATTGAGTGATTTCTCCCTTATGTGCCAACATATTTAATACACATCGCCCGTAGATACTACTTTTCGCACAGATATTTAATATATTTAGATTTAAGCTAGTTATCCATGCATTTCATTTTGATCATGTTGTGCAGTGGGGATACATTTTTTTTTCCCCCCAAGTCATGCCTGTAAACAATTAACGAAAAATTCCACATGAATGAAATAGTGCTGGAAGTATCACTGAGCGCTTAAGGGCGTGTTTGTGCAGGTCTGACCACATGTGCAGTTACTTCGTTTCCTGTTAAAACCTATATATCGAAATGCTTATTTACTCAAGAATCATATATGAAGTACATAGGTGAAATGTCCTGCCTTTGGTTTGTGGCTGCCATGCTTTGGAAACCACTTTGTCCACATTTCTTGTTTGATGATAGCCTGAAGCAGCCTGTCTTTTTACAATATGTGCATTTACATCATAGAAGGTGGAAATGTTTTTCTTCCAATTAACGCTCGGTGCTTGTCTTGTGTCTCGCTCAGTGGAGGCCTTGTACAAGAACACACACCCAGAATATCTGCAGTACATTTACCTGGCGGCGCCAATTTCCCTCATGATCCTCAACCCAATTGGGTTCGCGTTCTGCGAGGTGCAGAAGCGGCGGACCGGTCGAGTGCGGCAGCAGCAGCAGCGCAGGTTTCGTATCGTCGCCGTGGTGATCCTGCAGGTGCTGAAGAACCCCATTGTCTTCATGGTGGTCGTCGGCCTGGCCTCTCACTTCCTGCTGGGCCAGAAGGTCCCTACCGTCATGCAGGAGTTCGTCGACGGCCTGGCTAACTCCTTCGGTGGTGCGGCACTGTTCTACCTCGGCCTCTCCATGGTGGGCCAGCTCGGGAAGTTCACTCGGTCCACAGTGGTGGCACTGATTCTCCTCGTCACGGCCAAGCTGTGAGTATGCGGTGGTAGACAGCCTCACAGTGTGGTGGCACTGTGTAGTGTCAGTGCTAACTTCTGTGCTGTTGCTAATGTTCTCGCTTTAAATCGCCCCTGTGCTACCGTGCAAGTGTTTTGTTTGTAGCGTCTGAACCACACCCAGACTTTCCTGTCTAACTATTGTATGAATATCAAGCTGAAACAAACCATGAGAAATTTTAGTCCCTGTTCAGTATCTCAGAACCTTTTCTGCTTGGTGTTGGGACGCCTTTTGTTGCTCAGTCTGCTGCACTTAATATCATTATAATTATAAGTAGCTTCTTCTAAATATGGTCTTTGGTTGCAGTGCATGCTGGAGTGACTAATTACAGCAGTTATTATTTTTAATGTCTATATTGGCATAGCAACTCAGTGAGTAGCATCTTATTCCTAATCGATATGTGAGCGTGGCTTAATCACGCAGACCTTTATTAATCCCCTGCACAGAGCCATAGTCCTTCCACAAGACAACAATGGTTTTGCATGTTTTTCTTTTCTTTTTTTTCATGCGTTCCATTTTCCGTTGCCAAGACACTGCTTTTTCGTTCCTCTTTCATGGTTTATTAACCCCATATCCACTTTCTTATTCTCAAATGAAGTATTTTTCCTTTTTTCTGTCTATTGTATCGTGCGCTTTGCCATCCCACCCAGACAGGCTCTTACATTAACTTTTCCTTCACCTCACATTGCCCAAGGCTCTGGTTAGGATAAGTGGTGGATGGATGGACGCATTGGTGCATTCCATTGGTGAATGTATCATCCTCGGTGCAGTTTGGCATGCTAGTGGATAAATTATTTTGCTGCCCTGATTTTCTCAAATAGGAAACTTCTAATCAGCCCGTTCTTTGAGAGCACTGCAGCATGCAGGTTTGGACAGGAATGGAAATTCACCACCAACAGCTCTTTAGGCAAGATGTCTTGCTGGTGCTCATTTCTGGGAACCTGACTGTCTGGTTAAGCAACTGTTATGTTAAATAGACAAGTGTCATCAACTAAATGTTCTGGCTATAGAGAAATCAGAAGAAAATGTCTTCTTACCCCTAAGGCATTAATTGAGATGACTGTCATAACAGGTTTTTGGAAGAGCTGCCTTCTAGATTTGCAGTGCATGTATCATTTGCAGTGCATGTAACAGGCAGATATCAGTGCCCTACAGTAGTCAAGTTTCATGTCTTTATTGTCATGTGTTCCAAGGAGCACAGTGAAATTCCTGTGTGCCGGTGCAGGGACGGGGACAGGTGCACTAGGAGGAACAGTAGAACAATAAACGGCAGTGTAGTACAGAACTAATAGCAGTACAGTATGATCAGACATTGCAAGACAAAAGCTAGTGTGATATGGGGAGTGAAACAGTAAATGTACAGAAAATGCAATAAATAGTTTGTGCTTTCTGGGAGGATGTACGAAAAGCCACCAAGGTAGCCGATGCTAATAAAGTGTGGAGAGAGTGGAATATCACCATTGTGTGCAATACAATACAATCCAGCAGGGATTGATGCAGGTCACTGGCTATTTAGCAGCTTGATGGCTTTGGGATAGTAGCTGTTACTCAGACGGTTGGCGGAGGTGGCGATCAGTGCACTGGTAACGCTTTCCCGAGGGCAGTAGTGTGAAGAGGCCGTAAGCTGGGTGGGTGGTGTCCCTGATGTTGAACTTGACCCTATTCTCGCAGCATGAGAGAGAGAGAGATGTTTTGGAACTGATGAAGATCTGTTCAGATGATTTTTGAGGCTGTTCCGAAAGTCCTTTGTAGCAGTTTGAGGTCCTGAGCTGGTGTGCTACCCATTGGTTTCCTACCAAAAACCCTTTGCCCAACCTGAGCGCCGGGTGAAGATTTTATTTTCAGGTTCTGTTGGTCTGGTGAATTGTGACTTTTGAAATGATGCTTTATTCCCCCGTCAGGCTTCTGATGCCGCTGATCTGCCGGGACATGGTGGAGCTGTTGGACACAGACAACGACAGTTCCCACAACCACTCCAGTCTCTCCAACTATGCATTCCTTTATGGCGTTTTCCCCTCTGCCCCAAGTGTGGCTATCTACGCCGCCCAGTACAATATGGAACTTGAAGTTGTGAGTCATGCAAAGTGGGCGAAAGCTAATGGCTCAGGGCTTTCTGACTTCCCCTTTCCTCTGTGGTGATGATATCATTTAGTTTCTTCTTCTGCTTTGCAGGTGACCTCAGGAATGGTGATCAGCACCTTTCTCTCCGCGCCTATTATGTATGTGTCTGCTTGGTTACTTACGATCCCGTGGATGGACCCAAAGCCTTTAGTGTCTGCTCTCCAGAACGTGAGCTTCAACATCAGCATCATCAGTTTAGTGGCTCTGGTGAGAGGTTCTCCATCGATACTCTAATTACTCGTGTGTTTTTTTTTTTTTTTTTGCTGTGTGTCCCTCTGTCATTTATTTCAGGAACTGATGGTTCTCCTGTTTGTGTCACAGGTTTGGACCATTGCTGTCATGCTTCTCAGTAAGAAGTTCAAGAGATTCCCACACATATTCACCATGAACCTTTTCTTGGCACAGGTATTACCCTGACGTTCTTTTTCCTATCAGTGATCTCTACCATAGACGTCGTACACATTCACTACGTTCTCTCTGCATATATTGTCTTTTGAACTGGCAACTTCTGAAAGCCTTTGACTGCAAAATATCACCCTTTCTGCTTTCCCAGTTTTTAGTTTGTATCGGTATGATCTTGTGGAACTTCATCGTGAAGCAAGACAACTTCATCGGGCAGGTTCTCACCTTCACTCTATTGTATGGATCCCTCTACAGCACTTACATATGGGCAGGTACGCCTTTTGGTTGGCACTTTTAAATGGACGCACCAGGTCGAACATATGAATAAAGCTCATTGTAATAAAAGTTTGAGCCGTAATAGCTGACTTGACATGTGTGTCAATTGCAGCACTTATAGCTTTGGCTCTCTTCCTACTGAAGAAGGACAACGAACTGAAGGTTCCCATCTGGATTTTCCCAATTGTGGGCTGGGGGTAGGTGTTGTGTCTTTTCTCCAGGTTCTGCTGGTCTTTGTAGGAGATGGCATTTGCTAAGTGTTATGAATATTTCCAGAGTCCCAGCCCTGATTGTGGGTGTCCTTCTTATGGCTGGGGAGCGGATGCCTGACACCATCGACTCTGCCTTTTTCTACGGAAGATCTCAGGTGAGAGTTGATTATATGATTTAAGGTACTTTGGGTTTTCTTGTGCAACTGTAATACTGTAAGTATATGTTTTAAAATTGTAGATGGTTTGAGGTGCAGTGATCTTGTTGAGTGTCAGAGTCGAGTTTCATTTGTTTTGCTCTGTGAAGTGATCTTGGTTTGAGCCAGAAGATCATAGATTATTACTGCCCAGACATGCTTACTGCTAATTACATGCTTAGCTAGGAGTTGGCTGTTATTTACAGTCAGAAGTCCAGGCCCCACACCACAGCATGTCATCCCATCCCTGTTACTCTGCTAGATCATCAGTACTGCCGTAGTTCAGTTCTGCGGCATCTTGCTGGGGGGCGGCTCTCTTATGGGCCTCAGCCGGGGCCCCCAGGATCCAAATTACCACGTCCTGGAGCAGGACTGCAGCTCAGGCGCCACGGATGACGCAGCAGCAGATCACTGTCCAGAGAATCAGGCCAGGCCAGAAGCAGGACCCACAGAGGGCAACATTACCAGAGGTACATCATTGGGTTTATTGCGTTGAAGACTGGTTTGAGCACACATGGTTTACATTTCCAAGTGATGTTGCGCTGTTATTTCTGAGCTTTATCCTGTATCATACTTGTTGTTTGTTTTTGTCGTTTTAAGATGTATTCCTAAGGCTAAAAAGCCCTTAAATTTCACGTGGTTGTAGGAGCATTTCCTTCCACTACAGGGATTGAATATAAATACCAGGAAAAACAACAGGGACTCTCTGATTGGCTGTCTCTTGGTATGCGTCCCTGAGTCCTGCTGCTCCCTTCCATACTAATCATATATTTCAAGAGGCTGGTACTGAGACGTTACAAGGACTCATCCCGAACAAATTTGCATAGATTACAGGTTCTACAGGGGACCCTGTGTCACATGCATTCCTCACCTCCTTAGAAGACTTGGGGGGGAATGAACTCTTATGCAACGCTACTGTGCATATACTTCATTGAAGCAGTAATAACACCCAGCTTAATCCCAAAGTAACATCCAGACAAACTGCAAAGTAGGCTCCTTCGGACTACTCACAGAGCTCCCCTCTGTACTCTCTTCACCCATGACTCTGTGGCCAGACTCAGCTGTAACTCCGTTGTTTGCAAACAACGCTCCATTTTAGGGCTTGCGATGGCCTTCAAGGAAATTAAGTTCCTGGTGTGGTGCCAGGAAAACGGAGGGAGGAAAGATGTGGACTCCCTACGGGTCGTAGAGGACTGGGCTGAGAAATTCTGCGCTCTGGTGCTTGCGAAGTCTTGATAAAGCAGCGGCTCGACACACGACCACGGCATACTGAGGAGGGGATGAAGGCCTCTGAAAGCGTTACTGACACACACCCCAAAGAACGGCACCCGTCATTCTGCACCGCCACTCCGCTCCCCCCTCTGGTCTGGCAGATGGTACAGGCCATAAGCACTTGGACCACAGAACTGCGCAACCCACAAGTAATTAGGGTTTGGAGTGAAGGCAAACTGCAAACCAGATCCCACTAAAGCTGACACACCGACACCTTAATCCCATGGTCCTTCCAGTGTTTTACATGTATTATATTATATTATATGTGTGTTTGTCTATGCTGGTTGACTTTATTTGCATTGTATTTGACACTATGGTTTGCAAGCAAGTAGAAATTTGTTGTACTAGTCACACATCAATAGAAAACTTTGAGCCTTTGAAAACATGTTCCACATGTTCAAAGCTGATTAGAACCCCACGTCTATCTTGTGGGGATGTCCTAGTAAATTTTCCGTTGGTGTCTTGCAGCCGTGCGGTTATCGCCCAACGTCTGGCCTCCTGCATTTATGTAACACGTGTCTTTGTGTTCTGTCAGAGTGCCACATGTGTGAGTGTGTTCAGCCACAGCCAATGCCTGACATGATTGTCAGCACCAACATGAGTGACGCACCATCTGTACAGCCAGGTACTCACTGCTCTTGCGTTTCGGTTGCTTGGCTTCATCTGGAGCATCGCTTATCTGTTTGTACAGTTGCATGATTTTCTGGGTGAGCCCTGCATCAAGGGCTTATGAACCGAGCCACCCGGCCACCCTCGCTGTTTTGACGCAAACTGCGATTGCCAAAGTGTGTACTCAGCTGTGCCTCAGCGTGACCTGGTTCTTGCAGCTGAATTTGGATTTCCATTTAATGCCCTTTCAAAACATGCTTGTTTACCTCTAACACATCTGTTATTTTCTCTCAAGCTATTGCCTATTTTTTTTCCTTTCCTATAACATCTTGTTGATTCCCTTCCATTTCTAGATGCACCATGGTGTGACGGCTATTCTCTTCCTAACCAGTAGTTTTTAGCTCGGCTTAAAATGGCTTCTCTTTTGGTGTGAACTGCACGATTCAGGTTTTGCAAGAACCTTTTATTTATGACTTTAAGCACATTGTTGATTGGTCATTGATATATTAATGGTGCCAAGTCACTTTCACAGCTGATAAAATTCTTTATGCAGGGTTAGGCTTTGTTTGTTTAAATTCTCATTGTAGCTTTGGTATTCTGTTTTTTATACCAAATGTGAGATATTAAGTGCATCTTATACATAAATTGTCTGGGTTGGGTGGCACATACTTTTTTTTGTACCTACAGTGTATATAAAAAGTGTACACACCCCTGTTTAAAATTGCACCAACAATAAATCATTTAAATCATTTAATTCCCATCTTCAACGTGACTTATAATGTTTTTTATATTTTATCCTCAGATTTGTTTGTTTTTTTCTATTGAATCGTGCAGTTTATAGGTCACATTAAAGGTGGGAAAAGTTTTGAAATGCTTTTATCGTGTCTCTCTTGCGTCACACAAACCTGGCATTTTAACAGGGGTGTGCACACTTTTTATATCCACTGTTTTTAATTAATTGCAGTTGGCATGTTTATATGGTCAGGATAGAAGCAATAGGGTTGCATTTATGGATCTTCCAGGACTACAGGTGTGTCTCATGTGGTCTTGTTTCACGTTCCTCAGTTACAAATGGTTTTGCTTATCCAGCTGGTTTCCAGTTTCAGCCTTTTTCAACTGAACTGATGCTTGTAATGTAATATAATATTATTTCAGTCAAAATTGTCCTCTCCCTGTTCCTCTCTTATGTCATACACCAAGCATCGTAGTTCTTTGTACTTGCGTAAACCCTTAAAATGATCTTGAATAACGACTTACGAACATTTCAAGTTACGAACGGCCGTTCGGAATGTATCTCATTCCTAAGTAGAGGAGCGTGTGTGTGTGTAATATAAATTTTGAAAGTGTAGTTACCAAGACAATGTAGGAACAATACCTCTGGCTGTCTAATACTGCTACTTTTTCAAACTAGAAATTTTTTGTGTGATGGTTATATTTGATTAAATGTTTTTTTTACATGCTTGTCTGCTGTTTTTGCCTGTAATAATGACATGACAGCTTCACAAAGCCTTACTTTGAATGCATTTCATGGTGACGAGCCCGTGTCCCCCCCCCCCCAGATCAGTGTGACGGCGTGCAGTGTGAGCCTGCGACCTGCCTGCTGGCTCAGGAGGAGGTCCGCCTCCAGCAGCAGCGCGACCCCCAGGCCGCCCGTCACGTGCTCCTGTGCCTGCTGCTCGTCGTCAGCCTGCTGGCGGTGAGTCACGTCCCGCCGCCCTCCTTTCCGGAATGTCGGCTTCCCGTCCAACTGTCGCCCGGCCTGGCCACTGCTCGGTGATGGCTGCCACCTTGCTGGGCTGTTTTGAAGGTCACTTTTCCTTCCTGTGACTCAGTCGCTCCATTGAATACCTCAAAGACACCGTCAGTCGCTCCCTTGAATACCTCAAAGACACCGTCAGTCGCTCCATTGAATACCTCAAAGACACCGTCAGTCGCTCCCTTGAATACCTCAAAGACACCGTCAGTCGCTCCCTTGAATACCTCAAAGACACCGTCAGTCGCTCCAGTTCATCATTTAAAACCACATTCTGGCAATGTGCTCAGTTAGCAGTTTCTGCAGTCACATGATGATGTGACATGATGCTGATCCTTTTATGTAGGCTGAGATTACCTCCTATTTTGTAAGACTGCTTAGATGCTAAACAAACTGCGGTTTCTAGTTGGGTTTTACCCAGTGTCAGTGCTGCGTCAGCCCTGCCGGAGCTTAACTTCCCCTGTCGTCTTTCAGAATCTGTCCAGCTGTCTGTGGTGGCTGTTTAACCGTGTTCCTGGTCGACTGTATCTGGAGTTGCAGTTCTTCTGTGCTATTGCCAATTACGGGCAGGTAAACACCTTTAATATCAGTGTAACTAGGGGTTTTCATGCATATCCAGGTCTTTTTGAAGTTTACCAAAATACTCAAATTGATTTTTTTTTTTTTGTATTATTTTAAGGGCTTTATTTCATTTGGTATTTTTGGGCTGGACAAGCATTTAATCATCCTACCATTCAAAAAGAGGTAAACGCCTGATCTCGTCTGTGGGTCATTTATCATGAGAAACATAAAACATATTTAAGTGGCGGAGGGTGGAGAGTATGATTGTGGCACTGAGTAAGAATGTAGGTGCAGCCGGGGTGGAGAGTATGATTGTGGCACTGAGTAAGACTGTAGGTGCAGCCGGGGTGGAGAGTATGATTGTGGCACTGAGTAAGACTGTAGGTGCAGCCGGGGTGGAGAGTATGATTGTGGCACTGAGTAAGACTGTAGGTGCAGCCGGGGTGGAGAGTAT
>JAODJX010000037.1:10196360-10226340 GCA_026776945.1 Isichthys henryi
TTTTTTTTTTTTTTTTTTTTTTTTATTTTCTTTATAATTACTTTTTTCCGGCTTTTTCTTTTGGTGAGTGTGCCGGGGGGTGGCGCTGTCCCGGCGGGGGCGCGGCCGGCCGCACCCCCAATCTTAGAGGAGAGGATGGATTGAGAAGATATGGGGAACAGACATGGATGACTGAGAAGGGGCCCCAGCAGATCATCGGCAGCGCCGAGGGACAAACGCACGAATGAAAAGCTGTGCAGTAGCTCAGAATTAGTAAGAGAAACACATCTTCTGATTAAAAGGCTCAAAATCTATAGCAGGAGGAAGCATTTTGTCATTTCATCAGAAAGAAATTTATTGCGTTTTTAATTGTGGAAAAAAAAGTTCTGAATAATTTAAACTTACCTGTAAATGCCATAAACATTACACACCATAATTTGTTTCTTAATTCACATGTGAGAGAGAAATACAATCAAATATAGGTTACATTTTAAGGATACAATTAAAACGATTGACCGTTTTTGAATTGCAAAAATAACTCTTTACCATTGCAGGGTATGCATTGACATATATATAAGATTATTTATATTTTTGCTTGTTATCCTTTAAACTGATAACGTACTTTTACGGTTCCTTTATTGTAATGTTACGTGTAGTTTAATTTTTCCCAGAAGAGGGCGACACTGCCCTGGCTCTTAGGAAAACCTCTCACTTTCATGTTACGGCTGCAAGGCATGTTATTTTGATATATAAGCAGAATTTTCAAGATCAAGAGAAGCCCAGGCTCTAAAATATAATCTGCTGTTACATTTAAGTTCGGTTCTTTAGTATTCTCACTACAGTTTCGGTTATCGTCAAATGTTAATCCAGGCAACATCGATGGAAAAATGCTAGAACTCCGTAGGTAATATCATGAAGAACTGTGTGTTTTAAGATCACTCGCATAAAGGGATTTAAACTTTAGCCTCATTCACAGAAACGGATTTGAAAATGGAAAGCTGGACTTATATCTGTGTAATAGTGTATCTACTGCAATTTTCAACTCATTTTTAAATGCAGGTAACTTGCTATTTGAGACAAAACTTCAAATATATGG
Source organism: Isichthys henryi (assembly GCA_026776945.1). NCBI lineage: Eukaryota > Metazoa > Chordata > Actinopteri > Osteoglossiformes > Mormyridae > Isichthys > Isichthys henryi. The sequence goes on from JAODJX010000037.1 coordinate 10,197,436, forward strand.
GATAATCATTTAAGTAGCTGAAGTTCTAAATACTTTGGCTCGACCGAACAATGTGTTTGTTTATGTTAACGCACAACCATTTAAATACATTGTCAAGCGAAATGTTCAGCATACAGAACTTAAAGGTGCTGATAAAACATTGTTTCATTTCAAATCATTTCAAATGAACTAAAATGTTGCTTTAGTATAATGTAATTTTCAAATGAACTGTTACGTCTAAAATTTCCTTAATGTCTCAGATTGTGGACTGATCGTTCAATACTGATCATATAATTTGATCCCATCTCTTAAATTTACATGTAGTTAAAGTGTTTGTAATTTTTGTTTGGAAGGGACTAATCTTTTCGATATCAGAAAAACACTAATCGAATGCAAGGTTAATTTTCTTGGACCTGGTCTCAGATGAAAATTAATGTTTCTTTTTAGCACATTTTGCAATGAGATTCATTCCGAACTCATGCACATATAAACACGTATAGGGTTTTAAAGCCTTATTCTACTATGGCCCAACAATATATAACTATAAAAATAACAAATCAATAATAAAGCCAATTGTCTTTTTTGTTTGCATTATCGTCTAAACAAGCGATAGCGTCTAAATATTTCCTAAATATTTCGTTAATTTTCTCGTTAATGATGTGCAGTCGAACATTTTAAATAAATGTCGTCTTTTAGTCATTTGTGAGATTTTTAGTTCTCTAGATTTCGGTTAGGAATCATTGAATTTGTATACAATTAGCAGGTAATTCTTACGTGCATAATTATAGTAATTACAACATGAAGGTAACCCTATTTAATTTAAAAGCTTAACTTGGGGACATGCTTGGTTTTGTACAAAAATTGTTATTTTTGCCTTAAAATTTCCGATTTATTCAGATGTCATAATATAAACTGATTGTACAATCACTGATTCGATTGTATTCTAAATACAAAACAGCAAAACGGTTATAAATCTGACTGTAAGATGCTAGGAACATTATTATAGTATAGTTTAATTTCGGAATCAGGTAATTATAATGAATAATATATATCCATCGCAGCAAAATGTAAACTTGTTTTTTTCAATATTTGCCTTAACCTAAGGGTGGCGCTGATGTGTTGACAATTAATTTTCGCGGGGAATGCGTCACATGCCATCAACGTGTCAAGTGTATACAATTATAATGTAGAAAAACTTTATTTTTTTTTACACTTTTAACACAGTGTTGATATGTATGCATCTGCAAAATGGTGAATAGGTATGACGTAATGTCCAGTGATTTTTTTTTTTTTTAAGTACTAAACTCTGGCAAAGAAATGTAACTAACCAATTGCGAGATGATTGACATTATCTGACCCAAGTAAGGGACAAATCACAACATGGTTTCCTTGATCACTGAGGCGAGTAGTTTAATCCTCCGTCCCGTGTGGCCGGGTCGGGTTTCGCCTATTTGATGTCCGAGCATTTTGGCTTGAAACCCATAATGAGTTTTATCCAGGGCGCAGCAAGGGGGCATACCAGGCAACCCGGACAAAGGTGGGTGGACGAACTGCTTGTGTCTTCGACCCCAGGCGCTTCTCTGCCATAACGATTTGACCGTATTTATATCGTGTCGCTATCACACCTCCGTCCTTTATCCTTAATATAACCATTTTATGAATAATATCCTTTCATCCATTTTTTTGTACGCACTAGTCCGATATAGGGTAGATTTACTCTAATATGATTGAGTTTCTTGTGTTTCATTTCATTCCAAAATCAAAACTGGTTTACAATAGGCTTAGGTTATTTTAGTAGTTAAAAAAAACGAAAATAGCCCTATTATTTTTATATAAGTGGTTTTAACTATCCTTTTTTCAAGTTCATTGAAATGTATTTCGTTTAAATTTGAGGTGTGACATATCTGAGTTGGAATAAACATTTATTGGGTTATTTATATATTGGCATAAGAAAATCATTTGAAATGTATACTAGTGATTCTATAATAATAATAATAAGTATTATTATTATTATTATTACTACTGATACTTGTATTTATGTATATATAACAGCTGAGATTTCATCCGACACAAGGAAAATAATTTTCGTGCAAAAATTCTTCTCAGTCAGTTTGAAATGGGCTTTTTAAAATGAGGATGTCTGAATGAGTTTCCTGTCTCTAATGTTCTCTGGCCCAGCCTCACAGCCTAAGTATTCTTTTGGTTTTTCTTTAGCATCGGACGCCGGAGTACTTACACACAAAGAAGTCAGAGAGCATCCTTGAAGCGTGTCAATGCGGGGCCACTGATATTCAAATAACGTGCAGGCACCGTTTGACCGCGCGGTGACAAAATCGTTTTGGAGTCATTTGCATATAGCTTTTTCCCATTTCCAAAGGTAAGAAACAGTTGCATTTCCCATAACATCAGATAGAGTGTTGTGCTTTTTTTAATTTAATTTTGCGTTACATTCATTCATGGCTCGCATCACTCCATTTGCCATGCAAATTTAAGCAGTTAATTTAGACCATTTAAATAGATATTCAGTGGAGATTTGTCATCAAAACCATAGGACTTCTCCCTTCGGAAAACCACAGACAAAGTTGGCAGAACAAATGATGTCTCGCAGATTAATTAGATATTTGATAAGACACGAATCTCTAATCGGGAATACAAGACTCGGGGGGGAGGGGGGGTTGTTATGCGCCCCAAGTCATAATTAATAACGTTTAACGTTATTTTCATTTGGCCAAGAAAATCAAGTTCCGGGGTATTAATTATTGATTTATTCCACAGAGTAAAACGTTCGTCAGCTCGCGATTTGCTTTTATTAGCAATATGTGATTGAATCAGAATAGACTCCTGATAATTTGCATTAATATTTAGCTATTCTAGAAGTAGTAAACATACTGACAGTACAACCAAGAAATCGGGATCCATGCTATTATTGCTATAATAACAAGGTTTTTATTTTCAATCAATAAATAACCCTTTTACCGCATTAAACTTAATAAAATAAAAAATAATAGAAGACGAAATGCTTTCTCATAAATGAACAAACGCTTTGGATTTGATGCAGATCCTTTTAATTATAAGAAAATGGGAGGTTTATGCTTGCGATTTCTTATACAAGAAAACGTTTATATTATATTTAAACGAATGTTTTTCAATTACTCGAGAGAAAAGAAACGATTAAGCTCATGTTTAAATAGCTGTTTACATACATATTGATATTAACAAAGTGCATCGAAAGTAAACTTCCTGAATTTCAGGAAACAAACCACGGACAAAACGATCATGAACATATACAGGGAAAAAAATAACATGTTCCTCGTTATTTTGTATGTACACAATGTCAAAGATACACATCACCCCACCAAGCTCACCCGTTCCGCTCAGCAGCATTGTGTACATTTATCCATACAAAAAATATTCATATAAGGTCTTCAACCGTCTGGCTTGAATTATACAATAGGCAAAAAAGGTCGTAATTAAATTATTTGAGCCTCATAAATTGCCTGCGATTAAAGACATTTTATTAGTTTTGTGACGTGATTTGAATTATAAAAGGTATTGCGCTCAGCAGATGAAATCTGGCAAAGACAACATCGTGCAGCCACCAGCGTTGCACACACCCCAGACCCGTTTTTTCTTTTAAATAAAGTGTTACTTTTAAGTTGATTTAATCATTTATAAAGTCATCTTCGAGGTCGTTTGAATATATTTTATGGCTCATACGTATTTATGACTCGTTAAGCGGGGATGAGTCTTTGACAGTGATTCTGCTGGAGTTTACCCCCTCCAAAATAAGTTCTGGTGACTCGGACCTCGGTGTTTCCAGGTTACTGGTGTCCGTGTCACTATCGCTTCCTTTTTTGCCTCCTCCTCCAGCGGTGTGGGTTTTAATGTGCTTGCTCAAGTGATCGCTCCTCATGAACCGCTTGTTGCACACCGGACAAGCAAACCTTTTTTCTCCGGTGTGCGTGCGAAGGTGCCTCTGAAGTTCGTCGGATCTCGTAAATCTTTTGCCACAAAAGAGCCAGTTGCAGACAAACGGTCGTTCCCCGGTGTGCCATCGAAGGTGGGCTTTTAGGTGAGACGTTTTGCCATATACCTTTCCGCAGCCGGGGATGTGGCAGCTATGGAGTCCTTTCCTCCGCAGGCTCGCTCCGGCAGGCCCTAGGCGTTCAGCTTCTTGACAGTTCGGGCAATCGCACGTTGCCCGACCAGAGTACCTCCTGGATGACCTCGATGAGCTCCCTAACCCCGAGCTACCACTTGAGATCATGGAATTAGTGGTGGATGGGTCCGTGTACGCGGGAATCACGGTCTTAAAGCCATCCTGTGTCAACAGGTGCTGACTAGTGGACAGAAGGTGAGACGCGGAGGGACTTATCCCAGTTGAGCTGAAAGCAGAATGGGTCAGAGAGGAGAAATCAGGATTAAAGCTGCCCAGCTGGGGAATAGCTTGGGGTGTTCCCGAATGTAAGGAGGTCTGTAAAGTACTGGCTGGGTTCTGAACTTCGAGCCAAGAGCTCGGATTTGTGTGAACGTCCCACCACGAAGATGCCCCGTTTGTAACCTCGCTTGAGATGGTAGAATGGAAGCCAGATTTGTACCAGGATTCATACGGGTGCCCCATTCCGACCCTCGGGTACAGGGTTTCTGCTGAAGTATGAACTTTGGAAATGAAGGCTGACTGTCCGGTTTCTTGTGACGATACGCTAGCGGAATTGGAAAACAGACTGCTGTAGTCGGAGGTAAATGCAGAGGTGGTCGGGGAGGTGGAGGCTAAGCAGAAAGCGCTGTTTCCCGTACCGGTCGTCGACGTTAGTCCCGTAGATACTCGAGTTGTCGCCACGGCGAATCCCGGCAGGCTGGATCCCAAGTTGCAGCTCGAAGAAGATCTTTTCCAGGGATGAAATCCGCCCTTCGCAAAAGCATTTGAATCGGGTAGCGTTGTAAGCGGGCTGGTATTGCCAATTTTGTTGCAGGTTGCAGCCAGCATGGCTAAAGGTGTAGTTCCAAATCTTGGTTCTTCCTAACAATACGAAATAACAAAGTTAAAAGTATTAGTACAGCGTACTCAGTCCTTCGTAGCTACTTAAACTCTACATACACACAGCCCGATGCTCACTGAATATGGTTATTTAACGAGCCCATATAATACAAAAAATATTTGATTCTTGGTCGTGGACTAATTTAAAAGCAGTAGTACAGGGAGTACAGAGATCACATAGAACATACATGCTTAAACTTTAAATCAAGAACATAAAAACCATTTAAGTACGGAATTGTACACAAAAAAAGGACAACATTTAACCTCATTGTAAAAGACGACTGTGTAAACAAGGTGTTAACAAGTGTTTAGATCCGCTGCGTGTAGCCAACAATACATAAAACGTATCTATCGTTTCTATTTCTTTTTACACGAGAATGTGAAATATTTCGTTTACTCACCCCGAGTATCGACGTAGCCATAACCAGGGCTGCTCTTTACCGAATGGATTAGTCTTCCTAATCAATGATTATTAGGTATTTCTTAAACACAATTCGCCTTTCCGCAATCACAGGTCTGACAGCACTCCGCGCCTGGCGTCCCAAACTCTATCCAGTTGTAGAGAGCGCCTTCTTTGAAGTACAGCTGGCCAGAGCTCTCAGCCAATCTAAACACTGGAAGCTTCGCACGGAGAGGAGGTCAGCCAATAAGAAGTCTGGAGACAGCGGCGCAGCTATCGCTAAGCGTCTATCAATAGCTGTTACAAGGTTGCTTCTTTCAAGCATCAAGTATCCTTACAGTTTTGAACGTTTATATATACACACACATTTACCCACCAACCGTATATGTCTTCTTTATAGTTATCAATTAACTTTTTTATATGCTATGCGTCTCTAGAAGGATAAGCGTTAAAGAATGGGGTATAAAAAGGGATCGGTAATTGTCGTCCGTTATTACGCAATCTATATATTTTTGATTAAACGTATATGCATGTATTGTTGTAAACTTTTTATAGATTCCTCTCACAGCGACTAATTGTAATACAGAATAGTATATATTCATATATATTTATATATTATTATTATTATTTTTATTGCATGTAATGCTGCCATGTCACACAAAGTACGATCAAAGTATTGATGACGTGGAAATGTCGCTCTCAGTTTAAATCACTTAAAGATTTCTTAAGAAAAGACAATTCGGCTATCCTTGCCCTTATCTTTGTCTAGGCTTAACTGCGACTTTCGGTAATGCTTCTGTAAACAGCACGCGCCTGCGGTCGGCTCTTATCTATGGATAACATCAGGAAGAGCGACGCAGGCTTGTATTTCACACATGAAACAAACGGAAGCGCCCGTCATGAGCTAAATATTGGTCGGAAGGACTTTGTTGCTGGATAAGTGGGCAGAAGAGGTTCTGGTACAAGAGAACAAAGGACGGGTAATTTCCACGATCATGGCAGCATCTCAACAGGTGAATTCTATGTGCTTTGCGTTGACTTGGGTGCAGGTGACGTGTGTGAGTGTCCGTGTGTGTTTAAATATATTAAATACTTGAGAGAATACTGACCAAGCCCCAGGGGTATATATTAGGGCAGAATGAGATCAGCGATCTTACTGATGGGTATACACTCTTTCACAGTATGACATTATTTCACCGACTTTCACCTAACGTATCTGCGTCTTAAGAATGCGTCCCTAAATAGGAGCGGGATGCCGTGTGAGCGATCTGGGCGGTCACATGACAAACAAGTATCATGACGAGTGATTGTAATTTATGTGAATGTACAAAACTACACGTGCTAAATTGTTAAACCTCTATCAATGGTTTATCAGCGTACTCTCAATCCGAACCGTTTCGTAAAAAATCAATGCATTATGACAATGTTGCGCAGGCTGATAAAACATTTAGGGTAATTGCGTAATGTGACAATGGCCCGCTTTAGACTGAATCATGGTCCCTTTAAAAGTTCAAGCAATTTTCCAGGGAATGGCTTTCGCCGAAAGCTGTACATTAGTTTTCAATACGGCCAAATAATGTTCTATTATGAAGCTTGAATGGCGCCAGTCAGTCCAAGTGCCATTTGTGAATATCCCCACCTACAGAGAGGTGAATATAAAACAATTTCTTCAAATCCCAGGCACGGAGCTCGGAAAATTGCTTCATTTCTGCAATCATGGCAATTTGACTTGAGTGCAATTAGCACTATTAAATGTCGATTATGCATAAACAAATTTGATTGAAATGCAAAAGTGCATAGGACCTTATGAAAAGTGAATGTGGGCGGTTGCAAAGGCTTATGTATGAGCATAAATGTATGATTCATTTCTGCAGGATTTTCTATACGCTTCTAATTTTTTTGATCTTGCACTTACCTGATACGGCAGCTTATTCATTTTCCTTTATTATATTGCAGTTATCCTTATGTTTAAGCTGGATATACGCATGTTACGGATCTAGTTTTTTTTTTTTTGGAAAAAAACTGTTCTGATCATTTTCTGAAAATGGATTATAAAGTACTTAAAGTTAAAGGAGATGTTTATCTTAGATCCATTGTACATACAGGGATTTTCCTCTTTTACTGACTGGAATAATTATGTTCACATTATTTCACGCCTGATTCGACAAATGCAAGACTTTTGAAGAAGAACTTTCCCCCTAGAAATTACGAACATTTTACGGCGACAAATATAGAAGACAAAACAAAAATGTATCCATTTTATATGTATAATTATATGTTGCATGGACTATGACTAGATGAAAAAATTATACACAGTGGTTGTCTGGTTATCGAACGTTACAATATAATATTCTACCTTTAAACAAGACTTCTCTATAGCCATTTCAAAGCTCGAGACTGTATAGTTTTGAAAAGCACATACAAAATTTGCACTGTTGTGAAAATCACACACAGTTTGCTTATTTATTTTTGACTCCTACTTCTGGATTCCAAATAGTATATTCGTCTTAGGAGCTTAAAAACCCTACACGAGCAGTCCTTTTTTCTTCTGGTAATTAGGAGCCTATTACAAGCCATTAGATTGATCAATGTACCTTAAACAATGTGAATGATTTATTTGGTCTGAACAAAACCCTTTGCATCAATTGTGATGAGGCTGAGTGACGGTACATCCATCACGGCGTTAAACAACAAAAGATAAATGATTAATACAGGTCCGCTCATTATAATACTTGTTACAAAAGGATTCTGACCTGTTTCATTTCTACATTATTACAGTCTCTTTTTCAACACGTTAAATGACTCGGAGTGCAGGAGAAACCGCACAGTGAAATTCTATTCAGGTTACCGAAATAATTATTTGTCATTATATTATAAGGAAAAATATTATCTGTAAGCCGCAAAACATCTAATCTGAGTGTAAATGCTCCGAGAGCGATTATCTATTTATTTGTAATACCCAATTTTACGTAATGTTAATACAAAAAGAGCAATTAAATTGAAGACGGTATCTGAATTAATCCCTAGTGACAATGCATACAGATGGTTTAATGAAATCCAGATGTTTCCGTAATATCTACTTCCATTACCTGATGACAAGTGTAACAATGAAGAAGGATATTTAGCCACACAACAAAATATGGTATATAGTATACACACGTCTATAAAGAAGAAAACTATTTTATTAAAACGTGGGCCTATCCAAAATCTACCAATTTCTTCGTGGTTTAATTAAATTTAATTAAATTTAATGTAATTTAATTTAATAATGTACAACAACATTTATTCCATGCAGCAAGTCTGTCACGTCTGGTTAGCTGTACATGTTCATAGCAGACTATGTCGGGTTCGAATCACAGAAATCTGTTTATTTGCATATTCAAATATTTTCTCAAGCCTGCTTTGCCATAAATTAGGAGTATTCAGCTGGGCGTCCTACCGTGCCTTCTCGCGTCTTCTGTGTTGATTGTCGAACACCGGCCGCATTATACATGGTGTCAGTAAGCTTCTGCGTCTCTTGATTAAAACGGCTTTCAACAAAATACGGGGTTAGCTCATTCACAAGCTATATGCACACACATGTATTTAGCTGACTGGTGGAATGCGCGCTTCCATCTCATAAAAAAGCATTGCGCTCACGCAGAAATTAACTCGTTCGCCAGCCAAAGGGATCTATGTGTAGGTTATCAAAATACCCCTTAAGTTACACGAATAAGCCTAAAATCACGAAAATGGCCCAAAACATTAAAAGCCAGCAGAACCGCAGATCTGATTCTTATTTTGTGTGTGCGGCAGCACATTACCATTTTAATAACAGGTGAATTCTGTTTCAGTTGGTGCCAAAATGTCTGTAGGTGCGTGTAGCCTTGTTAAACACAGCACGAATATGGATTTAAAACGTCGATGACTCTTTTTCTATTGTAAAAATACGACGCAAATGCGCGACGTAGTTCTAGAAGAAAATCATACATAGTTCAATGCAGTTGCAAAGTATGTCATATATTAATTGTATTGTTTTTCATTTTTTCCCGTGAATAAAAGCACGTTCTGACACAATAATGTCAGCACAACGTGAAACAGTATAATACTGTACAGCCTGGCTTACAAAACATTAAAACTGCTGGTAGCCTATCATATTTTAATTGATGTTATATCTTATATTTTGCACTAAAATAACGGTGCCCCTTAATTAAGCTCTATCTCAAATGAAAACGGACTACCGCGTACAACGTCTAAATTTGTAGGGTTTTTATGACTTATTGTAGAAGTCTGCCAAGGCAACATTTTCATCAGTGGTGAAAACGTTTAATTTACTTATTAAGATATAATGGAAAGGGTACTGTTCTTTTAATATGTAGGACTGGCTTACCTATCGTCTTTAAGGTCAAAGTATAATGGTGTCTTTAATGGAAATGAGACCGCATCGAAGAAGGCCTTCAAACCAGATAGTACTTAAACCCCTTGAGTTTTGTGTTTCCCGTTTGAATTGGGCTGTCCTCAAAGAAATGTAGGCCCACGCTTTGACAGGTTGTCGTCATGTAGTAAAAACACATGGGTATCGGTCATGTCACACCAGTGACAACTTTGCCCTTCATCTAACTAAAAAGACGCCTGAAATCAAGAAAATTAGCGCATCTCGTTAACACAAAATATACAATCCGCCGGTTCCGTTTCATGTGTTGAAATGTGCGATTCATCATTTGCCTCACTGTAAATTACTAAAGTGGGTAAGTTGAAATAATAATATATCTGATTATATGCGACGCGGTATTGGCCGTAGTTTTATTTATAGCATATTTGACAATGCGTAAATGACACCAACAACGGGTAATAATAATGGTAATAATAATAATTATTAATAATAATACATTCACTTTCTTTGCGTAAGGACCTAATTTTTATTTGAAATAAACCTCTTGACTAGTTGGTCGGGATGTACATGTCTCAATCATATCGGAGTGCTGTCATCTAACGTGTTCATAAATGCTCCACGGCTGAGAGGCGATATGTGCTGCAGCTTGAAACGCCAATAGCCCCCTTCCTTTCCATAAATTGAGTAAGACCATGTGATTCTCGATACACTCTGCTAGGCTATGTAGTTACGCTTAGTTTCTCGTGATGAATTGTGATTTTGAGGTCATTAAAACGCCACTAATACAAGGCCGAATCCAAATAATAACGACAGCATTTATTCATAGTATTCGTAACTTAGATATTTCATGTTAATATATTTTGGTTATAAGTTGTGTCATTTCTAGTACAAAAGAATCGCAGGAGTATATTAACGGAAATATGATATCACGTATCTTCGCAGCTACAAGTTACGACTTTTGCTGATTTAAAGTAGGCTACATTAAATGTAGCTGAAATATTTTTCAGTTTGTTGAAGGAAAATTTATCTTAGATGCTCGTTTTTAAATATTTAATCACTTTTTTTTTAACGTGTCGTGCATATAATGTTTTGGATCAGTAAGGGAGGTGGAACAGGCCGTAATGTAATTTAAAACACCTTAAACATCGTTGGTATTGCTTACTGTTGTTCACAAAAAAATGGATTTTTAGAGAACAGCAACTAATGTATTTCAGAAGCCAAAGATGAGTTAGTTCATAATGCTTAGGCCCAAAAGCTTACTACAAAGGTTATCCGGGCCTATATTAAAACTAAGAGTTTAACGGAGCAGTTATTTTAGATACTGTGTTGAATTGATGTACGATCAAATGCCTACTGTTTCTTTAATTTATTTATTAAAATCTTGCAGATACACCAGAAATATACCTACATAAATTAAATATCCCAAATTGTATTAGCACCTCAATCAACGATGCTATGTAGTCTAATAAAATAATTCAGGATGTGCAACGTCTCTGGCGTTTTGAGCCTATTTTGTTATCGTGTTCAATCTACAGAGTAACTTGCATAACCAGACTAACCACCACAGGCACATCTCCAGTTTAACGTAATTACAGTGAAACACGCGATCTTGCTACTTTATATATATATATATATATATATATATGCATTTTTAGTCCATGTTATATAGGAGACAGTGTAAGTGTAGACTAAAGCTAAGCTCCCTGCAGGAGTGGCATTGTATCTACTGGCCCTCCTCCTTGCACATGGGTGTCTAGGTATGTCACATCGGGGCGACAGCTTCGCAAAAACGGTGGTCAGGCCCCTCACGATCTCCTGTTTTCTAGCGCTAGGTTTTATTCAGGGGTATTGCCGCGACCTGTCAAAAAGGTAGGCCAAATTAACAGGCGACACAAGCTAGACGTTTAATGCATGACAGCTGCGCATTGCTTTCAGCAGAAATGTTTGCTGTAGACTTGATCGCTGCTTAAATTAATGCTGCGTTTTGAATGTGTATTAGTCTCTGTCGCATTTAAATGTTTATATTAAGGTTTTCGGTAACGTGTACATCTATAGATAACAATTCGAAGACCGTAACAGGGTCTCCGATATTACAGGTATGTGTTTCATGCGCAAGTAGAGGTAATAATTTTAAGCGCCATTTTAAATAATTATATATGAGGTATGGATGATCCTTCAGACCACATAAGAGCTGCGGTATTAATTAGATGAAGACGGAATTAGCACCTGCATTTAATTGAATGGTGTACTTAACAACAAATACCCACGTGGCTCTTTGCGGAGCTGCTATGAAGGAAGACGGCCTGTGTGAGCGGGGCTGCGCAGTCAGAGCGTCACGTCTGCTTTTGATTAATGCACAGGCTCGGCTGAGTTCCCAGCCGGATAAACAGCGAGATCGCGATCCCCAGTGTGAAATCAAAGGGCCCTCCTTTCAGCAAAGGCTGACATGCACAGTGAATCCCCTCTCCGTTCTATTTCACAGGGCAGGGACGGAAAGCTTTCGCGTTATGTGCCAGTAATAGTCTAGCTGCTTGACACCTGTGAACAGCATTCTCTCTGGGATATAACCCAGGCTGCCAGAACTGCCCTTCTGGAGTTTAGGTAGCCCGGAGCTCCCCTGTTCAACGCGGGGGATGTCTGGCGCGTGCCATATGCGCCATCAGCTTATCACATGACCTGAGTTCCTCGAATTACAATTTGGTTACGTCACCTCATTTGTTACTAATGACAGGTTCCTCTGGAGCTGTTTAGAAACTCCGCCCCCATTCCGGATTGGCGTACTGCTATAATTTATGCACATTTATGAAAATAATTGTTTCGTAAACAACCTGTTCACTTACAGATGTTATAGTATTATGTGTTTCTATAAAGAATTGTAGGTAGATTATGGTGTATTTATGTTATGCATAAATAATTCTATTCTACTGTAACTTTGCAGCTGATACTTCTATATTATACTTAAATATTATATTATTATAATTATGAAATTGCTTAATGGGCATCACATCTCCAGGGCTGGGGGTTCGAGTCCCGCCCTTTCTGTATGTGTGGCGTTTGCACGTTTCCCTGCATTGCGTCTGTTTCCTCCTACAGTCCAAAGACATGCAGTTAAGTTTATTACTGTAGCTTGTATGTGAAAGTGAAGGACTGGCGCCATGTCCAGGAGGAGTCACAGCTGGGAAAAGTCTTTATGATTTATTAATTGAAATATAATTCTTTTTTTTTTCCTAATTTGAGCAACAAATGACATTTAAGTAAATAAAACAGAATGGAAAAAAATCAAACCACTGTTGGTCTTTGGAGCCATTTTCATTTGCATAATATGTGTTAAATTGAGCTAATTGTTTAATCTTTTGGTGTTAAACCTTTGATATACCTGTAACCTGTCTAACAGGAGAACATTTTAACTGTTTGTAAGTACAGGTCTTCCAGCTAGCAGATAAGGCAGTCTAATCACAGGCTGAGGCACCATCGACCCAGACGAGAATGGAGTGTTGATGTGGGGCATGACCCCCCTCCCAGTTACAGACGCATACTGTACCAGAGACACAGCTGTTTGAAACACTGTACAAACAGCAGTGTTTAAACCTGTCTGTGAAGACAATATACGCGGTAGGTCATTAAATGGAAGTGCAGGACTGTGTTCAATTCTGCGTGAAACCAAAGATGGAATTTGTGGGAATATATGTGCAATCTACATCTACTGGCCGGTCATTTTGACCTAGTTTGCTGTAGTTTTTGCGAGTGACAGCAGAATGGGCTTCGGTAAATCTCAGCATGTCAGGCACTGCCAGGTGATGATGCCTGAGGTGCAGTGGGACGGCGGGACACAGCCGCGTGTGATGCGATGCAGGCAGGCAGATTGCAACCTGGGGGCTGGGGAGGGTGGCTGGGGGAAACGATGGTGTGTAAGTTAAGGGCGTGGCTCCTGGGGGGGGGGGGCCGCGCCCCCCCCCCCCCCCGGCGCGGGGGCGCGGGGGGGGCGGGGGGGGGGGGGCCGGGCGGGGGGGGTGGGGGGGGGGGGTGGGGTAAACTTTGGTTTTTATTTTAAGGGTGTGGCTATTGCACCCCCCCCCCCCCCCGCCACACACACACACACACACTTATAGACAACCCAGTGGACGGGATCAGACACTTCTTAAGTGACCTGTGATCACTCAAGCTTGCGATCCACCAGGACTTTGCAGCAATTCCAGGGATTTCAGCCTCTTTCTCTGCGGTTAGAAGGGGGATTTCATGATAAAATGTGGTTGACAGCCACATATTTGCATATTTGTGATAGAAAGAAAGCATCGGATTAAGAGTTTGTATTTTTTTTTAATAGTGATGATCAATAATGTCAGAGTGTCTTAAAACTGACTGCTAACTTGGTGAATGAATATGTGGCTAAATAAATATTGGGTGAGCTGACCCATAACTGGACCACACAGAATGCTACGGGAATGGCTTCAAATGCCACCCTTACATATTCTGCGACTAGAACAGAAAGTTTGTATTCAAACTATACACTGTAATATATTTTACATCACTTTGGCTCAGGCGCCAGTTTCATGGCTAAAAGCTAATCCCTATTCCTTCAGTGGAAGCTCAAATCCATGCCTTAGCTTGTGTCTGGTAACTGTGGCTCAGCAAAACACTGACACACGGCAATGCTCTTTTACTCGCAATACAAAATTTGGGAGGTCCTTCTTTACGCTGTAAGAGAAGGGTGGCCAGTCTTATCAGGAAAGGGCCGCGGTGTGTGTGGGTTTTTGCTGCAACTCCCTAATTAGATTGCTAATTAGATGACTGATTGGCTGAAGAGTCCTCACACCTGGGTTTGAACAGCTGACCTAAAGGTTACCCCAGAAACCCGCACACACACTGGCCCATTGCGGATAAGCCTGGCCATTCCTGCTTTAAGTTTGCAGGTGAAAAGTGAACTATTCAGTAACAGTTCTAGCTGTTGTCACTGTGGATGTATTTTGTAGGACAAGACTGGTGACAGATTACAAGCCGAATCACATCTCATGTAATGATGTTCTTTTCCTTACAGTTACCCTACTCACCTTTTTTTATTCAGTTCAATTCAATTTTATTTGTATAGCACATTTTCACAGCGATACATTGTCTCAAAGCGCTTTGCATCCTCCCTGCCTAACGCCCCCAGTGAGCAAGCCAGATGCGACAGTGGCAAGGAAAAAGACATTTTTTTTTTCCAGTGCATTCCTTAAAATTGCCAGTGGGCAGTTTTGTGCTACAGTATGGGGTTTAAGCCCAGTCAGTTAATGGTGTTGTGACTGGTAAAACCTCCAAAGCAATGCAGCTGGTCAGTGGCCTCACAACTTTAAAAGAATGAATATGTAAGAAGCACCAGGTAAGATTATCGGCAGGTCCAAGCTCAGGTACGTTGGAGTCTCTCCTCACTGTGTCTCCCAAGGTTTGTGGAGAGAACAGGGCTGGACTGGTGCGGCTTCCAAGGTAAACAACACAAAGGCTGTTAGAGACTCAGGCTGGAGATTGAAAGTGGACTGTGGGGAGGACTCTGTCTCCCAAAGTGCTTCTTATGGCTGCCGATTATTGTAATTTGATCCTAAAATGCCACCAGAAATTACGGCTTCGCACGGCAGAATTGGTTTTTTGGCAGTATTTCACAGAGAAACTCGCGCAAGTGTCAATGTATAGCGTGGTAATTTCTGCAAAAGAGCTATGCAGAGAGCAAGCTGAGAGAGGCAAAACACATTATAAAACATCTGATTCCTATCTGAAATAATTCCAGCATATTCTCTTCTCCGCATACACGGAGACGAAAACCATTATTTAGCTTCATACTATTGCACTGTAAACTGCACAGTATTACCCAGCAAATGGTCGCCCGGCTATTTTTGGTTCATTGCTCCTACTAATTGCCCGGCTTTGCCTTTCAATACTTGCGCAAACTAATTCTTGCAAAATGCTTTTCACTTGTCATCTCATCTATGGAGGCCCAGAAATCACCTGCGGCTCGTGCCTGGCTCCCGCTCCTTTGTGTCCCCCCGCCGTCGACTTTGTCTTTGACAATTAAAGTATTACACGCTAGAATAAATTAAATTGCCAGCACCAAAATGACATGGGGCTCTTTTGGAAAATATCTGAATTTGTTTACTGATTGTATGCGTCTATTGACTTTCCTATTATGTGCGAAGAGCTCCTATTAGTGAGTCTTTCTTTGCCGCCGCAGACAAAGAGATGAGGCGAGTGGACGGTGTTACAATACAGAGTATTCTCCTGCCATTGTTCAGCGAGTGTCTCTGCCAGGAATTAGTCAGTGAACAGTATAATTGGCGTGTCATCTCAGTTCCGAGGCTATTTTTCAATTGCACTTCGACAAACTCTGTCTCGGACCGTCGCTGTGACCAAGGGAACTAACAGAGCTTGGTCTGAGGTCCGCCTTTGACTTTTGGGATTCTTATTTTTCCCTCAACTCGTCATACACTTTTCTCCGTACCGGCCTTTCTTCCTCAGTGGCCACGCCTGTCGGCTTCGCGAGGTCATGGGGATTCCAGCGAGACGTTCCCGACCGGTTATCTTGCCCCTTCATGTCATTCTGACTCGTCAAGGGGAAGGGCAACTCCCTCGTGCGCCTTTCAGAGAGTTTCTTTATGGGACAAATTGCGTTTTGTGGAAGACGGATTCTAATGGATATTAATACACTCGTACTGTAACCCTCAAGCAGGGGGCTCCGTAAGGAGAGGGAAAGTTAGAACGATTACAAGGGCTCCTGAGGGGTCCTAAAAAATTTGTAACACAGTTGTATTGGTTTAAGTTGGGGGCCCAATACAGTATGCGTTCATGGGGCCCAAAATTTCTAGTAGCACCTCTGGTTAGAAGACCAACAACGGAACATTCTTTTATGCCCATCATGGATATATGAGAGTAACTTACCACCTGTCTCCCATCCACTGGCTCTCCAATCCTCCCTGTCCCACCTTAGAGGTGGGGTTTGATGTTTGCTCTGCACCCTGCTTACCTTATGCGTTAACGCATGTATCTGATGCACACATAACCTATAATTTTGTCTGGCTATACGCTACCAAACAAACTGCTTATGCAAAAGTGCAAATTGCCAGCGCTGAACAAGTGCAATGTTGGTCTTGCCAACTGATTGCAATTTCGTCTCAGGTGACTGGGGAGGGGGGAGGAGGGAGTGCCCCCCCCCCAAACTCCATTCAGTGGTCCCACCTTCGCTTCCAGTGACACGAGAATTACACTTTGAAAAAAAAAAGTTTCTCTTCTCTCAACTGATTAATAGAAGCTTCTTGGTACGGTGTGCTGTTGAGAGAAGACAGAGCAAGATGCTGAGGTGTATTATTCTGCACGAAGGCATTTTTGTGGTGTTAAAGAAACATGATTTTCTGCCAGTCTGACATTGAAGTATTGGCTTCGGAGTTGACATTTATAGTTAGGTTATCATATAACAGAAATAGCAGATTGAACCCGCTCCTCTATTCCGGGCTTGAATCCAGTGTAAGTCAGGGATGTTTACATTTAGGTTTAAGTGTATCTGAGCGCTGGCTACTGATGTAGCAGAAAACCTTCTTTCCAAAATGTAGTCTAAGACTTTCACACGCTCTGTACCTAAAAAAAAAAAATCACTTCTGTCAGCGTCTTTAGCCGCAGGCCTTAGAAATGGCATCGGTTAGCCAGTGTAGTTCGTGCTTTCACATTCTTTTCAACACATCCATAGCAATTGATTTTGATTTATCACTGTTTTCACCCTGCCAAGTCCACAGAGAACAAGATGTATTTTTTTCCACTAGGTAATCGTTAGCCGTGTCTGGGTTTGTTTTATAATTAGAGTAACATTTTACATTGTGTCACACAGAACATGTTTCAACATTTAGAGTCTTTCGTTTTTATTGCATCCTACCAGGCATGTTCTTCTTCCGCTGTGAGATTCACAGAGGGCTCCTGGGAGCCTTTAATAAATAACCGCTGTAACACTGGGTAGCACAGGAGCTCCTTGTACCTGGCTTGTTGAGACCTGAGTGTCTAGGTCTTGATTATGGAGAACAGGACGGTTCAAACAGAAAAATTCAGTTTCCGCGCTTGTTCTGGATTAGATGTGTGGGTGTTTCTTTACCTGGTGGAATAGATCTTACAATGAATTATTAAAAAAATGAAATGCAGCTTACCTCCTGCAGCACTTTTGGTGGTAATTGTGTGGTCTCCCAGTCTTTGTGCGCGATCTCTCCTTGGGGTACTCCAGTTTCCTCCCACACTCCAAAAGCATGACGTTAGGTGAACTGGTGTCTCTAGATCGCCCTTGTGTGAGTCCTGCAAAGGACTGGCATCCCATCCAGGGCGTCCCCCGCCTCTTCCCCTTCATTTTTGTGAGATTTCCCAGGCTAATTGCAGCCCTATACTGGATAAGTGAGCATGGAAGATAGATGGATGGATGGATGGATATATAATATGTTAAGACGGTGTTACTTTGACTTGTGATGCTTTTGTGAAATAAAGCTTCCTGTGACTATTGTGTCTTTTCCCCTGAAGATACTGTAACCCGTGTGGAGGTCGGAAAAGCTGTTCAGTAAGACAGTGGTTATAGACTTGGACTCCCAGTAGAGATCCCGCTGACATAACCCTGAACAAACACACTTAACCCAAACGGTTTCAGAGACGATTCCCAGCTGCATAAACAGGCAACACTCTGACCCATGTACGTCACCCTAAATACATGTGCTCTAAAACTTAATAATGTAATTATTTCAAAACATTCCGACAGCAGACATTGTAATGGCCGCTTAATTCCTCTCTTTGTTTGAGGAGAGTGCCCTTAAATGTCTGACACTAGCTCTGAGCTGCTCAGTTCTCTCTCCTAAGTGGGTAATTAAACAGTAACTTTTGACCCAGGAAAAAAGCTTTGAGATTTTTTCAGCTACCTGGAAAATAGGGTTTACATGTTTTGTATTAATTCAATTCAGATTTGAGTTTCGTTTGGCCTTGATTGTTCTTTGTTGTTGTAACCATACACTGTATAATAGCCCATGAATGTTTTTAGTCATTATCCAGTCATTGAGTTTCCCCATTAATTTTATTGTTGCTTGTATTTTTCTCCCATTCCGTTGTTTTAACACTTTTAAACATTGGTAGCAGTTGGACTTGGTAGCACTTTTTTTGTCCAGCTGTGTTTTTGATAGCTTTTGGCCAATTTTGTGTCATTGAGATCTGTGTGTTTCAGCTGTATCCATTCAGCTTGTAAAGTGCTGTTACACGTATTACTGGAGCCATTAGCGGTTAAATTGAGTTTTTTTTTTTTTGAGTTTGGAGTGTAACCCTGAACATTTCAGTTTCCAACAGTCGGCTTTAAAGAAACCTGTTAAAATAGATTTCCTTTCAAACCATCCAGGAACAATTAGGTAGCATTCTTGGTGCTATTCTGCTACTTAATTTTGGAAAATGGCTTGTGCTTCCAGATTTCAGGCAAGAAAATGGGTTCCCTCTCCCAGTGAGGGATCGGAATTGCTCAGGCCTCTTTGCCCCTGAGTGAGATGGACACACGTTCTCTGCTCTCCATCATGGTGGGTTTGGGAGGTGGGGGGCTTCTGAGGCACACTCAGGGCACTTTCTCTGCCAGCATTTTTGAGTGCCTTGATTTCATCTGGCCATCAGAATCCCACTCTGAACATTCAAGGAAGACCTCATGACCCATTCCTGGAAGACCTCGACTAGTTCACCCAGCCACTGAACCTGCTCTGTCTTCATCTGTTATCCCGCAGCTGATTTCTTCTTCCACTCTTCTTTGTGTTTGATTTGATCAGCTCTCCTATTAACTTCTCGCAATGTTCAAATTGTACCTTGCACTTGTTACTGGTCACACACTGAATGCTGCATCCATGCATAGTTGGCTCCTTAACAGCTGTATGCCTGTGATGTACTATCTGCTTCACTTGAACGTAGCTCTAAACAAAACTGCCCGTTAAAAAAACTACACGTGATTTGCTGCGGAGACAAACTCCAGTTGCTGCCCACTTTCCCCTCTCCTTCCAGTACCCTGCTTCCACCAGTATGTGTTCGTTAATGGCTCGGGTGACGTGCTTTGCCGCCGTATGTCACAGCTCTCTATTGGTTCCTATTAGTCTCCGTACTTATGTGGAGAGTGCACAAGTATTCAGAATCAGAATCCTTTTGTTTGCCATGTACAAAGAAGTAAAAGGAGTTTGTTTCGGTGGTGGCACGGGTAAATGTTTAAACGTACTGTCAAGACGAAAAAGATACAAATATACACACAAAGCAATAAATAGAATACAAATACAAAGAGAATAAGAAGATGTGCTATTAATAAATAAACATGATTATAAATAAGGGTGAGATGACGATATTTGGGGTACAGTTTGGGGGATGACCAAATGAACATAAGAGTATTGTTTCCTTTAAAGACGATAAAATAAAAAACAGGCCTTTGTTACCTGGGATACAATATTGACCCTTACTGGATAGGCCCTTAAAAACAGGGAAATTCATGTAAAAACATTAAACCAATGGAACATGTATCAGGATTACTTTCAGGATTACCTTAATAGTGTGTTAAGGAGGCATCACCTGATTAACAGTTGTTACATACTGACAAATACAGTTGTAAAAGTGTTTAAAATAGATGCTTTTAAATGAAGAAGTGCTGCATTCGTCTGCACTACAACAAATTCACATAGAACGTGGCACACTAACGAGTATGAATCCACTGTGCTGGATGGCGCCAAACGTGGGGGTCAAGGTGCAGGGGCTGATAATGTGCTGACTAGCGTGTGCGGAGCGGCCTCCAAACCGGGGGCACGCAGGACAGATTGCTGGGATGGAATTAATTGATTCCAGTAGGGAAGGTTCTCTGGAATAGGAAGGTAAGCGAACTGGTGTTAAATTTGCTTTTCCTGTATGGTTTCATTTTATTTTTGCCTCGTTTCTCCATGGTGCTGAGAGGGAATGAAACCTGGCTGATCTTTCGGAGTGTATTTAAAAACACTGCCTTGAGGGTTTGGTACCACTGTTTCAGCAGGGAGCTAAGGGACCAGTGATCTTACCAAAGGCATCTGCAGTACTTGGGTGCACCAGGCGCACGCGTTCAGTTCTTATGCACTTTTCCTAGAAAGTGAGCAGTCAGGGCTCAGTAGGTCTGGGTTTGTTTCCTGAAAGGGGTAACGGCTCAAGCCAGGTGGCCGTTATTAGTGCTGGATAACGCGGAGCGGCACCAAGCGCGGGGCTGCTGCTGTGTGGCAGTTTCAGCTTCAGTTTCAGCTTCATTCAGCTTCAACCTCGTCGAGCGCTCTTGGCTTTTGGACTGCGGCCCTCTGTGACTCATCCACCAGCTCCGGTGTGATGAGTCGGTCACTTTGTGGAGCTCACTTCCTGCGATGGTGATTCCCGTGCGAGGGTCGTGCTATGTGACGGCAGCCTTCCGTGCCACCAGCAGTCGGTCACTTTGTGGAGCTCACTTCCTGTGAAAGAGGTTCCATGGCTCTTTATAAATAATAGAAAAAAGAGAAAACAGTAAAAAAAAATAAGATATTCAAGTAAAAAAACAAATATAGAAATAAATGAGCAATAGCTACCTTCTAAATACCTGCCATTTAGCAACATGTTCACTCGGAAATTTGTTTTCTGCTTATCAAACAGAAGGAATTGATTAGAAATTTGAGTACACATTAGTGATCACATGACCAGTGTATTTAGGATTAAATTGGCTGTAGAGGTAACATCACTAGTATGAAAAACAAGATTTTTAGGGGAATTGGAGGAGAAGTTTGCCCAGGGTTAAGCAGATATGCATTTGTATCTCATTACTAGGCTCACTTGATGTTCAGTAAATGTTGTATCTGACTAGGGCCATCTGCGCCACGATCAGCTGTATGCACGCCTGAAGTTCATGTGCCAGCATTAAGATGGGCTTCAGCATGTCTGGAATTCTACACTTTCTGCAGATCCAGTAAGGGGCAATGGACACATGATATAGTAAATATATTCACAGTAAACATTCCCATCCTGCTGCAAGATCACTGATTAATGCACTTGCCTGTCAGGTAAGCCTGTAAAAGTCACGTAAATTACAGTTTCTTAATCTCTGTTTCAAAGCCATGAATCAATTATAAATAAACAACATATTCCTTAGTTATGTAATAAATGACTTACATAATGCAAAATGCATTTCAGGTGAATGCTTTGAAATTAATAAGTAATTTTTCTCCAAGAAAGTATACAGGTTTTGTCATTTGTCATTGACAATTGTGGATACATATTAAAAGAATATATTCTTTGATTTGACATTTAATGAGTATTTGACACAATTTTTCCCCCAAGATTGCAAGTGTTAAACATACACTATATATTTTTCGGTTTGTTTTGATTACAGATTTTGCATATACGCTTTTGTCTAGTCTAGCAGCTATGCTTCTTTGATTTGGTAGCATGAATGTGTGCTTATAATCAAGGCAGGATTCTAATCGTGACTGTATGAGCACCGTGATTTCTGGCATCGGGGCTCGTCGGCTTTAAGATTGTGTTTTCCATTGTTTTCTAAGTATGTTGTATTTGTGTTGGACACAGAGTCTCCTGCTTCATCTGCTTGGGGGAAGCGGGGCTCATCTGCAGAGAGTTTGCGGGCTCTGTTGAGACTGTCGTGCCGCTAAAATGAGCATTTTGATTCCGCTGCAATGAAGAGTCTTTGTCAGGCTCCTCCAGTTGCGGGTGATTAGACTGAAAACGTCTGCTTGTCCTGGAGATCTCCACAGCTCCAGATGACATTCTTGCTGATTGAAGGTCGAAATATTTTGAATTCTAAACGGCTGCCAGATGAATTGCCTGAAATAGACTGTAGAATTTCCCGGCTTCCTTTCCCATCTGCTCTGAAAAGAGCCACTGGGAATGGCTAGGCTTGATGATCATAGAATTACTGGATGGTGATTCTAAACCCCTCAAAGAGAGGTTGCTATGGAGATCTCGTTCCAAACCGTGCGGCGATTCACCTTTGAAAGGCTGGAGGGGCTGAAAGACGAACAAATCATTGTTCAGGTGGCCGCTGGTTAGGAAATTGGCGGTGCCCGTGCAATCAGCACTCCCCATGGTAGTTAAAGATCTAAAAAAGGTTGGTCCTCTGAATGATGTGGGACAACAGAGATGCGAATAAGATGGTTCCTTTCAATCAAGGCCCTCTCATGCTCACTCGGTTGGGGACAAAAAAAGCCATCTTGCAGGACACAAATGAAAAAGGAATGAACACCTTCAGTGTTTTTTAGAGTTAATGAAATCCGAATCTGTTCAGTATATTCATTATTCCACAACAGACAACTCAGGTTGGTTTCAAAGGGCGTCTTCTCAGTTACGTTAATTCAGCTTTTCTCTCCTCAGTTAATTTACTTTATTCCTTAAATATGATTGATAGAAAACGTCTGCCGGAGGGATATGCTAGCAGCGTTCGCCCCATGTGTGGTAAAATCCCAGCAGCGTCAAATGTAAGTTGAATACTTTTTCCTCCTATGCCTGAGGTCATATAAATAGCTAATATGAAAAGCTGCAAGAAAACCTTAGTTCTCTAAACCTCTAAAAATGTTGCGCATCTAAACTCTTGTTGGGTCCATTGAATTTATTGTTATTGTTCTGTGTATAAACAGGAAGTTTTTAAAATAATAGTGCTTCTTAGATGTCAGAAGCATGTGGTTTTGCTTTGACTACAGAGAGGAAAATAACAGTATTAAAATTTTCATTTTTTTATGTGCCAGATCTATGATTTACTAGATAGTTTGAGAGAAAAAAAGACCCAGAATTTGGTCACATCATAACATCTCTAATATAAGGTATTCGCAGAGTCTTCAATTTCAGCTGAGCAAATGACTAGTTTGCTTTGTTTTGCTTCTGGAAAGCGACCATAATGTGCCTCTCCTTACTCACAAACTCATAAATCAGCCATGAATGCTCGAAGCACTGGGCAAATTGCAGTTGTAAGCTTGTGTAGAACATCTTAAAAGCTGGCCGAGGAATGTAAATGTTTCTGACTGCCTCCTTCTTTGGTTTACATGCGAAAACTTGCTTAGGAAGTTAACAGGCAGCACCGTCTGTAATTTGACGAGGCAAAGTTGCAAATGCGTTCTCCTGTTTGGAAAGAGGATACAAGTCATACCAGGTTACCAATGACCAGATTTGATTTAGTGTATGGGGGGTATTAGTAACAATAATTATACAGGGTGTTAGTCTCAGAGCAGTGTGTGAAAAATTTCTCAGAGTAGCTGTCCCACCTGAAAATTTGAATTGTTGCAGATTACTGACATGCACATAGAAAGCACAGGCCAAGCTTGTCCAAATGGTTTCATCATCATCCAGGATAATTTGAAGTCCGCATTAAAAGTTCAGACAGTTTACCTCGAAGCTGTTAATAATAATGAATGATAAAGAGTTAATATTTACAGAAAATGTTGCTGTTGCTGCCCCTGTCCAAAATGTCTCCTACCTTGTTCCCCACTCTTCCTGGCATAGGCTCCACGCTCACTGCAGCTGGACAAGTAGTTATGGGAGACAGATGAATGGGTGCGTTAATGGATTATTACATTTCCCAGGTAGAAAGATCAAACGCATGAAGTTTGCTGAGACTGTAAAAGTCCCCTAAGTTTCCTCCTAATTTATGACAGGGGTCCATAAAATTCAAGCATCTAAACTGGAACTTACACATGCAGGCCTGTGAACAGCCACTGACACTGAGCAGTCGAAATCACGACAAGCTCTTACGATGTTCTAAGTGTACGCAATTTCAAAGCCTTAAAATTTTGGCATTTCAGGGTGCTGATTTCCAGAGCAAAATGCCATTCACGAAAACTTCACTACAGAAAGTAACTTAAGGGCTTCTCCTGGGGCCAGCCGTGTTCTCACTCTTGTAACCGAAGCTCTTATGTCCTCGTTAAATTACAAGAAACACCTGGGAATTCACCTTTAACCTGTGGTCTATCCAATCTGTTTTGTGTTCTTTATTAATAGTTTTATTTTACACAAGTGCTTAAACAGGCTCATTCTTCTTCTTCTTCTTCTTCTTCTTCTTCTTCTTATTATTATTATAATTGTCAGTAGTAGTAGTATTACATAAAGTATTTGCCTTTGTTTATAAATATACATTTAACATGCGCTGGTCTGTTTTGGCCCATTATGGTGGGATCTGAAGATACAGCTTCCTTGCTTTGTTTCAGGTTATTTCCCTGACTTGAATCTTATTTTTTGACAGTTTTTGCTCTACGAATAAAAGGGACACCTGATAACGACCCTTTCAAAACATACAGCGCGCTAAATTAAGTGCTGAAATGTTAACTGTCACAATAGAATTGACTTCTGGAGCCGGACTGTTTTTTCCTGCCCCTTCGGAACCGTGCTTTGTGTGGCACCGAGGCCCGGTAAGTGCAGGCTTCACAGAAGCCGGCCCAGACCCACTCATTAAGGGCCTAATTGTGGAGACTTCTCCTCCGGGTTTATTTTTCTCTCTCTCTCTCTCCTCCAGTCCTCTTGTTTCTCCTCCTGCATAAAGAGCGCGGCTGTTAAGGCTGAATGCAGTACTGGTGTAAAGTGAGGGTTAAATTGGGTGAAATTAAGGCAAATTACACTGGAATGCTGAGTCCCGTTGATGTGAGCATCATCGCTGCAGCCTCAAAACGAGAGAGGCACTGCGACACCACCCACCACCGGCCGTCTTTGTTTCACATCAAGCCCTATGCATTGTTACTGGACACGACTAGGGTTTGGGTTGAATGACTCAAGGAGCGGACAGTGTCAGCTCCTAGCTCTTTGCTGTAAGCTGGGGGGGTTTATGGGGTGGGGGGGTGGTTCCAAAAGCTGAGATTAAACCTCTGGAACGAGTGCTGTAAGCTGTCGAATAGCACTGAGTGAGTTATAGCCGTCATTTAAGTGTTAATGTATTTAACATAATTGGACATGTAGAGGTTCCTGTCATATGATCATTTAACCGTCAGAATGTTCGATACTGAAAGTGCAGATTTTTTTTCTTTAGAGATCCAATTCGAGTCCACAATATTGTGCCTTTTGTTGATTACACATTTATCTGTTCGGTTATCAGAGACTTCCGGGACTGGTGTTCCAAAGATTCCTGGAGTATGATTTTTTTTTGCCCGTGGCTGAATCGCGCACAATGACAGAATTTCATTCCAATTAGTGTAGAACGTGGGGTCTGGAAACTGGTGCCGCAAAACAATAATCGTGCTGATTAGCCCCTTTCTGTGTCTTGTAAGTGAACTGTTTATATGGTGGAGTACCTCTGCGCAAGGAGAGGAGCCCAAACAGGCTGATTAGGCAGCAAATAATTGGGTATCGTCATATCAATGGGAGGAGAGCTTGCCTGAACGACACGCCGGCCATCCTTTGGGAAGAATAGCTGAATATAGGTGTGCGATTTAGACCCTTATTTGTGTTTGGAATTATGTCATCTGTGGAGATTCCTGCAGTGTCGCCCCTGACATGGACCCCCCCCACCCCTCCCCACAAACACACCCCGAGTGACCGTCACCTCCGTCGGCACTAAAAACGGAGTGTTTTTCAATGATCAAACAGTTAAGAGGTAATAAAAACACCGAGTGCTGGCTGGATGGATGCTGTATCAATAATGAAATGCATTACAGCCGCCCTCCTTGAGCTTTTATCTCGGGTGGAGAGCCATTGATTCGGCCTCCCGCTGCTGAAGGCTGATAGGAGAACATGAGGTGTAGCCGGCCTCCTGTGGAGGCGCGCCTGAGTGGGCACACACACACACACACACACACACACACACACACTGCGAGCTTTTCAGCCAGCCAATTATACTGTATCAGTTCACAGGTATTGAGACATTCTGTAGACCAGCAGTAGGATCCTTTTCTTAGTCAAACAGACAAAAAAACACACCAGTCTGTCTCCTTTTTCCTGTATGTCTATTGGATTCCATCCTTGCCGATTTGGCTCCTGTTCTATCGCCGAGTCCCATGGTCTTCGAATCGCTCCTCTTATGTTCCTTCCTGCTTTTCACACAAAAAAATCAAGGCAAGCTTGGTGAAGATGTATGGCCAGAGGCCGTGTTTAGCAGCACTCACACCAAGCATGTATTTGCATGGGGTCCCTGAGGTTTGGGGGACAGGGCCCCCAACTGACTTTTTAAGTAGAGCCCCAGAAATAACAACCCCCCCCCATATACTGGAGTCATTAGCTGTTCTTCTCTTGCTTACCTGTCGCTATGAAGTTAGTCAAATTAGTCCTTGTATGACTGTAGGAGGAAAACCTTGTGGTCTCACTCAGACAATGGGGGCCCCGGGCCCGGGGAGGCAGTTATGGCTCAGTGTCGCCCAGCAGGCAGCTGTAATGTGTCAGACTCTGATAGTTATTTGTCACTGACTGATTTGTTTATCAGATCTCACCTGGCAGAAGCTGTTTTATCAGAGCTGTCTGAATACCACTGTTTAATTGAAACATATCAAATCTGCCTTTCACACGGTCATCTAAGATGATTCCTTTCTGACTACCGATCACAGTTCAGAGGGGAGACCGCGTCCTGGTACGTTCTGCGATACTGGACAGTTCCAGGGTCCCGGCTTGTCATCACTGCATGCTGTTCACATGCTGCAGGTGTTCCAGTGCCAGTGGTCTTGGAACCGGGATCCAGGAATGTTCTTCCAGCTGGAGAATGGGTGGCTGAGGACGTCATTGTCTAATCAGGGCCAATTTACCTGGAGAGGGATGGTGAATTTTTGGCCCCTTGATAATTGTGTAGTCGCCCACAGTTCTGTCTGGTAGTAAAAGTTGTGTTTTGACTAAAAAGCATTTGAGGTCTATTTGTTGGTTTTTATTTAACGGAAGAAGAACTAGTAATCAAAGCTGTGGTAGTCAAAACTGTGTCCTGTCAGTCTGAGATGTTGAGACCAGTTTATTTTGCCATTAAGAGCCACTGGTTTCTCCAATTATAGCACAAAAGAAGACAGGATTTGCTATTTAGACTATAATGCTTTATTAATCCCAGTGATGTTGGAGGGTTGTGCTTGGAGTATTAATGCCCATGTGTCATCGGGTAGGTTTGCTTATGATTCCAAACAGCACTGTGAAGTGGGCAGGGCAGCCTTCAAACTGAACCACTCATCTTGAGGGGCAAGGGCTGCTGATGTCAGACTGCTTCTTCTGCTCTAAGTCGAGGAGAATGGTGTGACTGAAAAATCCTGAACTTCTGATTGGCTTGCGCTCCTTCAAACACGATGCGGCAACATTCTTGGGTTAATAAGGGGTAGGAACCGTGATGCCTCTGCTTATGTCTTGATTTCTGTTCTCAAGCTCAAGAACCCCATCCTGAGATTTGCCATTGCAGATGGTAAAGGGAGCATGAAACCTCTATTAATTTCAGCACTAACTTACTTCTAGGTAACCACAAAATGATTGATTATAAAAATTCCAAAACCAAATACAACCGCTTTGTTTCACTGGCTCGATGTACCTGTGGCCTGAATAGCAGGCTGTACCCTCTGACCCCTGTCACCCATGGCCCATATATTATTACACCTTCCTGCCATTCAGAGACGACTTGAACCAGCAGAACCTGTCAAGCAAGAAGTCTATTTTTCACCAATCAGTTAACACGCAAAGATTCCAGTCAGATTCCTCAAGCTTGTGATCACAGTCGGGTTTAGGATCAGATGTCGATAGACCTACCCTGGGACATGGGCTCAGATGTGTGGCTGTGGTCACCTTTGCCAGATGCCCGGGTACAATCTTGGAAAACCTGTCAACGCTACGGAGAACATCAACACAGGGAGTAACACGAAGGGGCATCCTTTGCAGTCAATTCGGGAAATATGTCTCCGTAGCACGAGCTCCAAGGGGAATACGTTTGAGCGGATATCCCATAATGCTATTCTGCACAGGCGAGTCACTGTCTTGCTAAAATGCATGTTTATGCATTACCCTCCTCCCTCTGTCTGTCTCCTTCCTGCACCTCCACCTGGTCCCCGTGGGGCCCCCCCCCCCCCCCCCCCCCGCCTCCCCCCCTCGGCCCCCCCCCCACGCCGCACACGCTCCACCCCGCAGCCTCCCCCCCCCCCGCCCCCCCCCCCCCCCCCCCTCACCGCCCCCCTCCATCCCGCCGGCACACCCCCACCCCCT
>JAODJX010000037.1:10247696-10261018 GCA_026776945.1 Isichthys henryi
ACATCCTTAGGAATCACCAATCGCCATTGATCCCCCCCCCCCGCCGCCCCCCGCCTCTCCTACAGACACTGTTTCTGGTGGCATTGAGTCTGGATCAAATGGCCTCCTGAGCATTTAAAAAGGAACATTGATTCTTTTAATTAATTGTACACTACAGGACGGTGATGCAGCAGCCTAGCAACATTAGCACTTAAAGTCAATTATTTAGAGTTTGACAGGAGTGGCTGTGGATCTGACTAGGAGGGGGATGCACGCAGACAGACCAGGACCTCAAATTCCCAAAACATTATCCTACCACTGTGAAACTGTGTCGCTTCCATTTACCGAATTGGTAGAAAAAAAAAGATCTCAATTTTAATATCATGTATGAAATGTGTTATAACTATCCCCATGTGTTTGTTATTTTTGAGGCAATTTTTTTACACGATTTATTATTAAAAATACTGTCTTCCCTCTGTTTTGCAGGATTTGGAGAAATGCAGGAAGCATGTTCTGGCAGGTGAAGAGGTTTTCATTTTATTTAATGATAATTTTATCAATTCTGCGTGCCATAATAATAATACTTTATTGATCCCCTTGTGGGGACATTCTCATTTGCCTATCCTACTATCGTATCTTGCTCTCCATAACACACAGATACGTGTAGGTGAGCGTGAGCCTGGCAGCAAAGGGCAGCCACCTGCAGTAACACCTATGAGTCTAAGGTTTAGGGCTTTGCTCAAGGGCCCACAGGCATGACACTTCTGCCGAGGCCAGGCTCAAACCAACAACCTTCTGATCACAGGCAGAGAGGCTGAGCCCACTGAGCTATACACCATCCCCTAAAGAAGAAACAGAATGGAATGTCACCCCAGAGGATCCACTCTCGAATGGGAAAGCAGGTCTTTGTTTCAGAACCAAATCAGGAAGCGGGCCAGACCACCGTAATATCATCTCTGTTTGTTTTCATTTGGAAAAAATAACGCCCCCCCCACCCAGACAAAAGCACAGGTCCCATAAACACTGCTATTTAAGATTAGAGACCCACCACCCACCACACTCACTGTATGAATTGGAGGAGCTTTTCTGAAGAAGTGTATTACTCTCCAGATACTTCATTAATCTTCATCACAGGCAGCAGGCCTGACGTGCCTGACAGCAGGGACAAAGCGGCCAGCTCCGCTCCCACATCTACAGATAATGCATGTTTTACAGTAGCCCAGATGTCTACACTCAATAAAACATGTGACAGAACCAGCCGGACTGTGTTTGGGGATGTCTGTATTGACTGGTGGCTTGGCGTGCTCGGGGCGATACCAGGACCTGCAGGGGACTGATTACGGAATTAAAAGACGAGGGTGACAGAAGGGCCGGCCGTGTGGGAACGATGGGAATTGTGCTTTTGGAGAGACTCCTTTATTGGCCAGAGAAAGGCTGGGTCACTGATAATTTCATACAGGACGGTGGAGGGGGAGTCATTTATTATCTCAGGTGGATGATTCCTACTGTCTGGGTGATGACAACAGAAGCAGGTCTGAAGGCTCGGCCGGTCGGCTTGGCCCAAAACGTCTTTAGCACAACTATAAGGATGTTTTTGTTTCTGGTTTACGTCGATGTGTCTTCTCCCTGAATAACGCCCAGAGACGTGAATGCCATTTCGCTTGAAAGTTGTATTTTCATTAAAAGCTGAATGTTTGTAACCCTAATTCCAGCTGTCAGAGAACATGAGGAGGGAAACTGCAGCCAAGTCAGACGTTCAGCCTCCTCCTTCTCAATTCAAACACCATAAAAGTGTTTTTGTGCAGCTTTCGAAAAATCAGCGCCGAAATTCAGCTGTAATGTTCCCTTCCCTCCTCCGCAGTTTTTCCCGTAACCTTATGTGAGGGATTTTCGCTGATAGAATTGTCTGGGTGCTGCCGCTGTGGAATGCACGATTGCTCTCACCGCAGGAGCGCGCTCAGATCGAATCAAGCCTCTAAGGAGAATATTTCTCTTGCAAACACCCCTCTCTCCGCAGAAAATGAGGCAGTACACCAGCGGCAGCTTGGAGATTGGATAAAAATGGCCACTCGGCGAGAACCCCGAGATGTGCGATGGATCTGAAGAGTGTGCTGTTCCAAAACGATTCACATTCGCGTGCTGCGAGTTTTATGCTCTCTGAGATATGCTGTGACAATATGAAAAGTAGATCTTAAAGTCTTTTCTTGGATAGGTTTTCAGTACATACAGTTTGCTCGCTATTTCTAGCTTAATGTTGTGAACAAATGCAATAATTGGGCATGTGCAGGAATATCGTGCAATCATTTGTAAGGGTTAGCTGTCCTGACATGCAGTGGGATCAATACTAGCATGGTAACAGGTAATCGGGACAAAAATACTCGGGTCACTCTGGGGTCTTGAATTAGACAAGTCATTGTTTCTCATACATCTAGTTAACATTACTGTTATGCTTTCTGCAGTCCTTAGCACTATATAATCTCCAGCTGGAATGAGGGTTAAACTCTCCCTGAGCAACACTGATGTCATTGAAAGTTTGACACGTACCTCTTTAATTATTTTATCAGCATAATGTTGCTCTCTGACCTACCTATCAACAAACGTACATGGGACAAAAATGAATATTTCCTGTTCAAGGGCACAGTGCCCCCCCCTTCCTAAAATGCAGACCTTCAACTCAGCAGATATATGTCTGTACCTTCAAGACATACATACAATTTTATGAATATATAATTCTCTGCATCATTTCTATACATGATATATACACCGTATTATCTGCCAGTCTCAGCCACCGATTTGCATGGGGTGGGGGGAAACTCCAAGGGGGGGTGCTGTGCTAGCATCTCAGCAGGACATCTCACTAGCGCCCCCTGTTGACACGAGGGGATCACAAATAGCCATTTATATTTTAATTTTGTAACTGGTGCCAAATGGCCTTAGGCTGATGGGAGGATGGGGGAGGGGGTCAGCATTCTACGCCCAGCACTGTCTGGTATGTTTAGGAAGGCATTGGGAACGGGGCAGGGTGTTCTAAGCAGCTACAGTATGGATTAAAAGGAAAAATTGTGGAATAAGTAGAAAACAAAGGGAGCATTTCATCATGCTTGGGTTTGGCAATGGTAGCATGGGGGGGCGGGGGGTGGTTACAGAACTGTTCATGGATTTATGGCGTGTGACCATGTAGTCACCCCAGTTTGAGAACACACCACGGGATGTAAACACCGCATAGTTTTATATGCAGCGGAATGGCAGTACTGTCCGCCACTGTGAGATCCATTTTCTCGGTCATCACACTGACGCCGCACTAAGGACCCGTTCCTCCAATTCCAGGGCTCTTAGTCAATTACAGTTTGCAAGCCAAAGACTCCCTGGATAGTTTTTTTTTCAGTTGTGTGAAACCAATTTTGTACCAGAATTTATTAAGAATTACCTGCAGCACCAAGCACATAAGAAAAGAATTACAGCATTTAAGTTCAAGTGCCGTTGTTTTTCCATTCCTGTGTCAAAAAAACAAGGCCAACAGAAAGCAACACGTTATACATCATCTTCAGAAATATATTCACAATGCCCCCATTTCAGAGAGTATCAACAGTTTAAAACTGTTCAGAGACGTGATACTGAGCTCAGAATATTGTTTCAATCCAGTAAAGACAAATGAATCACAGGCAGATTGGCTGTATAACCAGCATGCCCAGTATGTGGCCCAGACAAAGGCTGAGAAACATTTCTAAAGCGCTAAATGCAGTTAAAAACTCTAAATGCAGTTAAAAACTCTAAATGCAGTCAAAAACTTCAAATAAGAAACTTCAAATAAAAACATTTATCCTCCTCTTAAGGAAATGGGGCTTTGAATTTCTTACAGTCTCAGTAAATACACACACCACGCAGTGATAAACTGAATAATATGTGGATGCAACCTCAAAGTTAAAGAAAAACATGTCTTTAATCATTAATCTTTAACCATACTAAGAATAAGCATTTATGGACCTTAACCAAGAGGCTAGCTTTCTGGAGAAAAATGAATTTCATGCGAACACTTATGCAAACAAAAATGCATTACTTATAATTTAATTTTTTTTTGTATTGACTTGACAGTAAAAGAACATAATAAATCATATTTTAATTGTGGTTAAAATGTGTTTTGGCTTTTCTTTAACCACACTGACTAATATTGGCACGGAAAATACTCAATCATGCTTTTTAATAACATCCGAGAATGAATTGAATCTATCACTAAATGTTAACACTATACTTGTTTTATAAGACGTGATTTTAACAGAAAATCCAAGCAGAGTGTCGTTGTCAGTTGGTCTTTCTGTGTATGTATCATAACTCTGTTGGTGCCATTCTTCCCAGAAGTAAACAAGCGTGGCAACACACAAAGCTCAAGAGTTTCAGTCCAAATTCAACCCCACGGAACTGACAAATGAAAGGAGTCTTTAATGAACCGCAGAAGTTCGCCCCGTTATTCTAAAGAAGTTATGAATAATTCTTTTCGCAAAGCACCACTATTACAAATACATTCTAAAATATATATTTTTGACATGTACAGGTCAGATACTAAGTATCCCAGAACAGCGACACCGCGATGATCTGTGCAACAGACCTGGCAGCACATTATACCTGAAATCCCTCCAGCGGATTGGGGTCCCTCCTTTTCGTGAAGGTGAGAGATGCCAAATTGGTAACGCGTCAGTTTTAAGCAGCCTGCGTCCGCTTTAACAGATTATGCGTAGCGCTGTGATTTACTGCTCCCACCTTGGGGCTGAATCAACGGGCAATAGAAGATGTCAGTTGTGATTAATTTCTGTAAAAACAGCTTAAGTGAGAGGAGTATCTGTTGACAGACAAGGGCATTGTGTTACAGCTTTCATCTGAAGGTTGCGAAACATGAAACGGAAGGTAAAAAAGATTTTACCCTGGTTGATGCTGTGCTTGATTCCCAGAGTTTATCGCAGGCAAAGGGGGAAACGAATACCTAGCGACATAATTTAGGTATCAGATAGAACCGCAAGAGGCTGTATCGTGGCGGCATATTAATCGATCAGTTTTTAATAAACACTTAACCTGTTCTGGGCTCTTGCGGACAAAGACAGAGGGGTCCCTGGGTGGGCTACGGAGAGAGAGCCCCGGGAGGAAATATGAAACGCCTAGGATGCATCTTCGATGACATATGCATAAATAAAAGTTTAAAAATATTTCCCAGAGTAAATCTCCAATTATCAAAAAATAGATATGAAGTCGCGAAAGGCAGCGTTTTATCTTCCAGAGATAAAAATAGGCGCTGGGTACCGCCTTTCGGTTATATAGCTCACAACTGATCACTGATCTGTTTGCCAGTCTCGCGAAGTCAGTTTTAATTTCAGCTTGATATACGGTAATACAGTCATTTCGAATTAAATTTGATTTAGGAACAAAATAATTGTTTTTCTTGTTTGACCGATTTTACATACAGCTTCGAATCTCACTTGAAATAACCCTCGCATTAGTTTTTAGTAACAAACCACATAAATGCAAATATGTGGAGATGTTAATAGATTGCAGCTCATTCTTTGCTGCATTCCTTACAGGTGTACCATTTCATTACTGTTTCAATGGTTATCCAACGAACGTCTTTCGTTTTTTTAAAATAAAATTGCACAAAGATTTTGAAAATTGAAAAGCTGGTCTTTCTGGTTATTAATCATGCATAACTCACGCTGTTGTCAGCCCTTAAAATCTTTAAAATCAAGCAAAATAAACAAACGGTCGATACACCGCGGTCTTTAAGTGGTTTCAGCTCCTTACTGTCAAGCAATCTAACCACCAGAAAATTGTTCAAAAATACTTAGACACAAAATCTTTTTATATTGAAGGCCATGAAAAGACGGACTAGGCCTACTGGAGTTTTTTCGTCCCACAAAGTTTGGAGCTCATTCTTTTTAGGCCTATACATTTTGTCTTTGATAGAAAAACTAAAGACAATTACAATGTACTACAACAAATATTTGGCTAATGCTCTTTGCCGTAAGAAAAACACAAAATAAATAAGATATAAAGCATGTTTGTGCTGTCAGTTTATTTTTTTCCATAGGTACAGTCTGTTATTGGATACAGAGATTCCGAACAGGAAATCTCCCAGCATGCACTGTGATGGTGAACCAACAGTCCTACAGTGAAGAGGCTGGAAAACAAATCAGTGAAAGGAAATTAAAACGGGAATAACAGGAATGACAGAGTGAGGTTACCTGGCCAAGAAGTAATCCAAATTACCTGTAGTAGAAAACGAATAACTAATTTAGTTTTGCCGCAAATTTAATAGCGTATTCAGGAACGCGTCCATTCATTAACCAAAACCACCTATGAAATCTATCAGTGTGAGATGACCAGCCTGGTTGCGATCTTCAGATTTGCTGTGCTTGAGCCGAATTATTTCAGTCGAATACAAATTTTGCGCAAATGTCAGAATAAAATGCCTTAAGATTTACCATAAACAAAGCGATACCGTTGTTATTCTAGTGTGAGCTCAATTTTCATGATACAGACATATCGACTTTTTTCGGTCAGTAGCATTTCATGGAGATTTGCTTGCGTTCCAAGAGTCAAAGGAGTTATAAACACGACACAATGGCTGTGCTCTAAACGAGAGCATGTAGCACCGGCACTGTCATTTTATTGATATATACCTGTAAGGATAAAAAGAGCATTAGCGCGAAGCCACGTGATCAAAGTGAATGACCGAAGATACTGTAGCTGGGGCAACTCTAAAATAAATGCCACAGACTTTTTCAGTGTTTAGTCCAAAGTCATAGCCATTTTCCAAAATCACTCACAGGAAGGTGATTAGTATATTAAGAGAGGGAGACACGTTGTGGTCTAAAGTCGGCAGAGATGTTATGTGCTTTCCACACATGAACTCTAGAGCGTGGTTAAAATGTATGTTCTCACTTGCATTGATCATTCTGTTCGGTATCTCCCTCTGGCTCCATTTATCATGGCCCCACAAGGTGTCTCCACTGTGGCAGTCTCTCCGTACACCAGGTCACTTTTTTCAGTTGTCAAGAGCCAAATTCTCAAAATGTTAATCCAGCACCTTCAGAATCATCTTGCACCACCAGTAGATTCTGTCCGTTCACAGAAATATAGTCACTGCTTTGTGCAGTGATGGACTGGGATACATTATACTTTAAGTACTACTAAAAACATACTGATGTTCCCAATCTCTTCATTGAAAAATAATGTGAATATTGCCAATTTCTCTTGAAAAATGTAAACCTACCCAATGCCTCTAGTCCTTCCCCCTTCACCAGTGCAGCTTGGCCCATTAAACAGATAATCTTTCACTGCACCATACATCTGTGGCGCGATGTCACATTTCGCCCATTGTCGTCAAACTTCAAAGGTTTATGCAAACAGTTTGTACGTGCAAATGGTGACTTCATTAAATGACAAACAACCCAACTATGCCATTTCGTAACATGGAGCGCCTTCAATGAAATCCCACAAATTGTTCATGCTCATTGTCTTAATGCTCCTATTGATCCCTTGCCGGGACGGTTTGATAAACAGAATTTTTCACTTTAAGGAGATGGGGCTTATCGCTAACAAACACGATCCCTAAACCAGAGTCTCTACTCTGCTTTTAAGATGGTCGTAACTGTTGTAGGCCTAGGGTGTAAACTAACAAATAAGACATCTGTACTCAATGTGTAGTCCGATTGACATTTTGCTCAAAATGCAATTTTTATCACGCGTGGTATTTAAACACATATCCTACACAAGTTTTTTTTTCTCAATCAAAACATTTGCCGCAGACAGTCCAGCTATGGACAGGTGGACAATTCCTGCTCACATCTCCTAATCAGTCAGCTTCAATTCCCACCCCTTTGTACATATAGTTCAATTTGCTTTCCTGCAGATACTCTGTCTCCTCCTGCAGTCTGAAGATATGAAGCTAGGTGAATTTCCCGTAGTGAGTGTGCGCCCCGTGCATCTTGAGATTCTAGGTTCACCATGACCCTGAACTGAATAAGCAGTACGGAAAATGAATGCAATTAGGCCACCAATCTGCTCATTTTTACTATTTTGTGATTTTGGATTACACATTTGCCACAACCTCAGCAGTTTTAAGATTTCAGATTGCATCGTTATTTTCCAACCTGAAGGAGAACCACTGATAAGTTGCCACCCAGTCTGCAAGTGCAAGTGAGACAAGGCTGTGTGGATTTTTGAAGTTATCTTTCCACAGGGCTGTGTTTACCTGGCACTTGGACTGACAGCAGAGTGATTGGAAATATCCACCATTTGCCAGCACGAACCCCTGAGTGCCTGGAAAGTGCTTTTGTAGTCTGGCTGTAATGGCCCAACTTTGAATTGCTGGCTGTGGGGAAATAGCCCCGCTCCTAGCCCACTCAGAGGGGAACTGACATAGCACAAATGGCGCTCAGCTGCAATCTGGTGAATCCTTTACGTGCCAGGTGTCATAAATGAGAAGTGCTCCACCGCATAAGACTGTATTCCTAAGTGAATGAAGAACATTAAAGAGTTCACTTCAAAATGTATTTTCAAAGAAATTGAGGGAGTTCTTGTAGTTTAGACAATTGGACTAAAAAGATTTAAGATCGTTTATTTTTCTATCCTTATTGCTCTATTGTATATTTCATTTTATCATGGTTGAGTCTGTAGTTTCTATGACTTTTAGGTAATTAAACATTTGGTTTAACCATAATCTAAGAATATTCGCGTGTGACATTTGATCCAGCGCATTTAGCAGGGGATTCTAAATACACGAACACTCTTGCGACATTGAGGAATTGCGTATTTAATTTGGATGATCGTCGCCTGAACAGACCTAGACAATTCAATAAGTTAATTTGATTCGTAGGCATCTTGAAAAGGAGACTACACAGGATTTTTTCCTAACGTAAATAACCCATCCCCATATTTATGAACCGAAGAAAATCTCATAAATGATGCCAAACACAGGACGACACACCTGTAAGGTACAGTCTTGCCACGGGGGGTTGGCAGCACATTTTACCGGGTCACTAGATCAATTTGCACAACATAATTCTCTAGAGAAGACATTTGGTCCACGAGAACCAAAAAAAATCACTGTAACAGTAAACAAAAATCCTCCGGCCTACTCATATTTTACTGACGATAAACTAAATAAATGTATACAATGTTCGTTTGAAGTCCATTAAAAACGTAAACGTGGCCTATCTTTGGGCCAACTAAAACTGACGAATTAACCACAAACGTTTATTTTTATAGTCGGAGCCGGGAAAACAAAAAGCAGCGTTAGCCAAAAATCTGGCTACATGGATATAACAGCAGTAGAGCTAATGGCCGGATCCTCCGACCATTGTTACTTCCTGGCATTTCACGACAGTTCCAACATACTTTCCCAGCTACTTTGTATCTCCGCGAGTGAATAACAAACAGGAAACGCCTCGACAAAGGGAACGAGTGACTCGGCGTCCAACCAGTGGCAAATCGGCAAATCAAACCAAGTAGCCAATCAGCGAAAGGGAGAACGGCGGGACTTCCGGTGCATGACGCAAATTTTTACAGTCAAGCCTGGAAGCCCCACCTTTTGTGTTTCCCGCACCGTCAATCAAAATAGAAAAAAATCGACTCGAATCACCGATTGCAGCCCGCCTTTGATTAAAATAATCATGTTTGGCGTTTAAATAAACCGAAACTCTCCCGATTTAAATATTTCACGCTATGACTGGTACGTAAAATTTAGCCTGATTCAAGCATACCGTCACCGGTGAGTTTGTGCAACCCGCAGCTAGCAATGTCTTCACCTAATCTTTTCCAGCTCAGCCAGCAGTTAGCTGCCTGCGCTGTAAAACACTAAAGTAAAACCTGCTCATTTTCGTCGAAATCCTATAGAAGCGCCGCTATCGGGAGGCGATCTGGGCGTTAAGCGAGTCGCGGTTTAGCCGGGCGTCTGTTTGGTCGCGTTTTGCTGAGCGGAAACTGGAGATAAACGGTCTGTTTCTGCCCCGTTTCCCCTGTCGCTGTGCCTTTCTGTAGCCCCTGAACAGCCAGTGAAACAAGAGGAAATGGCTGCCTTAGACGTGGACAGCAGTCAGAGCGACTATATGCAGCACGGCAGCGGCGGAGGAGACCAGGTATTTTTTTAACATTTCTTTCCCCTTAAGCCATCCCCTCCCTCGGTTGCTCTTCTCCGCCGGGTTTGTAAGTGCATGGTGTTTTTTTATGAAGTTCACACGTTTAAAATTTTGATGTTTCACCAAAAAAAAGAGGGAAAAAAGTCGTACTTCCTGTGTAGCTCCGGACTAACGGCCACCCACTTTCTTCTTTTTAAACCCGCCCATTGTGGGTAGGACACTCAGCCGTCACCGCTCGCTCTGCTGGCAGCTACCTGTAGCAAGATCGGGTCACTTTTGCCAGAGGAGGATAACGGTGCTGCCGCTGGCGTGGTAAGTCACCACCTCCGGTAGCGACCGCGGCTTCGCGCCATGTGCCAATGCAGTGCAGCGGTGACGGCAGAGCGGGCCCCCCTCCCCCGGTATCCATATCGGCCTCCCAGCCTGACGAGATCAGACTGGACTTTTATTTTTCAACATCACACCGACCGATGTTGGGAAATAGTTCATGGTTGGTCGCGGAAGGGAGGAGGGGGGGGGCGGTTCCGTAGACCCACTGACGTCCGGATGCTTCAGTTAAAAGTAATTTTTATTTGCATCGTGACTGAAACGCTGACTCCAAACAGCTATCGAAAAAAATTGGCACCGTGTGAACTGATAAATACCCATATGGCCCCCTTCCTGGCGTGGTTCCGCACCATCGTTTCTCGAAATCGTTGCCTATGTCACCCCCCCCCCCCCGGCAGTGAAATCTTCAAAAGTAGAGCCAGTCGTTCACAGTGTATAAACTGACAGGCCTGGTTTAAGACCTACAGATATTTCACGGGTTTAAAACGTTTTAGTGCTGAAGTGATGCACTGGCAAGTTGATTTACAGTGCTGGCATAATTGTAGTTTACAGGTTAGTGGTAATCCAGCGGATG
This sequence comes from Isichthys henryi, assembly GCA_026776945.1. Lineage (NCBI taxonomy): Eukaryota > Metazoa > Chordata > Actinopteri > Osteoglossiformes > Mormyridae > Isichthys > Isichthys henryi. Next base: position 10,258,698 of record JAODJX010000037.1, read on the forward strand.
GTGGCCATGTTGTATTCTGCCCTTAATTATGTGCCTGTGCTTCGACCAAGATAAAAACCTTTATTTTTACTTGTGAGGAGATGTGATATAGCTGAGCTTATGAATGATATTGATAAAACTATTTGCTTCTTTTTTTAGACCACAGACCTCACATCCATTCAGTTAACAGGGACCTCAGAGAGATGGGAGGTATTGGCTCCAAGCGCACCTATAAAAGAGGAGCCGAACATAGTGCATATTCCCAACACAGGGATAGTGACGTCAAATGGACAGTATGTTTTTCCTCTCCAGAATATGCATAGCCAACCGATTTTTGTGACGTCGGGACCCGACACGTCCGCCAATGCAGTGCCTAACATTCAGTACCAGGTGATACCGCAGATCCAGACTGCAGATGGACAGCTGGGCTTCACGACCTCCGCGGTGGAGGGCGCCTCCCTGGGACAGGACGCCACAGGGCAGATCCAGATCATGCACAGTGCTGGCCAGAGTATTGGCGCCGCCGGAACGTCCCCGGCCGACATCCTTACCAACAGCCAGAACCTCATATCTCAGACTGGTCACGTCCAGCAGATCCAGGGAGTCTCAGTCGCTGGCTCTGCTTTCAACAGCCAGGGTCAGGTGGTCACCAACGTTCCCGTCGGTTTACCCGGAAACATCACCTTTGTACCGATAAACAGTGTGGACCTAGACTCCCTCGGACTCGCTGGGGCTCAGACGATAGCGACAGGGGTCACGGCGGACGGGCAGCTCATCATGGCTGGTCAGCCCCTGGACAGGTCCGAGGGCTCCGATAAAGCGGGTGAGCCCATCTCCCAGACGCTGGCCGTCGGCGACTCGAACACTAACCAAGACATGTACGTGCCAACGACGTCATCGTCACAGCTGCCCGAGACGATAGACGGCACGGGGGTGCTGACACAGGCCACCGCGGTCTCCTCAGCGGTCAGCGAGCAGGCGAACGTGGCGGGCCTCCAGGAGAACTACATCGGCCAGAACCAGGTGCAGAACATCCAGGTGTCGTCGGCGCAGCCCGTCATCCAGCTGCAACCGGTGCCTGTCAGCACCAGTGACGCCCAGGTGGTCCAAGGCCTCCCACAGGCGCAGTTGTCCAGCCAGACGCTGCAGAACCTGCAGCTGATCAACCCCGGGACCTTCCTGATTCAGGCACAGACAGTCACGCCCTCGGGGCAGATCCAGTGGCAGACTTTCCAGGTGCAGGGTGTCCAGAACCTGCAGAACCTCCAGCTGCCCAATACTGGGGCGCAACAAATCACACTGGCTCCTGTGCAGACACTCTCGCTGGGTCAGGGGGGCACGCTGAGCTCCAGCCCCGTCAGCATCAGTGCCGGGCAGATCCCTAACCTGCAGACGGTGACTGTCAACTCTGTGGGTCAGGCGGGCATCCAGTTCCAGCAGGTGGATGACACAGGCAGTCCTGGAGGTATGACCCATCTCATTTTCTTAACCAGGTCGGTTTGGTCAATGTCTGGCGTAAAAATCACTAAAATTGAAGCTGTGTGACCTCAAGTTCAGTTGATCCAGTGAATAAGCTGGAACTTTCAAAACTGTCGACTCGGCGATAAACTTAACTGGTGCGAATTGAGCTTGCGGCAGATCCAGATCTGAAAGCCTTCGCCGAATCGCGACTGTGTCTTTAAAACGACCAAAGAGTTTCGCCGTGTTTCTCGAGGTGTCGTTGCTATGACGATCCTCGCACGCACCACACTCCCTGGAGAGGAGATTAGGGTTGATCTGCGTGGACGTGCTGCGCGGAACAATCGAAGTCTTTGCCGCGCAGCCGGGTGCCCGCTGCCGGCAGCCGTTGTGGGTGGGGGGGGGGGTGGTCATTACTTTTTCCAGAGGCGTTGCTTTATTTTAGGGTTAAAACGGGAGCTTTGATAGAGCAGATTGGCTCTCAGCTTAATCTGGAGTGCTGGGGTAGGGGAATGATTGGAGCGTGAATCTCACCAAAGCGCAGGCACACTCTCACCTGAGCACCCTGGCCATTATATCATTACGGCTCACTCTGAAGATTGTGAATTGTGTTCTGTGGCAGTTAGCGTTACGCTAGTGTGGCGTTTCAGCAGTGCAGAGTTTTGCTGGAAAGTCTTTGCAAACTTCAAAGTGAAGGTATTTTGATTTTAATTATAAAATGAAGATACTGGCATCCCTACTAATGTCTCCTGTCTTGTGCCCAGTGTTTGCTGGCATATGCTACAGTATTGGGGGGGGGGGGCCGCCCCGGCGGGGGGGGGGGGGGGGGGGGGGGGGGGGGGGGGGGGGGGGGGGGGGGGGGTGGGGTTGGTGGGGGGGGGGGG
>JAODJX010000037.1:10270029-10286206 GCA_026776945.1 Isichthys henryi
ACTGCGGTCAGCCAATGGCAGGTCTGACTCAGGTAATATGCATGCTGGTGTCTGGAACTCGTGTCTGGGGTGATAATGTACATATCATTTCCTTCACTTACCGATTAAACACTGTAATCTGAGGAGCATCCTCACTCCGATTACACTCCTTTCACGGTACAATAACAGCGACTCTGTTGGAGAAACATGCAGGACAATGTGGCCAGATATTGAAAATGCCCTGAGACGCCCTTGAAAGTAAATGCATTTTGCCCCCCGCGTTTGCAGTCATTACAGGTTGGAAATGGGCAACACCAGACTGGGGCACTTTAGGCTTCTGTTGGATGACCTCTGTCAACATCAAGGTCGTTTCCTTCACCCCTTCCAGTACACACCCTCAAATAATAAATGCCCTGCAACTTTTTTTTGTTTCGCCCAGTTTTTCCAAGGCCCCCAGGTTACATTTGTTGTTCCGGACATGTCTGGGTCACTGACTGCACCCCCTGCACCCTCAGCTCGAGCCACAAAAATGTCGACACCTTGCAGGCACTGTGGTTGTGGTTTGGAGAAGAATAAGAACTTTTGAACATTGATGATAGAGCTGTGAAATAATACCTATGCGCAATTGCTAAGCCAATAATTAATAGGCGTCATTGTGAAGAACAGACAAGAGTATGAGACACCATAGGACCAAAGGGTTGTGAGGGGCTCAGTAGGAAAAGCCTCTGTGCTTATAATCAGAAGATTTCACCTTTGCAATAAGTTAGTTGTGAAATTTCTTCCCTGCTAGATACTCCACGGTCAACTGTAAGTGGTATTATTGCAAAGTGGAAGCATCTAGGAACCACAGAAACTCAGCTATGAAGTGACAGACCACATAAAGTAACAGTGTTGTTGAGTGCTAAGATGCATAGTGCATAAAAGTTGCCAATGCTCTGTGAATTCAGTAACTGTAGAGTTCCAATCTTCCTCTGGCATTAACCACAGCACAAAAGCTGTGTGCTGGGAGCTTCAGGGAATGGCCCTCTAGGGCCAAGAGGCTGCATGCAAACATCACATTACCAAATGCAATGCCAAGCGTTGGATGTAATGATGTAAAACACGCCACCACTGGACTCTGGAGCAGAGGAAACAAGTGACAAATCGTGATTCTCTGTCTGGCAGTCTGATGGATGAATCTCGGTTTGGTGGATACCAGGAGAACGTTACCTTTCTGACTACATTGTGCCACCTGTAAAGTTTGGTGGAGGAGGGATAATGGTATGGGGTTGTTTTTCAGGGGTCGGGCCCCTTAGTTCCAGTAAGGGGAACTCTTAATGTTTCGGTATTTTGGACAATTCTATGCTTCCAGCTTTGTGGGAACAGTTTGGGGGAAGGAAGGCCCTTTCTGTTCCAGCATGACTGTGCACCAGTGCACAAAGCAAGGTCCATAAAGACATGGTTGGGTGACTTTGGTGTGGAAGAACTTAACTGGGCCGCACAGAGCCCTGACCTCAACCCCGTCGAACACCTTTGGGATGCAATAGAACGGAAATTGTGAGCCAGACCTTCATGTCCAACATCAGTGCCTGACCTCACAAATGCTCTTCTGGATGAATGGGCAAAAATTCCCACAGACACACTCCAAAATCTCGTGGAAAGCCTCCCCAGAAGAGTGGCAGCTGTTATATCTGCAAAGGGGAGACCAGCTCCATATTGATGCCTATGGATTTAGAGTAGGATGTCATAAAAGTTCCTGTAGGTGTGATGGCCAGGTGTCCCAATACTTATGTTCATATGGTGAATGTATTTAAGGTGGCCAGTTGGCTATATGGCCTCCACATAGTAGGAGCTCTGGGGAGAACTTTTAAGTGGCTCTTGATAGATCCTCTGAACTGTAGAAAGGTGAACAGAAGGTTGAAGACTGGTTCTGTACCTCCATCCAAAGGGTCCTAGACACATATATATTCCAGAGTGGATGGGGTCAGTGGCTTGGGCAAAATTGGGTTACTGGTTTGTGTGTGTGTGTGTGTGTGTGTGTGTGTGTGTTTCATCAGTTCTATTAGACAATTTACTATTTTGGTCCAGACAACCATCTTATTTAGGAGCCGTTAGAGAAAATATAATTTGGTTTTTAATGTCTTTTGATACAGTTTTCCCAATTCTGCTGTAAATGAAGGAAAATGCTGCCTCCTTCCTGCTCTCCGAGATCATTCGTCCCTCTAAGATGATTAGTATTAACTTTACGTAGTTAACAGTTAATTAATTATGCTAGAGCAGGGGTGACCAATCTTATCCACAATGGGCCACTATGTATGCAGGGTTTCGCTGCAACTCCCTAATTAGGTCAATAATTAGAGGACTGATTGGCTGAAGAGTCCTCATACCTGGGCTTGCACAGCTAACCTAAAGGTTACCCCAGAAACCCGCATATATACCGGCCCTTTGCGGATAAGATTGGCCACCCCTATGCTAGAGCCTTGATTAGTTAAATAATTGAATCTGATTGTTTCTCGTTTAAAGGCCATGAAATAACAATGAAAAGAACCTTTCCTTCAGCATTAAAGCAAATATATAGGGCAACACAACCCACAAAGAACCTCCTGAATACAATCAATAAGTCCAGTTTTACTTAAAACAGTACATTCTTGCAAGCAAGCTATCACAAAGTGCTTTAAGGTAGGCAATCCAGAGGGAATCCAGCTATGAAAAACCCAATTTCCAATATGGGGGAAGCTGAAAATGATTCCCTGACCCCTTAAATGAAAGCTAACTGGAAAGGTGTATGATAGAGTACAGTATTCAATTAACCGTTCAATTAAACCTAATGAATTAAGAGCTCAGATGGGACAAAAAATAGAATAGACAGTGGGTCCCCCCTACTATGAGAAATGACAGACAGGGGGTTAACCTGCCCCATGAGGGATCCTCTCCTTCAGCTCATCAAGGACATGATGCTCAGTTCAGCCACAGTTGTGTGTTGACTGGCTTTTGGTTAGCCTGAAATCAGCATGTTCTCAAGGACGGGGTGCTTATGCTCACTTTCGGGGGCTGAGTTAACATCATCTGCAGGTACTAGTGTCATTTGTGAAGGCTGAGCCACAGTAGGTCCCTGGGGGTTATTTGATCTCCTAACCTCATTGTTCCAGACTCCTCAGGGGTTGCTGGTTTCTTCCCTGCCCCGTGGGGGTCGTTAGAAGAAGGAGCTGCTGATTTGTATCGGCGGTTCCAGCGCCGTCTGAGGGACTTGACCTTGAAATCAGCAAGTTCAGTGCCCTGATGAGAATTAGGCCCCTTTGCGCCTCCACCCCCGTCTCAGCCTGTAGAAAACGAGACCCACTCCTCTTACTGTTTAGTGTGACTGCATTCAGGAGCTCGGAGGCCAATGAAGGGCTGCTGGGAAATGTGTAGGAGATGAGATCAGTGAGATCTGGAGACATCTGCTGTTTTTGTAAAGTTTTACCATAGTTTTGCTGTGCCCAACTCCTGGACCTGTGGGCTGCCCTCAGCTTGTAAATGATCTCATTCAGCATTGCCTATGTATTTATGTTACTATGGTAAGTTCCACCAGGGGCATTCTTCATCTCATGCTCAAAGGTTAAAAAGGCTGATAGGTATTCAAAGGTTAGTACCTTGAAAGCTCATGCACATGGTCACATTAAATATTTTAGCCTAAACAGGCAGGTGCTCAGACGCCCGCAGGCCACCTCTTCTGCACGAGCCCGGCCCGTCCCAGAACTAGTGGCCATTTCATAAAAGAATATGTGTAATTTGTTCTCTTACTTATGCTGTCACACTTCCTTTTCCAGTGTTTCCACGGCAACTCGGTTTCCCATTCAGAACCACCTGTAGGGCAGTAGCAGAGCCAAATGTCACATTAGTGTCCTTCTCAGCCTCTCCAACCGCCATGGTGAATGTATGCTTTAGTGTCAAGCTTTCCGACAGACATTAATAAAGTGACAAACACTCAGGAAAGTTGTTCACATGAAGTTTAAAGGGTAGTACCCTGCCTGGAACCGAATGGGACAGTCCTTGGCCATCCACGCTTTTGTAGTTAAGGATTGGCCCATTCCACACATGTGACTCAGTGATGTCATTTCCTGGTAATGCTTGGTATGGGCTTCTTGCTTCTGTACACCAGGGCTTCGGGTCACGTGTCATGGATGTGAGGCAAGTGGCAGGTTGCCCACCCTGGGACCGGTGCTGCTCCTGATTTAGTGGGAGATGGAAAGGCGCCGGCTGTATCCGTGGAAACCTTCTGTCAGGGAAACCCACCGTGGGATTGAATGGGGTTCGTCTATGGACCTGCTGCGCTGCCATGTGCAGAGGGCAAACACCAACATGGACATGGTCCAACAATTAGAAGGCTAATTCTGCCACAGGGTTCTGGAAGAGAGAGCAGCCAAATGGATCTCAGCAATATACTGGAGAGTCTCAGAGAAGCGGTTCAGTGGATTCGCTGCTTTGGCTCAGGCTGGTTCCGCTGATGTTTTCGACCCAGCCCAACTCAGTCACCCTTATGTTGACCTGGATGGAAATGTACCTCTTGAAGACAATATCGTGGCACATCACATCCAAAATAACAATCAGTGGTTGGGCTTTTTTCATGAATCTTATAAGTTGAAACTGTCCAGCTTTAGCGAGCTTTGTGGTTAAAATATCTACAAATATCTCCAAAATAAAAGCAGGCTTTGGAGACCCCCATTGCAATGTATCTGTCTGCATTTGAATAGTAGAATGACCTTAATGCCTGTGAATGTTTGTAAGGTTGTGTGTGTCCCCAGCAGGTCGCCTGTGTCATGCATCGCTCTCAGCTTTAAATCAGATGGAAGCATTACCGCCCGTGGAAATCGCCTAGACAGCCCAATTTCTCCCTGCCTTGGGAATAAGGTGAGCGATCATTTTGCCATGATACCAATCAACGGGAAATCACACGGACTCCAAGACGTGTCAAGTGTTTGTGTACATCGCTCCGTCTTTTGTCTCCTGGCTGGGATTTTCCGTGCTCGGGGTGCACGGCTCGGAGAATCGCTGAGAAGAACTTTCCATTGTGCCGGCAGAGACATGCAAATCGCGGACAGTGTCGGATAATTAGGCTTGTCTAAAGAGACATGTTAATAACAGACGAATACGAGCAAGGCATGTCACTCTGTGCCCAAGGTGACAGACTCGCTTCGCTCCTGATGAGCTGTTTAGGGAGGAAATTGTTCCAAGCAAACAGCGTCATTATTATGGGCTGGCGTGCAGCTTGTATGTGTTCCCCATCCAGCTTGAACTGACAGAATACAATTGACCGGGACGTATTCATGTACTTTATTTCTTTTATTCCCATGAACAATGTGGATAATTGCTGCAGTGTGTAAAACTGAAAATAAAATTTCACAGTGCACAGTTCATGGGAAACAATACCAGAGCTGTCATGGTAAACATTTCTCTGTCTCCTGCTTTGGCAGCAGATGGAATTTAGACTCTGTTGAAGATGCCGTCGGGCACCTCTGGCGAAGCTTGAGGCTGCTACATTTCCATGCTTCTCAAGCAGGGCCTGTAGAGTGCAACTATAATTAAAACCTGTTGCCAAAGCTAAATCCATTTGTTTCACCTGAAGCCCAGTTTCAATCAACCCACGGGTGTCCACAAAACTGCCCTTTTTCCGGGGCGGAATTCTGTCTACCCGCACTTGGCTGACCATTGCTGGCCCAAAGAAACACGGGCTCCTCAGTCACAATTTTATTTTGTATTCATAGTCAACAGAAATAGAAGTATTGAACGTTTAATGGTGCAACGTGGTTTCACAGAGGTTCGTTTACTCACTTGGTGGAACATGCTGACTTCCAGGAGAATTCAAGTATAAAGTTGATTTTAAGGTCATTGACTCCTTAACTAAAAGCTCGACTTCTAAGAGCAGGCATGTGTGCATTTGAAGATAAGAGGTGCCAGTGTCTGAAGATGAAATAGCAATGAAATAGACCGCTGTAACTTATTTTATTAGCTATTTGAGGTAAATCTTTACATTAACTACACCTTGATAATGCATTCATTTTGCATTCATAGAACATTCAGTGCCCCTTCATAATGCATTTATAATGCATTCATAGAACCTTAATAAGCAACACGTATGTTTTAACATCTTAAAAGTTACATTTGTAACAATTCTAATGAAAAATACTTGAGTAATATAGATTAATATACATTAATAACAAACATTATAATTGCTAAATCATATGACATGTATTATTAATGCATATTAAAGCTGTCATATCTTGTTCATTGAAAGTGTTATGCCTTTTATTGTGAGATATTGTGAGTGTGTGACTTCTGGGCTTCTGCTTAGACGATTCGAGAAACATTGGTCTGTTTATTTCTCTGCAGGCCTCACATGAACGCTCTCCAGAGTGGAAGGTTTAGGAGAGCCCAGGTGAGTCACCACCAGGTCGCCGCCCCAGAAGCGTGTCCACTGCCAGGCTTTCACCCTTGACCTCCCCGCTTCTTCGTCTTTGTTCTTCTAACAAGTTCTGCACAAGCTCCAACGAAGCAGGAAATTGTGAACTCTGCTGTATGGCCATGTGGAAAGATATCAGTTTGAGCAATGTCTGCAGGACCTGCAGCAAATCTCACTTGGACCTGCTTCCGATGGGCAGGAAAGATGTCTCCTGTTGGAGCAATGAGATTTGTGTCCTGTGGTTCTGCATCATTCAGACACACCTCAAGACAGTCTTCCCTAGATTTTGTTGCCTGTAACCAGTTTGCTGTGGTATCCTTCATGCCAGCCTTTATATCAGCTGCTGTTTACTGGATGCAGTGTTGGATGAAGAAAAGCTCCCAACACCATGGACCTCTAGCAAATTTATAGAGTTTAACGTGCCATGCAGTTACTCAAACTTTTGTCTTCAAAGGAACCGATTCAGATGATCAAGACTGAAAATGTGGGGTTGTGTGACCATTGATACACAGACTATTTTCCAATGAAATGCAGACCATAATTTTATCTAGACTGACTTTTTCCAACAAAACTCACACTCTTGCAACAAATATTAACACTACACTGGTACCCTGGCTGATTTCTATGATAATTTTCAGACCATATTCTTGTACTTAGGATATTCAAACAAATTCATGTTGACGTTCAGTCTTTTGATGGTGGGGACTTTTGAGGAGGCAAAAACAGAAGGTGACATCCTTTGCTGCCTTTACCTGGGTTATCAAAAAAAGTACAGCATACCCAGAAGTAATAAGGTAGAACATTTATGTGATTCTGCTTCCACAGTAAAATCCACGGTACAATCTATGGTCTAATTTCCACAAAGTCGCCTGAAAGCTATTCCAGCACATAGTCAAGGCTGTTTCCATAAAACTAGCAACTGGGACTCGTCAGCAAACTCGTGGAGCCCAAATGAAGCTGTCAGTTACCACACGTGGTCTTGGAAATTACATGTTTGTTAGCATGCTGAAAAAATGCGCTTTCACATCAAGCAGCAGGAGCTTTGGGAAGAATTTCCCGCTGAAATAGTCTTCCCGACTGATGTAAACGATCCTCATAAGCTGATAAACAAGATAACCGCTTTGGCACTGTCTTGAAATTTATCGTGCGCACGTAACCTTGGAATGTTCTGGAATTATGAATCGCACTGTAAATGCAGGCCATTCCTTTAGACCAGATTAGCGAAGCTCAACAGCCTTATTCGTGATAATTAGGCCATGAATGATGTGTAGTGCCACCGCGAATAAAACGGTGTCTCCAAGAATGGGTCACCAAGAATTGTTAGATAAAAACAAATGTATGCCGTCCCCTCTTCTTGCAGAATAGCATGTAATTCACTTTGCATGAATAAATCCATTCAATAAAAATGTTTTATATTAAGGCATTACTTTAAATTTAGCTAATAAGACCCCAATGATAGACTTTCCTTTATATGATTTTTTTTTTTTATATATGATTTCATTTTTAAATTCTTTGTACAGTATCTGTATTTGACACCTATTCTGCTGGAATAATGTGAGACTGAACTTGCCTTAATTGAAAATTACACATAAAATAATTCAGAAAGTCAAACAATCATTCAGAGGTTGCCATTTAATTAAATGTTTAGTGATATATTTCCACAAATTTCTGCTTAATCTGCCCAAAGAAATCTCTCTCATTCTAACACCTGTATCCTACGCTATATGCACATCCTTACACAGAAGTCTGCACAATACAACTGTAATTAAAGCCTGTTGCCAAACCTAGGTATTTAGCTCTTGAAGACAGCACTCACACAACTTGACTTCGCCTTGGCCATGGACTTCGAAAACGGTTTCCAAGGGAACGCTGCTTGAGCTGATGCTGTAAAAGCCATTTCAGATGCTTAAAGCGTCTGAGTGGGTCTTCAGGCATCTGCAGACAGTCACTCTGCAGATCTGATCTCTGAGTTCCCGAAGAATGTGGGCCTGTGAAGCTCAAGACTTCAGTATTTTTTGTCTAACCCAGTATTTTTCAACCCTGTCCTCAGTCACCCTCAGACATTCCACATTTTCACTCCCTCTCAAACTTGAAAGAGCTCACTGCTTCCCCTTGTAAACGCTTCCCTCAACAGACCGCTACATGGCCCCTACTACAGACCTCTACATCTCCTTCCTATACTGGCTAAACAGGCCCCGGTCCCTGTGAGATTCCCGCATCTCTCCCAGATGTGCTGCCTCCCTCCTGTTGCCGTGGACAACTGTCACCGGACCAGGACTGCTCGCGACAGCGAAGCTGGTCGTGCGCGGGGTAATTGTCTTGAAGCAATTAGCCCACTAATGCGTTCTCATAAAGACAGAGAACGAGTGACTCATTTCCTTGTTAAAAGGGCATCTTCTTTTGCTTGTGTCAGCTGGCAGCGACATGTTTTGATTTTATTTTTTGCCTTTTGAGGTGAAAAGAAAAGGTTTTGCGCTTCGTACTGACAGCAGACTTTGTTCGACATCACGGACCGGCCTGATGGGGTTGACTTTTATCCGCACAGCACATGCATGGCTATTAATGACTTGCGTGCTGGTAGGTTAGCCAGGTGGTACTCTGGTTGGTACCACTGTTGTCTCACCCCACCAGGGTTGGGGGGTTGAGCAGCTTCTTCATGCGTTACACAGCTTTTCTGACTTCCTGCTGCAGCCCAATGGCATGCAATTACAGATAGATGAAATGGTGCCTATGAATTGCCCACCGTGTGCCCAAACCTCATGTAAATTGCCCATAGTGTGCCCAAACAGCATGTAAATTGCCCATAGTATGCTCAAACAGCATGTAAATTGTCTATGCACCCTGACATCAGCTAGTATTCTCTCAATGGTGTCTCCTCTCTTGTCCCCTGTACTTCTTGGCACTGGCCCCTGGCTCACAACAGCCCCACCCTTATGTAAGTTGCTGGTAGCTGGATAGCTAGTTAGTCCTTAATCCCCTCAGGGGATTTTTCTCCCATAATCACTGTGGCAGTTTTTGTTTCTTTTTTCCTCTTGTTTCAGTCCCAGTGTTGCAAATAAATGGTTGGAATGCTTGTATGATGTGGGATTTGAACCCATGACCTTTGTGTATCTAGCACAGCACTCCGCCTGTTTTGTTATATTGCTACCTGCATATGGCTTTGATCCCATGGCTGTGGCATTGACTGTTAGATCTTTCTGAGACGCCTGTTCTTGCTGTCACACTGTTTTAGTGCCGTGGTGGGCAGCTGCGTGGGGAGGCACTCTGGATTGACTTATCGTTCACACTGATATTCCTGCAGCTTGGGTGGCTTCTGACGACAGGTGCACCCAATTATCTTGTGCAGCAAACGTAAGACGATGAGACTGACATGCAAAGATGATCAGAAATTGCAACTGTAAAGTAAGGAGATCCACTGTAAACCCCACCGGCAGAGATAGTCATGAATTCAGCTGCGAGGTGAATCTGTGTTTATGCAGGTCTCCGCATGCTGCCTGGTTGGCCCTGTCATTCTCATGTTCCCGTTCTTGCCTTTATTTCACGCTTCTTAGCTGTCAGCCTTTGGTCTTCAGAAAGTGCCTCTGCCTGTGTTTGCCTTTTATGTGAAAAAAGAAACGAATTCACTCACTGGTGTGGGTTCAAATCCCATTAGGTAGGTATAGGTATGAATCCTTGGTTGCTTTTGCAGGTGTGGATTTAAATCCCAGCTTGCTGATGTAGTGTGAGTTCGAGTCCCCAATCATTGATGTGGGTTCACATTCCACTGGCATAAATGTAGATTTGAATCTCCAGTTTCTGCTACAAATGTAGATTTAAATTCTCAGCTGTTTTAGCAGACATGGGTTTGAATCCTCGGTGGTGAAAGTGTGGATCTGAATCCCCAATCAATGGTGCAGATGTGGGTTTAAATCATCTCTCACTGTTGTACATGTTGGTTCATCAATCTGCCACATTACTGGCGCATGTAGAGAGCTGATTTATGTCTCCTTAATGTGCTGTGTTCACATGCTTCAAACCCAAATCTGAATATCATTCTGTGTTTTGAGGCTCTGCTCTCCCAGAAGACCCTCGGTACAGCACACGGACAGCCCTCCTGCAGCCCCACACTGCGTCTGAACATTACCGACAGTCTTGGCACGTGCGAAGGCCTGTGGGTTCGTGGAGCAGATTGGGTTTAACAAGCCAGGTGGGTAATGGCTGCCATCTGATGGGGGAACCGTCTCTGCATTTTAACGCCTCCAGTTACGGTTTGTTTTCTTAGCATTTTATGTCTCCACCCTGTCGCTGCTTATGGGCCTCGGGTGGGTCCCGATCCTGTCCGAGATCCCCACTACCGCAACAGGCTTACTGGGCCGTGGTTAGTGAGCCCACCCCCTCCCCCGTGGGAGTAGGGAGCGCGGCGGTCTGTAGACAGACTCACAGGAGGGCTTTGCCTGTCAGGGTGGGGCGGTTGTTCCACTCCGTCGCCGTCCCGCTCGACGGTGCCTTCAATGGGCCCCATATGGCATCGCCTGCACAAGCACCAGGAACACATGGGTAATTTCCCCCTGCTTACAGACAGGGGGGGGGGGTGTTTATTTCCAGCAACGCTGGGGAACAGATGTATGCGGCACAATGGCTCGCCGCATGGATACAATGCAGTGTCTTACAGCCAGGACTCCTGTAGGGATGCCCTTCATTACATGTAACTATGCGCAATTCGTCTCTTGTTTTACACTGTAATTATTGCCGTCTCTGTCGGCTTCTCTGCATATAGGATTAGAGATGCATCTACAAGATGTCTAAGCTCCATTTAAATACGGAGGCAGCATATGGGCTAGGCACTGCCCCCCCCCCCCCCCCATGTTACAAGCTCTGCCTAACCGTGTGAGGCCGATCCTCACGCCGATCGGCGGTATTACCGCTGCACCTTTCCAGACACGGGGCACAGGATACGAGACCTGCTACTGGTGATTTTACGGATGTTACGGATGTTTTTAACAAGGACTTTACAGATATTACACAAGACAGACAATTTGCGACATGTTTGCTAATAATGTTTTGTCGACCAACTAAAATAGCAGTGTAAATTAAAATCTGTTGCTTACATTTAAATATCTACCAGGGAGTGATTCACTATGATACAGTAAAAACTATTGAATAACTACGATATTTTTCTTGGAGATAATATAGAAATATTGTAGCTGTGTCTCATCTCAACACAGAGTTTTGGTTTGTTGGATACATTTCCTTTGTCATCTCTATCTCCACAACTCTCCAAATCAGATGCATCTGTCGACGTCTGACCGTGAGCAGCATTCGAGGTCTCGACTGCTTCCTTTCAGACATTTTACATGTAAACATCATCCCCACATCCATAACAAGCCTCTGTGAATTGCTCTGGATTGAGGCATAATGTAGAGCGAGCTTCCTGTTTACAGAGACAATGGTCTCTATATGCCGTAATGAGTCCCCCAGACCGAACAGGTTGCATCCATTATCGCGATCTGGCTTCTGTGCCATTGAGCAGCGAAGGTGCAGTGAAGGAGTTAATCAGTCCCGGTCTCCTCCTTCCCAGGCTGCCTGGCTTTGTCGCACTGTGCATTATGGCACAGTAATTGAGACTTTTCAATCGGGCTTTTGTTTCTTTTTTAGGTATATAACAAGCTGAATTGATACTCGACACGCTCAATCAGAAGGAGCTAATCTGACTATATTGTTTGAAAAGTGTGTTTTTTTACAGCATTTGGCGAGGGAGATGTAATCTGAAAACAATTACACCAATTCCTGAAAACAGTATGGTGCAGGTAAGTAGCGCTTATGGCATTTGTCAGGCCTAATTTCCCAGAATTACGTTTCCATTTTGCGGCCTCCCGCCTGAGTTTAACTCCTTACTTCGAAAGTGAGGGTTCTTGTTAGTCAAAGTTCTGTTACTTCTGTCTGATTTCGTCATGAAGTTTTCCGGCAGAAAAGAGAGAACGTTTAGCCGATCTTTCCCACGTTTTAGCTCCCGGCTGGTGGCGTGAACTTCAGTGGAAGACCCAGATTATTACATTGCTACACATGGGGGTCAAGGGTCAGGAAAATGAAACATTTAGAGGCCTGTGGGGGGGGGGTGTTGATGCCGGCAGCGAGGGTGCCTGAGTGATTTCAGCTTGCTCTGTTCTTGCATTTAAAGGACCGTGTCCTCTGTGGGATTCGCTGCTCGCCCTGGAGAATTTGTCAAGGTGCTTAATATGTCTTTCATTCTGACCTAGAGCTGCTGTGGCTTCGCACAACCACAGGTGTGCCTACGATTGGTGGCCGGCCATGAGTGTTTAGCGCGACGACATTAAAAGATGGTCTGGCTGTGCTTCAGACCAGCTGTGCCTTAAACCTCTGCTCAGAGTCCAGCCGCTGTCGAGTTAATCTGTCTGACGTCCTTAAACCTCTTTATCAACGGCTCTGGCTTACAGGGCAGACAGCATGGTTTCATTTTAACTATTCAGACAGTGAACTACTGGTCAGACCTGCAACACTCAGAGCTCCTCGCCTTTACAAATGGCCTCTGCATTCAAGAACAGATGTAGTCAGGCTTCATTCTGCCGGGGTGAACATGCTCTTTTAAATCTCTGCGGGGCTTTTTACGTTTTATCAGCCCCCGGTATTTGTTCTCGGTGACAAATTAACAGCCGTCCCACTGCCACTTGGATCCTCTTCCGAAGACGGGGGCTTAGATTCCATATAACCAGCCCCCAAATCAACCGCGTTCCTATAACGGGCCCGAGGAAGAGAAGATAAAAATTTATGGTATCTCGCAATTTAATGGTTGAAAAGATGCAATTTGAAAGATCATAAATTGCAGAGGAGCACATGCTTCATTGCCCTTGATTCAGGGCTGGTTGTCAGTAGTTGATTTGCGGATGTCTGCAAAGTGTGATTAACGAGGCGAGCAGCACACACTCGTGGCACCATTGCGGTATTCCTAATGCGCTTCATTAGAATAAATAAAATTAATTGACTGCAACTCTGTGAAAACTCCGTAATGGTTAAAAATCAGGGAATGTCATCGCTTAGCTAGGATTTAGCTCCCCTCTATCACCTGCTTCCCGACGCCAGCCCCCCCCCACAGAGCATGCTGGGACTCCGTGAGCTGCTACAGGCCTCAGGTGGTAGATGCCCCTGTAGAGAGGAAGCGAAACTTCTACAAGTTGCGTGAAATTCATAAGTCAGGGGTCCTGATGCAGATGGCGGGCAGGCGGGCGGGGGGCTCGGGTGAAATCAGTTTGCGAAGTACCAATGCAGAAAATTACATTTCTAGCTGATAAACGGTTTACAGAAGGATCTGTGCGGAGATTCGCTCTTCTGTTGTTCTTCCCACGTTGCAGTCCGTTCTGTGGCTTAACCGAGACTAAAGATATGAAGAAGTGAAGTATTTTAGAGGTGAAACACAGTGCCACCTGGAAAGGGTTTATTTGTCCATCCAATGCAGTTTATTTATATGGAGATGTATATATACACACGCCTAATTCACCACGGCATACACGGCATTTATATATTGTACGCCTCATGTTATAAGTTAATATAACCCAAAGTGTGACTAACTGCTGCATTTTCAGGCTTAGTCATTAATGCAAAGGCTATAAAGACATTGAAACAGTGTAGGTCATGCTGTTACGAGTCTTTGGCAAAGTAAACCCGAGCTTTTCTGAAGGCCTCACGGTGTTTTTTCCTGTCCAAAGGTGAACTCTGTATACAGTACAAAATGGCAGGGGTCTCTGGTAATTTGGCTAAGAAGATACTATGACACAGGGGGCAGCAAATTTATGTATTTTAAGACTGAGCCATTTAGCAGCCTTTAGTTCTCACCTTCGCTTTTCCCAAATGGTTTGCCCTTTGCAGAGAGCCCCTCTTTGACCCTGACCATGGAAGAACCCAGACAGGGGTGCTGGGGGCAGCCCACACCAGCGGCCAATGGCAAGTGCGAGCTGCGTGGGTGTCTCTGGATGGCGTAAGTGTCTCCTTGGCCTGATGTGACACCTGCCATTTGCGTCACCCTCAGAGCCTCTCTTACCCTCTTCGGTAGCCTGATCCATGTGTGAACTCTGAATGGAGACATATAATGTCACAGTAGCACCGGTGCAGCCTTGTGCTAGCAATGCAAAGGTTGTGGGGTTGAATCCCACATTGCTTTGGATAGACGTATCAGATGAATGTAAAGTACATGACTATCCTGTAAGGGTCTTGTAAGCACAGACTCCCAGGATGAATACGCGTGAATTGCTTCGAAACTGACTCAAATTATTAGATGCGATACACCTTATAAATATGAAATTAACATGACTCTGTTCCTCATTAATGAATATTTCCACTAAATGTCAGTTACCTGCCTTAATGATTTATACTTGTTTCCTATGAGTTTTTCCTCAGAAACAAAGTATTTGTGGTAAGTCCCATTCAATAAAATGAAATTCAGTTGCTAAAATAATTTTTGAGGCCGGAATTTGGTGAACGTTTGGATTTCAAAGCAAAAGATAGTCAAAATTTAATTTTACAGTTAATCCACTGGAGCTCCACAGATTACCAAAAATGGACACATGGTTACGTCTGTATATATTTTTAAAATTGTGCTGGTTGAAACATGCAATACAAAATGCAATATGTTTTTCTTTTATTATTTAATTGCATTATGAATACAATATCCAAGTACACACTGTGCACACTGTCAGCACTCATCTCTGTTATCTTATTCAGTCTTTAAAGAGCAAACCCATGAATAATAAGGTCCAGCTGAATCCATGTCATGATTTATATTGCAGCTTAACACTGCCGCTGTTGCTTTTATTACACATAAAAACTAGTTTCGTCGTAGTGAGAGAAATGGTGGTTGTTTTATGCATGGGAATAACTGCCTGACAGTTTGATCATCGGCGTCCAGGACAGAGCCGCCCCATCGTGACGTGGGCCTCATGATGATCCGTTTGTTTTTCGTCTCAGCACCCCATGCCACGAGCGGAGGGGTTGATAAGACAATGAACCTCTGCTGGGGTTTCAGGTGGACATCAGGGCACTAAATAAGAGGTACGTGTTAGACAAGTGGGAAGGAGGGTTAGGGTTAGTTGATGGTACTGACAGGGGTGTCAGAGGGGTATGGGTATGGGGTACCCTGGCAGATTCAGGGGGTCCAGCATGTAACGGGAGCCTTTCGATATGTAAAATTGGGTATGGGGCCCAAGGTGACATTTTACCTGGGGGTCCAGAATGTCTAGTTGTGGCCATGGGTACAGACACACGTGAATTAGGTGAAGTAGGTGCTGGACCATCATCAGCGGGTGTGAAGCAGTGTTGCGATTGGCCACTGAGGAAAGCAAATCTGTCGCAGGGAGCTGGAGAGAAGCGTGGTCTCCTCAAACTATTATTTATGGTGCCCTTTGCTGCAAGTTCAAGTATCAGGCTGTGACGGCCTTAAACGGCTTCTTGTTGGTGCATCCACAGCGATCTGCTAGTTTGCATAACCAAGCAATGGGAAATGCTTCGGGGGGGGGAGCGGAGTGAAGGGAGGGCACTTTGTACTTCCCTTCTGAGAGGTTCCTGAAACTGCTGAACCTTGTTTCACTGACAGGAGTGTCACTGAACCGACTCCAGTCCCACTCCAACCCTGTCATTACCAGCTCTCTCCACCAGGAACCATGCCTCCTAATACAGGATCATCGTTGGGATATTTCATAAACATTGATTAGACTGATACACACCAGTGGGAGGGTGAGGTAGTCAGAGGGGGGAGGAGGGTGTGTGTGGGGGGGAGGGGCGGGGTTAGGGTTA
>JAODJX010000037.1:10286306-10304812 GCA_026776945.1 Isichthys henryi
TCCGGGATAGGCTCCGGACCCCCCGCGACCCAGTAAGGATAAGCGGTTTGGAAAATGGATGGATGGATGGATTTCTGAATATAAGACATTTGATAAATTTGATTTTTAATATAGAGGATGCACAGGGGTGTGGTGGGTAGCACTGTCACTTCCCACCTCTGGGATCAGCGTTTGAGTGTCTGCCATGGCTCCGTGTGTGTGTGTGTGTGTGTGTGAGTGGGGTGGGGTTTGCATGTTCTCCCCGTGTTGTTGTCAGGGTTCCTTCAGGTTCTCTGGTTTCCTCCCAAAGTCCAACAACATGCTGAGGTTAATTGGAGTTACCAAGTTGCTCATACGTGGGAATGAACTGTGCCCTGCGATGGGTTAGTGCCCCACCCTGGGTTGTTCCCTGCATTGTCCCCAGGGCTCTAGACCCCCTGTGACCCTGAATAGGACTAGTGGTTACAGAAAATTGATGGATTTTTGAATATAAGAGAAAGCCAATAGTCTAGGGCAAAGAAATTCTCTTCAAATAAGATGATAAATCGTTATTTCCATATCTGAGGTAACTGTGCAAGGAGAGCCGTTTGATGGAAATGGAACTCCAGGGAGAGAATATAAGGGTTTGTCGCTGAAATTCAAACTGAAATATACTCTCTCCATTAGCTGGTGGATAACAGTGTCTTTTGATGAAAATTTGTGATATGAACCATGAGTTTAATATTTCTGTTCGACCTCCACACTTGTCAAGCCATCGGGCTTCCAAGGGTGTAGATTTGGGTACAGACGGTAAGGACATACATCCTCTGATATTGTGGGACGACTGTGTGTGTTCAGGGGGGCGGGGGGGTTGGGGCTGATTTGGCCCCTACCAGTGTTGAAACCAAGCCAATGTCCTTGCATATTCTGACAGTTATTAATTTGGGGTTAATGATTATATTAATGTTATAAACCTGATTGTAAGTGGCAATTTCATATAATAACATGAATGTAGCAACTGGTATGGTTGTTTTGCACCTCTGGGTTTGAGTCTCACACCTGGCTCTGCGCGTGTGCGTAGATTCCCTGCAAGTCAAAAACATGCTAAGGTGAATGGGACTGACCAAGGTGTCTGTAGGTGTTCACGGTGTTGGTGTCCTGCTCTGGTTTTCTTTCTGCCTTGTGCCTGTAGCTTCTGGGATAAACTTAGGACAAACGGATATCATATACCCATCTATATGATGCATAATTATAGACATATACAGAGGTTTAAAAGTCTTGGTAGGTGAAATGAGCAGGATCGCATTCATAGCGTTTGCAATGTTACGTTCAAATCTGCGCCACCATCCAGTTCTACTCCGCCCGCGTCCCACAACGGCTGCCGACAGCGCAACCTCATCAGACGGGGACACGCCTGTCAAACTGTCGCCGAAGCGGACACTCGGTGCAGTTTATTCACTGGATTAATACGCATGTGTCAGGAGCGACGCCAGATTCTGCTCGCTTAGTAACGCCACTGTCCTTTTTCACTGGGAGTCAGTCCATCCTGTAGGTGCTAAATTAGGCTCTTTTATGACATATAAAAGGTCATAAAGTAGTATACATATGATGTTGTAAAGTGTAAACTGAGATCAAATGTAAGAGCAATGTACCAACCGTGCTTTCCTTTAAGTACAACGAATAGGTCTATATTAACTTTTTTTCAATTTCCATACCAACATTCACAATTGGCCGTTCACATTGTAAAGATTGAACCACATTGTAAATTGCTTCGAACACAGCACGCGTGCACGGTGATCAATAAGCGAACTATTAATATGGTCGTGTTAACAATAACTACTTTTACGACTACTACGAGATAAATATAGCTCATGACATCACTGTCAATAACAAACACATAATTTATTCACTCTTTTCTTGTGATTCGATTATATTAAAAATTAAACACTTTGGTGGGTTGAAGTTTCTATCAAATAAAGCCCGCCGCAGAAGAACGAACCCGCGTGACACATCGCAATATGTGAAGATACGCTGACCACAGATTTATTAATAAGATTTTAATAAGGTTATGACAATATGCAAACTCGACATTAGCAAACATCCATAGGACAAGGTGGCTAACACTGATAATTTCTATAATTCTTTCGGTCTGATGTACATTGTGGATTATACAATGAAATAGATTAGAGTAATTTTGTCTATAACTGTATTTGGTGCTTATTTTAATATCTAATATATTTTCTGCGAGGGGAGTTAAAAATGCATAAGAAAAACTCCACCATTCTCTTATTAAGCAAAATATTTATTTCGCTCCGGTACCATACCTTATATATACACAATAAAATAAATACATAAAACATAGCAGAGTTAATAGTCCAATGTTCATTTTTAATAACTGTATATACATCTAAGAGTTAAAAGGACATCAAAAAACAAAACTTTTAATAAACAACTGTCATAAAAACTATTGTAAACGTTCATTTTTTTTCTGGATTGAAGATATGCGTTATTTCCGAAGGGGATTTGCCTCTCTGGTTGCACCTTAAAAATAAAATCCAAATATTAGAGGGAGTCATATTTATAAGCATATTAATAAAATATTTCTTGCGTGCTCTGTCTATTCATTTGGTCTAAAACAGTGTAAAACAGAGTGAAATCCTTCGATTTACACAACTTAAAAGTTTGCGCTGTTTTGCACTTTAGACTAAATGTGAAGCGCCGTCTCCTTAAAATTGAAAACTTATATATCAGGTCGTTAGATAAACCGAATCTGGAAATGGGAGCTGCTGCGCGTGAAGCGTGGCTTCAGCCTACCTGTCGTTCAGCAGCCCAGTCCGCTAAAGGAGCCGATGCGCTCCAGTCGGACGCCAAAACAGCTCCTCAGACCGCCCTTCTTGAATCTGCTCCAGGAGCGCTTGGAGGTCGACAGGATGTCGTTGAGGAGACGCGCGATTGCATTCTCATTCTCCGAAAGCGCGCTGTTTTTCACGCCGGTCCCCCACGGCGGCAGATTCTCTGCGTTGAAGTTCTCAGAATTCATGTCTTTGTCCTCCTTCTCCACTTTCTCCTCGGAAGTGAGATAGGGCGCGTTGCTGTCCTCCTCCAGCAGCTGCTTAAGACTCTAAAAATGTCACCTAACAGTTTAATCAGCCACCCATACCACGATACAGCGTAAGACTTCACAGTTATTCGTCACATGAAATTACCAAGGCCTGGTTAATGGTATTAACAAATCGATTTGCGCCTAAAGTCTGCACAGGTTGAATTGCGCTTACCTGCAGGCTGGAGATGGGTTTGGCTTGAACCAGGTTTAAAAGCAGCAGGGTAGAGATAAAACAAATGATGATGTTTGATGACATTTTATACGTATTTTATACGTACTACTGAGTTCCCAGCTACACAGACTAAGATGTTTCCCAGGTCAGACACAAATAAACTCGTTGTGCGCCCTCCTTCCGCTGCAGGTGCGTTTATATATCTGCGGCTGGTTTCGTCACAGAGACCCGAGGAAATCGCAGTCGTGACTGATTTCAATAAAGGAACCAGTCCTAAGAAGCGCAGTTAATTAGGTAAATCTGATCTGCAGCACCCTGACCAGGTTAAGCGCCCAGAATATGGATGGATGGATGGATGGATGGTATGCAGTAATTACGTCCTTGTGAGAAGTGAACGACTACTACCGACCTGAATTATTCTAGATAGTCTGTTTTGAACCGCAAGCCTGTTCTATTTCACCTTTTCATAGTTGTTTTCCATCCTCCGCAATCACGTCATCAGATTGCCAGTAAGGTTTAAAGTACAGAAATAAACAGTAACAGTCGTGTAATACAACCCCGTTAAGATTAGTATTACTTTATGATGAACGTAAATGATTATTTAAACACCGTTCCTTCTAACTCAATATTAGTAAATCTGAAATTGTTGTCAGTAATTATTAGATTCATTTGGCTCATTTAAATGGTACCGACCCAATGATGTATCGGTATGAAGTCAAATAGCCATCTTAGAATATGCTAGAAAAATAGACATGCTTAAATAATTACATATTACACATTTAATGGCACGGGTAATTCTTACAGTGCCGTTCATACCAGAACACTAAATTTGAGCTTGTTGTGATCAGTCCTACTTACTATTGCCTGTGCATGTTATAATGATGCAAATAAGCAAGACACAGCTTGAAGTCATATTTACAGAACTAATCAGTCTAACGAGTTAGCAGGGGTTACTGCGAATTACAGCCAAGCTCTTTCTGAGCCATGATTACTAAATTATGTTTTAACAGATGGAATTTTTGTTTAGTCTGAAATTCTTACACCATAGAATCCCCCTTGGTTCTTAAAATACAAATCCCTGTTTCAATGCAGATTGAGAGCATAATTATGACTGACGCCTTTCATTGCTGTTGGGGGGGGGGGGGGGGGGGGCGGGGGCGGCGTTAGGGTTAGGGTTAATGCCACCTTGCACAAAAACCTTAACATACGCTCTCTCTTTATCACATGGGTGGAAAGCAGCAGAGGTCCTTGCATGGGTCTGATCCCTACAGATACAGAGTCACCGTTCCCATCCCAAGGTTAGACGCCATAAGTAAACAATCAGAAGACGCTTGAATCATCTTCAGTTTTTTTCTAAATCTCCATAAATAGGTCACGATTGTATTCTTGAATTATTGTGAGTAGAAGATTGTGTTTAAGGCCTTTTCACACCTTGAAAGCCTGATCTGATGTTCAAATCTGGGTGAGATATAACAGGTGCCCACTGCTACTCATTCTGGTCTTCAGGGCCAGTTTTTACAATGCTTTTACCAGAGGTGGAGATTTCAGGTCGAGAGAATACAAATCCAGACCAAGATTTTGTTTCAACCAACTAGTTAAATATAAAGAGTCACAGTCGCAGAGTACTCAACTGGTTGGTTGAAACTAAATCTTGGTCTGGATTTGTACTCTCTGCACATGAAATCTCCATCTCTGCTTTTCACATACAAAATGTAAACTCTCTAACCACCAATGGCAAGAGTCAGTGTACAGAATAATATAGTCAAACTCGGCCTGGCGAAAGGGCCCTGTGGTCTACTGTGCTCTGCAGCTAACACATTCATTTAGAGATAATGGAGAGGAATGTTTGTAGCATGTTGTTTTTACATTTCAGAGTGATTTCCTCCATTTTCAATTCTGTCCGCAGAGATTTCATTGAAATGTACAATGTCATGCGGAATTCCCAACAGATTAAGAAGATGCAGAGTCAGACGGGTGGGGCAGGTTTGCAGGCGATCCCTACTCAGCGCGGGTTTTGCTGGGGTGGGGGTGTTTGGTGAGGAAGAAGTGGGAGGTAAACAATTTCTGGAGAGACCGCCTGTGTGCCATGCTCCAGCCGTGCCCCCGACAGCTGCATGCCGACCCCTCCCTCACCAGCCTCCACCCATGTCAGGCTAATCAGGCTAATTCCTACACAGCAGATGGCCATTCAGGGACACGTCCTGTAACACCAGGAGAAATGATGCTCATTATCCCCGGACACAAAGGAAATCAATAATCATTTTCAGGAGCCAACAGAAAAATACTACGCTTATGGAAAGTTCTTTCGGTGTATTTACATTTGTGATTAATTATAAGATTGAATTATTAGAAATTGTTGGCAATGCTTGTGTCTTCATTATAGGTTTTGTGAATTTTAATAGCTATTTTAGTTATTTTTGAGTGAAAAATTAAAGCATTTACACTATATGCAAAATTGTGGAAGGGTCTGTGTGTTCTGGCATTGCTTATAAAATTAATTGTTGCTGGGAAAAATATCTGTGAGATTAATTAATAATTCCCTCACGTTCTTGCATGTTTTCTCGCTCTGCATATTTTTCCCCACAGATAATAATGCAATTAACCACAACCTTAAAAAAAAAAACTCAAGTGGCTTTAATTAGAGAATTAAGTTTTTCTCTGGAGTGTAACAAAGTACAACAAACTCCATTATTGGAAAAAACTGCTTTTCTTTCCTCTCTAAACAGTATAACTCCATTAAATGTTGATATTGACGGGTCTATCAGATTATTCAAAGGAAGTTTCTTATATTTTCTTAAGTGTTCTCGGGTTCTACCTATCTGCCTTGTTTCTGATAATCTTCTTCCTTTACTTTCAACTTTCCATTAAAAAATCATCCAGTGCATTGGGTCTCCTCATAATATATCCAAAATAACTTCAAGTTTTTAAGTTTTTGAAGAATATTTTGATGGTTAATATTCCAGCTCACTGTGTCTGAATCTGTTGTGGCATTGTTTTGTAATTTTCTGTAAGGATTTGCATCAAAATATTATGTAATGCTTTATAAGTGGGTGGTACAAACATGAATCCTATGGTCCAGCCTTTGGCCGAGCAATGGATTTCAACAATGCTGTGGCAATGCCAAGCCACGGGTTGTGTGAAAATTGTGCACTACCCAGGATTAATGCCAATGAACAAGTTCCCTCCTGCCTGTAGCTGAGTTCCCTCCTCCCTGTAGCCGAGTTCCCTCTGTCAGCCAGGGAACAGTTAGGCCCCGGAATCTTCCACTGAGAGACTACTGACTTGTAGCGGTAACTGATACAGTTACCCACAACCGGTCATAACAAAAATAAATCATTTGTGGCAAAGAAAATGACTCTGAATCGCAAGTGGTTTGCGTCCTCAGACAAAGCTGCTCCAGGTTCCTGAAACCGTTACACCTGAGAAGACCGACGAATGTTATGAATGAGGGGAGAACAGCCAGCTGGAACCAGGTGTGTCTTGGGTGAACTCTGGCCTTTCTGAAGTGCGCACTTTCAGGTGGGTACAAAAGTGCCAGTTCTGTTGCATGGACGTCAGTCTGTCATTGTCGCATTTATAGAAACACAACACCATCGTGCTTTGAGAACTCCATTAATGGAAGTTCCTGTTCCCCTGAGTTCTCTCCTCTGTTTATTAACATGTCAACACAGTCTGGGACACACCTTTTAGGACATCTGGCATTTCTGTGCATTCATTGTACTTTTTATAGGGAATTTGAGTCTGGTGTTCCTGAGTGAAAATGTCATGCTGTGTAACAGTGGATTGTCATCAAGACCCACACAGAAGCCCAGAGGTTCATGGGGGTCTTTGTGGGGGGGGGGGCTGTCTATCAATAGAGCACTGGGAAAGATAAGAATAAATGGTTAATAACTGTGCTTAATGAGCTTGGTTACCTTGATTTTATGGGAAAAAAATTATGGAACAAAAGGGTGGATGTCGGGGAAAAAAATCATTTTAATAGAAACTAAATTCTGTGGGGTTTTAAGGCAACTGGGACAAGCAGGGGAGACAGTAGAATGATTTGCAAAGGGTAAGAAATTAATCCCTAATCTGTTTTCTTTACAGGAAAAGACATATCACTCAACCATTTTCTGTCATGCTGTCATTCAGCATTTGTTCATATATTCTGTATTGTGTGTGATTCTTGAGGAAAAAATTGAAGATATTTGTTTGTATATCGTGTCGTCTAGATCCATTAACAGGAAAAGATCACGCTCAGCCAAAGCGTAATACCAATTAAACTACGTCCGTGGATTAATTCTCCCCTTTAATTGATGTAGCCCGAAGTCAAAACCTGGATATGCGAGGCACGCACCTACATGATCAAAAGCGTGAAGCCCCGCCGCCCCTCCTCCCGGGAGACTCGCGAGGCAGCGGGCGCAGCGCGAACGGGGCGGAGCTGACCCAGAAGTCGGAGGGCAGGGGAGGAAGAAGGGCCGGGAGGACCTGGGCGGGTGGGTGCAAACACCTGGGGTGTCTGTGCTAGCGCTGGATCTGCGAAGTGTACGTCTGCCGTAATGCTTTTCTCCTTAGACACCGTTGTTACCGATAGGAACACAGGCTAATATTAGCATTTTCCACACGTATATGGAGACAGTGCAACAATGCACAATCGTATAAGGCGAACTCAAGCACAGATGATGTGTCAGGATTATAATGCAAATTACCCTAAATGCCACTGAAATTATTGCAGCATTTTCATATCATAGTATATATTCATAAAATCGGCAAGCACGTTGTCGCCTTTTTGTTTTTTACATATTTAATTTGTTTATTATTTGTTGCATGAAACCAGGTCAGCTGGATCTATTCATCAGCTCAGGTGTCACAGCTTTCGATCATAGATCGAGATCTTCGCCTGCTATGCAGCCATCTAGAAATGAACATCACTGGGTCCTCCCCTTCGGAGGGGCTGATGGGATTAATGGCAGCCCTTTTCTGGTCTGGTTTATTGTTTCTAGTGCACTGTTCAGTTTTTTTTTTGTCACTTAACGCTAATATTAGCGGTCATTGCTAAAACGGTACTTACTTTATCTTGCCTAATCACCCCCAGTGACAGCCCCTGTCACCGGGAGTAGTTTGACGCGAGTACTCTCTGTGCATTATTCCCTGGTCTCCAGAGTCCCAGGATTTTCTGTATTTGTCTCGGGGCAAGATATCTCCTTATGTGTACAAGTGCCAACAGGAGCTCCCTAGAGATGCCCCAGTTAATTGAATACATTAAAGGGAAGCCAGCTCGGGGCTGTATTTATTTTCTGTGTTTCTAAGACTTGTTTAAACAAGACCTACGCTGACGTGGCTGGCTGTTCCTGAGCATGAGCACGGAGCCCTGCTCCAAGCTCCGGCCTCGTACTCCCTGACTAGTCTCAGACCACAGCACTATAAGGAATCCAGAGGAAAGCTTAGGGAAAAAAAGATTATTCAGTGTGTCTTTTTAAAGGCAGCTGAATAATATATCGAAATACAATATTGATCCAAGGCAAACACATTTCAATTTCACTATAACTGTGTGGTTAGACATTTTAATGAAATAGAGGTATGAATTTTCAAGACAACTGATATTACCCAGTCCAAGAACATGATCACTTGGCTGTCAAACCTTACAAATGTTTTTTTTTTTTTTTTTTGCTTTGCAGCCTTTAAAGGGAGATTTTGAAAAATAATTCATTTGTCTTGCGTGCGGTGAATATGCTATTCCAAAAATTGCAGTTCTTAATTAAATTCGATTCTCACTTGTAGTTGTATCCCTGGGATTCGGGATGTGTGGTGATGTTTCAGAGACATGCTGAGATGTCTTCATTTTCTGAAGTGTGCTGTGGTTTGTCTCTCTACCTAGATGTCATGTCCATTAGGTCATTCACTGACATCATCACATCTTCATGAAGCGAAACATGAAATTACTCCTGTGGTCATTTTTCTTATCGATATCCAGCGGCATCGCCACTCTAAATTGTCCATAGTGTGTGTTCTGTGATGGACTGGCACCTCATCCAGGATATACCCCACCATGTGCGGTACTTTGGATAGGTCCCACCCAGAGGTGTGTAGTTCAGGTCCTGAAAATAAAAATCCAGACCAAGATTTTGTTTCAAGCAACCAGTTAAGTGCTCTGTGACTGCATCTCTTTGGCCGTGTCCACGACGCTGTCTATGAAGGAGTGCCCTTTGTGGTCTGCGTTCTTCGAAGGTCGAACAGAAAGCCTTGTTAAATGGGACAGTCTGGCCTACGGATAAGTTCCTATTTGCGTCACCTGCTGTTCCCGCCTTTACCCTTGAGTCACAAAGTGCCACTCCTATTGCCTAGCTGAGACACGCCCACTTTACCCCTGTGCAATGAATCTTGGGATATGCTGGATTGCGAAGGATCCATCGGGTGCATCCATTGCGAGTCGGCAAAAGGAGGATGCATTTCTAGACCACATTTGAAGGAGCCTTCGAAATGGGACAGCCTTGTCATGCCGCTGCGACACTTTCGGTCTTCAAATGAAGCAGGTTAGAATGATGCAGTCCGTGAATTCGGACACAGCCTTTATAGTAAACCGGTTGGTTGAAACAAAATCTTGGTCTGCATTTTCACTTCTTGGACCTGAACTATCTACCTCCGGTCCTACCCCCCCCTCCCCCAGTGAGCCTGATTAGGATAAACAGTTGGAAGATAGATGGATAGATGCATCCATCAATCATCTCATCCTTCTAAGGTCAGCAGAGAACACCCTCAATCATAAAAATCACTATTCATGAAAGTCAGTCACATCATATCATATGACAAGAAACTGGAAATTCCACAAGAGCAAATGTCACCGTAAAGGAGAAAATCACAATCATCAAAGGTAAATAGAAAAGAGGCCAAACATATCTTCACTAACTCGAAGTGTATTTAGTCCAAATGTTGGGTTTGGGGCATGCTCCACGCTCAAACTCTAGCTTGAAGTTTACTGCTACACACACAAACCTTTCCTTACAGTATAAGTAACACTAATGTGAACATACTCACTAATTACACATTTGTGTGTTTATTTCTTTCCAGTTTTTCTTTTGTTTCCGTCTCCTTAGGTATCGCTCTTCCACCAGTGTCTAGCGGACGTGATTGTTTAACCTCCCTCTTTATATAAAGTGATCTCTCATCAGAAATTTCTCCGCTTCATTTTATCTGGATCTGTAGTGTCCGGGGACTGGTCCACGGTCTGCTCTTGAAAGGGCCAGTTCCTTGTTGAATATGTAAAAGGGTTTAATTTGAAATTCCTTGTAATATGGATGCTAAAGTAAGTTTTAAGACGAACATGGTGATTAAGAGGAAATGTACCGGGCATTTATATACCAAGACTGCGAGCTAATTAACCAACGAGCATAAAGATTCATGCTTTAGACCAAAATTTTAATTTGCCACATAAATGTGCCTGCTGTAGCCAGCATTTAATCACCTTCCTGACAGGAGTAACTACTTTCATTTAACCTTGTCTGAAGATCATGAATTCTAACATGTTTAATTGGATACATCATTTAACAGAATGAACAGAGCAAATTTCCTCAATTCAAAGGGTCTGATTGACAGAGACCAGTAGTGAATCCTGCCACAATTAAAGCTGATCGGTATGCGTGCCTCTGTCGCCCATTGCCCTAGTGATGTGCCTTCGTTTGATCACAAAGAAGCCCCATCAAACTTTGCTTTGCTTCAAAAACTTGTCTCTGCTCAACAAACTGAGATGATTCTCTGATCAGGAAATACGTGCACAGACTCCCTGGACCCAGGACACAATGACAATTATCTTACATTTACGTTAACTTATCTAACATTTTTAGCCAAAGAAGTTTAGAGTGGAGGAAAGGGTTACCATTTATATACACTCCTTTGCAACGTTAGCAAGATACTCTACTTGTTGAGCTACCTTGTAATACCATGTTTATTGTTACTAGTGCCGGACTAATTAAAATGTTTCAAATTGACAATGGTTTCTTTCCTTGGCTTTCAAAGTAATTACTTTGTCTTTCACCCTTTTGCAGATGTTTCCCACTTGAATGTGGAAACTGTGTCAAGCAGTGTGCCGTAGAAAGTGTGGCTGGCACTTAATTGTTTTCGCGCCTAAACGCCGACTCCAGAGAATGAATTTAATCATCATGCCAGACTTCTCCTCTATGTTGAAATCGAACCACCTAAAGGAGGTTTGGTTAAGCAACCAAGCTCCAGGCTTTAATTTAATCTTTTGAATTACATTTTTTTTTTCTGAAACAAAATTGAATATGTTATTTAAATGATCTTTGCTGTTGAGAGGCTTGTCATTTCCCGGGAAATTGCCGTTGGGACCAAACTTCTATTCAAAGTCCCTCTTTAAAGCAAGATGAGTATATCCAGGATCTATGATGTTGATGACATGCATATAACAATATAAAATTATCTGCTGAACAATAGCAAGAAAAACTTAACAAGACCAACAAAACCACTTGGAAAAAAAGTCCCACGGTTCTTCATCAGGAACCAAACGGGTTTCTCGTACGTAAAGGATTCGGTATTTTTCTTTAGTTGGAACCTTCATTTCTGTGGAAATCCTCTGGAATTGTTTGCCAGCATCAAGAATTAATCTGTGTTTGAGTTTTGTGTGACCTTAATGTACAAGGTGTAATCGTGCAAAATTTCAACAGTAGTTGAAAAGTAAAATAAAAACACCCCCAAAATATCCCAAAACCTTAAGGAAAACACACAATTAGTGCAATTAGTTGCAAGGGTAGTAGACATATTTTCTTACATCATTATTAATATTAGCCTTTCCAATTGTCAGTGTTTAGTGTTTCTTTCTGTATATATTATAGTCGTGTATCTAGAACAAATTTCTTTTGTAAAATACTTTCCAGGGATGCTGGAATGAGAGACACGGCGACACTTAAAAGTGAGATTGGTGTGTTTAAATGCTGTCAATCTGCTGTGAGATGCTGTAGACACCCGGGGCTAGATGTGTAAAAATAAACCCAGGACCACACAGCTCTTGTGGGCTGTTTTCTCACACAATGACAAAGAGTAATTATTTTAAAATTACAGCAAAATTTTAAGAAAGTCAACAGACGATTAAAAAGTCTTTTATAAAAGTACTCAATAATGTGAATGTGTAGCAACACTTTCCTTAATTCATCTTCAACAAGCTTTAATTAAGTGTTTTATGGGTGGTCTTTTGTGTGCATTTCGTTCATTTTGAATCATTGTGTAGCCAATGGAGTGTTAAAGTAACAACATGAAATTAAGATGTTCTCTACAGTCTCCAGACATTTTGATCTAATCTGAAGTTGATCACAAAAGCCCCTCATAGACTCTTCTCTAGATGTGCCAAAGAAAGTCTGTATCCTTTTGAGACTGCACGTCTGAGGATGCCAGCCACATTAGCTTTCTTCAAGCCTGATCTTCTAGAACCATAGAAAACTCCTATTCCCTTATGCGTGACGAAAGTCATTGAGAAGGTTTCCAAAGTCATGAGGTTGAGGTACCACAGTTCTTTTCGGTCTGATGCCATTTCTTGGTCCCATCATGGTGTCACTTGCGTGAGGAAGCACTCAAGGTCAAGGGGGTCATGCCCTAACCCTCACAGAGCCCACATCCTCCCAAACCTGTTCCATAGCATGACATATAGATTGTATCAGGAATCACATACACAGTACATATTGAATTTCCTTAGCAGCCATTAATATAGTGCATGCAGTATGTTTGCTTGAAAACAATATGCATGTTCTCAGACAAATGGCAGTCATCATCTTGCATATTACTGGACCCGAATATTTACAGATGATGTAGCCATGACCCCTGGGAAACTTGTAAAAAATTATCAATGATAAAAATACATGTTCAAATTTGTACAAATGTGGTACTTCCTCCACCATCTTGACAAAAATTGACACTTTTTGTCTGTGGTTGCAGCTCCAGCAGCCTTATTGCGCATTACATTTACATAGTGCTTTTCAAGACACCCAAAGCACTTTACAGAACCAGTGGGGAGTCACTTCAACCCCCCACCACTGTGTAGCACCTGGATGATGCGACGGCAGCCATTCTGCGCCAGTACTCTCACCACACAGTAGCTAAGGTGGTGAAGGGGCAGGAGAGAATTCACCAGTTAGGTATAGGGGATGATTAGTTGGCCAAATTTGAGAGCACCACAGAGGGCACTATATCCTGGGCATCAAGGTACCACCCTTACTCTTCCAAAGGATGCCCAGTGATCTTTTACGACCTCAGAGAGTCAGGACCGCGGTTTTACGTCTCATCCGAAGGACGGCACCATTTTTACAGCACAGTGTCCCCATCACTGCACTGGGCATTGGGATCCACACTGACCACAGGATGGGCTAACCTGCTGGCCACACCAACACCTCTTCCAGGAGCAACCCAGCTTTCCCATCGACGTACTGGCTAGGCCTAAACCAGCTTAGCTTCAAGTGGATTACCTAGCCTGAACTGCAGGTTCAGACTGAACATCAGAATACCACAGAATGTAGTGTGTCATCTGGGTACTGGTGGCTTACTGTCTCATCCATACTGAGGATTTATACATCCTGCTCACTTCATAAACTATATTTTGCCTACTATATACCAAACACATGTGCAATTTCAGATTCAGGCGTCACAATGGATTGATGTCATTTTGTAAAATAATTAGCACTCAAAAAGGACAATGTTCTTTAAAATATTGAGGTCTGTTTACAAAAAAAAAAAAGATTTTTGGAGTGGAAAAGCTTGTTTGAGAACATTAAATTTATTACCACTGTACTTCTGCTTGACAAGTTGAAACTCCACATTTAAATGACAAAGCTTACCTAGCTGTTTAAATGCAGAAAGGGTTTACCCAGATAGTATGTAAAACTTAGTGTTAGTTCACCTTTGTAAGCACTCATCTGTGGTATAACTGAGTACCTATCAATCTCTCCACTAGTGTCAGTTGTACTGGGTTACCAGTGACCAGTGGCCAGTATAGAAGATCCCAAAGGCAAAAATTAATGAAGTAAAAATTAATGAAGCACAAAAGCACTGCTGTCCCATGGCTACGAGTGTCTCTGCTCTGCCCCATAATGAATGAGCTCTATAAAATCTATCCAATGTACCAGTTTCCCACTTTAAATCTTTTCAGATTTCATTTATGCATAAAACGCTTGTGCCACCCTCTACCCTTCACTCTGAAAGCTCCGGCCGTATGACCTCCCACCCCCCAGAGAAAGGGTTTGTGCTTGGGAAGTACGAAGGTACTTAGGTTCGTCCCTTTAAGGGTGTAGGTTTTTCCTCAAGGTTGCACACAGGTTCGGGTGTAATCAATCAGAATCTGCAGTGCTTTACGCGGCCATGCCTGTGAAATCCCTTAAATTCAAAGCGCCTCAAAACGAATGTCGCTTCCCGAACTGCTGGGGTTTTTGATCATGCCACGGGCTTTAAATTTAAAGTATTCCCAAAATCATAGAGCAACCCCGCGCCCTGCCTTTACAAAAAAAGCATGTTTGAGTTTGTCTTCCTCTACCGCTTTGTACTGATTACCATTGTCCCCGAGCCTCGCCGTCACGCCGGGGAAGAGAGTCCCTGGAATGCGACAGTGCCAATACCGTTTCTCCGCAGAAACGTCCTGGAGGAAAAGCTAATAATTAACCTCACAGGGGGGGCACGAGCCTGAGCCTGAGCCTGCAGAATAGTTCAGCGACAGCGGATGTGATCCCCATGTGCTTCCTTTCCATCCCCTGGCATGGATCGTTTGCAAGGCGAGGAGTCCCTGGGTAATACAGCCGTTACTCGTTCTCGGGGAATGTTGTGCAATTAATTAATTGTCTTAATGAACTGCCGGTGCGGTATGTAGGCAGCCGCTGTGGTTATGCAAATAAGAAGATGAAAGCACACGGCAGTATGATCATAGAAGTGGTTCCGGACTACAAGGAGCACTGTGGCGTTTGGGATTCACTCCTATGACTAACCCGTTGAGATGTCATTACGGTATTTCAATTATTTATTAGCATATTTATATTTGTAGTGGAGCAGAGCCATTCTGCAGCAACCCAGTTAGATTTTAAAACAATACAATTAAAAGGGCATCATTAAAATAGGCCTTATAATTCGCAAAATATACATTGTCATATGAGGAGGGGGAACAAGACAAAAACATAAGTTTTATTTTGGCACGTGGACCGGGACACACATAACGGAACATTAACAGGATGTAGGTATATTTGTGTCCAAGTGAAATCATTTTTAAAAATGATAAATACTAGGAATTAATTTTGATCATTTTTTTTGTACAGCAAGCATAAACCTTCAATATATTTCAGATGACGTGTGACTTATTTTTTATATTAAAGACTTGCATCCGCAATTATGTATTGTTTTAATATGAATGTGGTAAACATTATTTATACTAGCAAATAAACCTCAATAAATAGCATTTTCACTTTGATTCTTGACACCGTGAGTGCGCCTTTGTTTTAAAGACATACCCTCCCTTTATTTCCCGAAGCGCCGAAGTTCACATTTCACCGTGTATTAATCTGATCGTTTTCACGTTTGAAAGACTGCGTGTCCAAGCTTATGCAGACGTCATTCTGCCATTTAAGCCTGTTATATAGAATTTGAAATGGTATACACAGTACTTGCAAATAAATTGAATAAAACAATCTGTACACGCATGATTTACTGGCATGACGTTTAACCAATTCAGCCAAATCCCATACAGCAAAACCGAAGAGCATCAAGTTACTGGAACTTGAATCTAGCGTCTAGCCGACACGCAAGTATGTTGAGGCCATGGTAAACAAATTAATCTTTTAATTAAACTTCAATTACCATGACCAAATTTTGCGTTAGACCGTGAAACGGATACTCTGATGAGGCTGAAAGACGGGGTGAGTTCGTGAGATTGTAAGACGCAGTTGTTTCATTCCCTTAACTGAGATTTATTACCAAAGCAAACGCGGTGAACTCCAGTTAACGGCTGTTAACTGCTTTTCTGTTCCGAGATAGAATACATAGAAAATAAAAGGTGAAAACCCAGGCGGTGTCGTATATTTTTACAAATAAAGGCTGAGACGACACTACAGGTATAGAGTTGAAAGCTTCTAGAACATCCTTGGCAGTCGGTACACAATCCCTTTTATATAGGTAGTATACCACTCTATTATATATCATAATATGACAGGTTTGTGCCACTTCTGCCTAAACGGGGACAAAACGGGAAAAGACAGACACCAGTACGCAGTTTAGGGCTGCGTCTGAGTGTAAAGAGGAGCATTGTTTCATCACAATGTGAATATGTACCTTCTGCCTTCACAGAACAACTTGATTAAACATTAAAAGTTACTTTATAAAAACGCTTGTGGTCTCCTGAGTCGTTTGCATTAGAACTCCCCCTTCTGGAACTGCGAAGCAACTACAGTTCATGGGTTTTAACGAGAGATCTTTTTGTGCGCGCTTTTTTCATTTTGCATACATTACTCTTAGTTCTTGGTTTAAAATAGGTGCACAATGACCACAACCTATTCTTAAAGCCATTATCCATAAACCAAACTGCACTAGTTTCATTGTATGAATTCATAACATATACTTTAATAACACACACTGATATCCAAATATTAATGAATGCATACATTAATATTACTCAGTACAGCAGTTAAAGCATGGCTGTCTTCACAAGGGCGTCATTAAGTATATTAACACATTCTGTAGGGGATCTTTAGAGAAAATACCACATTTTTTAATGAAAACATTGTGTCAGAAATTAAATTATTTCAATTTAATACCCACTGTGACTTAGTTTTTGTAATCCAAGAAAAAGAATATCAAGAAAAACCTAGAGCATCAGAATTTATATTGGTAGTGGATAGATAGAAGTAAATAATGCGTAATCATTTCCAAAATGCCACTGCAAACTGAAGCTAATGCTGAATCGTAATTAAAGTGATAATCGTGGAAACACAGCAACGGGCCGATATACCTGCTTTCATTGTCGGCTTCCTGGAACTGGCTGTGGGTGATGGACGAGCGGCTGGACAGTAAGGTTCATGATAACTTCATCATTTGTGAGTAGGATGTAGCCACAGACGCATAGCAGGCAGTGTTGCTGAGGAGCCCAGTCATGTGTTTACAGAGCAGGCCCAGACGGACGCCCGGGAACATGGACGGAAGAGCTGGGCCCAGCTGTCCCACCTCATCCACAGGTACTCCAGTGCTCCACAGCCCCGGCCCTCACATCTGGAGCCAAGTCCCCACACGGCAAATCTCTGCGCTCTGCCCCGGGCCCAGCCTCACAGGTACCCACCCGCAGCTTGCTACTAATTTACTGCTACAGTAGTTTTCATAATTAGCGCTGCGAGGCCTCATTAAATCCGCTCTAATGAATAAATATTGTATTTCATAGCTTGATTACCAGATCAGCTCAATGCTTGAGCGTCGTAAACAATTATTTCCCTAAATATTCATCATCCAAAAGTGGATGATCATTGGTATTTAATGCTGGTATTTTCAAGTGCATCTCTATTATGCTAATAGTTTTTCAAGCATTTGTTTTTGAAGGAGAACTGGGGCAAATGTATCCACACAAATAAATAAGATTTTACCTTTTGAGGTAAGATGTTGAAAATGACATTAAAAGGTTGTTCATATACAGTTAAAATTTAACATTTTACTGGAATACAGGCTCTTTTTTTTACATCCTCACCTTTCAAATTCATTGGTTTTGCTGGACTGAAGGAAAATATTGGATAACCCAGGATAATCAATTTTATACACTCATTGGCTTAGCTCACTCATGGGCACACGCAGGCCAATGGCACTGGTAAAACTGGCATTGGAGCCGCCCACTTGACCTCTGACGAACACGTGAACGAACAGCACTGAACGTCACAACTTAGACCATTTCCACAGGAAAGAACAGAGGAAAGGGACAAAGACATCATTTAAAAAACGAGAACATGATTTACAGGTATGAGGCCCCCATTAGAGGTTGCTAATTGTTTCCACACCATTAGTGACAGTTATCCAATGAAGTATCCTAACAGGCACCGTTGTAGGGCACTGAGCTCCGATGTCATGGAACAGTTCTGATCTGTGGTATACCCTCTACTCCAGATAGCAGAGGGAGCAAATCACAGACACAATTATCACACTCACCACACAGGTGCAGTCAGTATCTCACTGTCCATATCTTGACAACCCCTCCTTAAGGTAAAAACCATCCATCCATTTTCCAAACCGCTTATCCTACTGGGTCGCAGGGGGTCCGGAGCCTATCCCAGAAGCAATGGGCAC